>CAWUFW010017478.1:0-259734 GCA_963921515.1 Calotriton arnoldi | reverse complement strand
TGTCCTCTCCTCTCCTCTCTGGTTTACAATGTTGCAAGGGGTTGTGGTCTGTGGGAGTGCTGCTTTTGTACTTACCTATGTGGGTGTGTCCTCATGGTCTGTTGTTTTCAGGTGTGTTGTGTCTGGTGTTCTGGCCTTTGTATTTTTTGTTTGTCCAGGGGGTGTTTTCGGGATGTGTACTGTGCTTGTGTATTTGTGCGTGCCTTGCTGTGTGGACTTATTGGCCATGTTGTGTGCTATTGGTTTTGTGAGCGGATGGTTTCTGTGCAGGGACGTGGGCGCCATGGTTTCTGCCGTGTCGATTGGCATCGGCGTTGTTTGCGCTGGCGGGCGGTATATTTGTGGTTTTCCGCGCTCATGGCGGTGCGATCGTAATTTCACGTGCGGTGTGTCGGCCGTGAGGGCGGGCGGTTTTGTGTTGTCGGGCGTGTTTCCGTCCGTGGCGGGCGGTTTGACTCCGACTCGGACGATGGCGGGCGGTATTTTGTGCGATTTTTCGCCGATGGCGGTTTTGGTTTGTGTTATCGTAATGGCGTGGTCGGTGTTCAGACGGTGTATGCGGGCGGTATTTTGCCGATTCCATGCCTGGCGGATTTATTTACGCCGGGTATCGTAATGGGCCCCTAAGTCTTTTTCTTCTTCAACTATGATTGCCAGACTGCATTGTAATTAAGACTACAAAACAGAAGCAATTGTGATGAAGTGCACTATAAAATGGTCGCTAAACAGCAACATAGTTTGATTGCTGGAAGGTGTCTTAGAACTCAGGCTTCAAAGCACTTTTTGGATCTTTATGCACAGAATTTTTGGGATTTTGTGTAAATAAAGAAGTATTTTATTTTTCCACCATGGAGTGTGAGATTCATTACAAGAACAGGACCTGATCTATACGTATATAGCCAGGAGCTGAGAGGATGACAATAGTGTTGCTTTTGGCATTTTCTTGTTTGTGCAAAGCAGTCTTTTTGTATCCTTGACTTTTAACTGTGTTCCAGAACCGTTAATCAGAAGTACTGCAATACATTTGTTTCTCTGTTGACGCGCTGCCTTGTCAATGCTTTTCACTGTTTGTTTGAAAACATTTAGGATTCAGACTAGTGCAACCCCCCTGGTATGCACATGCTTCTGGTCAGCTGATTATGAAAGACTGCAGCGCCAAGTGTCATTGTCACAACTTTAACAGCACACAGCATCTAGTGTGTTTGAAGCATTATTAGGGAGCAATCATTAAAAAATCCTTTTAATTGAAGATTAAGGACAATGCCATATTGATTGTGAAGGTGTTGGAGTGGGAAAATCAACTGCATGGTGAAATGAGTTGTACGCCTGCACTGAGTACCTAACTACATTTAAAACAGGTATCCTAGCTTTTGGTTTGGCCTGGTAATCTACAGAGATCTACCCATGTCCCTGGTAATGCGAGGTCCAGAACCTGTTCTGGGACTTGGAGGGGTGTCTAAAATGTGCCTTTTTAGCGGGAATAGGACTACTGTCCACGCCCTTGGTAAGTCTCACATAAAGAAGTGCAGCCACTGTACTGAGGTTATGTGAATCTGCATCATGACCAGGTCTTTTTTATGGATTAGGGTTGTGGTCTACTGACCCCCTATTTACTTTGTGAATTCCATTCCTTCAGCTGACATTCTATGGGCAAGTCGAATGCATGTATGGGTAATAGATACATAACACACATGATAGTAGGAACTGATTTGTGCTGAGTGTCTGAGTAATGGTACCAGTAGAGTCCACTTTGGGAGGCCCTTGGTTTAGCATGTCACAAGGGATATGGCTTCCCCAGATTGTAGAAGTGTATTGCCTATATTTCAGTAGCATGAAATTAGGAAGAATGGATACATGGCTGCCTTTAGAAATTCCTTGTTAGCAAAGGGCTGCTGATTAGTTCTTCCTGAGCATTGCCATTTTACAGATGGTAAAGAGAGGTGTTGGGATTGCTGTTTCTGTTGTTGAAGGTGAGGAAGTCTGTTCCTGATTATCAGTGGCGGCTGGCAGGGAACAGGGGTGGCGGGCTGGGGGGTGAAAAAAGAAACTATAAAAAAAAACACTTACCTCTTCAGGGCTGCCATCTCTCCTATGTCGTCCTTCTCTTCCTGGCGAGTCTCGGAAGCAGGAAGCACACAGGCTCCCCATAGCCAATCACAACGGTGCTGTTAGCAATGTTGTGATTGGTCTGAGCGCTGTGGTTTGGCACTCACACGGGGACTGGGAGCCTGTGCATGTTCTCCACCTAGGCTGTGTACTACAGCCCGATGGAGAACATGCGAAGTGCGCATGTCTGTAAACCATCATGTGCACTTATTGTGCACAAACCACTCCTCCTCCCAGGCTGTGACACCAGCCCAGCCCTGCCCCGCCCTAACCCAGCCCCGTAGTTACGAAAAATAAAATGATGACGTTGTTATTATCATTTTATTTTTCCTTTTTCCACTACTCTGAGAGCAGTGCAGCAACGTTCCTCCGCCTTAGTGGAGGAGCCGCCCCTACTGATTCGCACTGGGGTGGCCGCAGTTTCCATTATGGCACCTCTAAGCTATGGAATACTCTTCCAATTGAACTCAGAAATGCAAGCTCCCTATCAAGCTTCAGGAGAAGGTTAAAGACCTGGCTGTTTCAGGTCTAGACGCTGCGTAGGCTTACTGTGTCCTTAGCGCCAAGACACCTCCGGGTATTCGTGCGCTTTTATAAATCCCGTTAACATTAACATTAACATTATTGCTTCAGGAAGCTCATGACATCCTGGCACCCTTGTTATGGATACTGTTGCTTCAGGGTAGCACCATTGCTTCCTTGCACAAATGCTGTGTCTGAGGAACAGGAAGAAAATTAAATTTGAAAGATAATCAACCCAAACTGGTTCTGAAGCCTTAGACAGTGGACCCACATCCCCTGTCAGGAAATTGAGTATAAAGGTGGGGCCCCGACCCCACCACTTTGTTCTATTTCCAACTTTTTCTTGACAAGGGGTGGAGAGCTCCACAAAGTGGTCAAGTGGTCAAAGAACTGTCTTGCAACTAGGGCTGATGTCTGCATGATATCCAGTCTTCCAGAGGTAAGAGGACATTTCCTCAAGTCCGTAACTTGTGGTAGATACTGAGGGTCTGCCTTAGCACCTTGAAGTCTTCCTGCTCAGAGCAGTAATTAAAGTGTTTGGCCGTGGTGGAGGACACACTGTTCAGGAGGAGAGGCTGAGCATCTTCATGTGGAACTCCCAGAAGCAGCAGACTACAAACAAGGAGCAAGGCAGGTGCTCACCTGAAGTGTAAGGTGTCCCTTAAGCTCCTACTGTAGTTCCTGCCAGGAGCTGCATAAGAAGGTGTGCTCCAAAACATCATTTAGTTCACTGGATTTCTGAAGGTGAGCTCAAATGCCTGGTGCTTTTCCTGACATAATAGGTGCTGATCTATGAGGCCATGACTGTTGAAGTTGAGTGCCCATTTCCATTGGCCTGGAGGCCTCAACTGCTGACAAGAAGCACCCATCTGCAGATGCTGCAGAGTCTCCAACAGCCAGAGACAAGTGTCTGCCTGCATTGATCTCAGAGGAGGCATCAGCCGAAGGCTAGCATCTGACTGCATAAGCCAAGAGTCCATGACTGTTGATGAGCCTGCCGAGCACACTGTTCACCCCTAGTGAGCCAGAGAACTCCAAGAATCCCGGAGGGGTGAATTCATGGACTGCTCCAGCCCACGCTGTTGATTCAGCACACCTTCTGAGCAGTTAATGCTGGGCTGCACTCTCCCGAACCGACTGTATCTAATACATGCAAAGAGGAAGTCTGCTGCTAGAATGCTCACCTTTACGACTAAAGCCTATTGAACTGAACTACAAGCTAACATTTGGGATAACTGATAGTTATCTGCACTTGTGCCGAATTTACACCTACAGTCATATCTTTGCCTAAGTTACCCTAGGTGAGGTAACTTCTTATTCTTTGAGAGAAAGGCGGGCTAGCGAGTACCAGCATTTCACTAGACCTCATAGGGAGATTGCAACCCGGTACTTGAACCATCATTGGAGTTTGTTGCATTTCGTTTTTAGTGGTATGATTAAAGTACTTCATTTTATCTAAATGATAAGCACTGGGCTGGAGATTATATTATTTTGCCTGTTGGTTGACTATTGAGTTCTTATCTCTTGCCCCCACACTACCCCCCAATCTATAAGGACAGAATGTGGTGAAGAAAACATTGGCAGAGCAAACTGACAAATCAAGCTCATCTGATACAAAAGGCCTGATGTAGAAGTTGGCGGATGGCCTGTTGTTCGGCTGGGGGGACAGAGTAGATCACTTCAACCCCCTGGTGGAAGGACCATCCGCTGAATTTATCAATGACTGCCAAGCTGGCAGTCATTTATATAGCATTGGCAGGAACCACTGTCACAGCAGTTCCTGTCAGTGTCTTCCACTGTTTGGTACAAGGCTCCGTCAGTGGGACAGAGCCCTGTACCAAACGGTTTTTTTTTTTTATTTTCAAAAAGAAAATCCCTAAACTGGATTTTCTTTTTAAAAATAAAAAATGTAATGCTCTTGTCGCCATGTGAGTTATCTCCCAAGGTGAGGGGGAGCATGATTACCATTTTACTGTCCCTCCTGGCGGTGACACACAGTAAAAAATGGCTATATGTCCCCCCATCCTTAATGGGCGGGTGGACGTAGAGCCATTTACCCAACAGCCCTTAATCCGCTGGGCCTTCACAGAAGTTTGGTTATGGTATTGATGGAGTAGTCACCGCCATAGCCAAATTTAAGGTCCGTCCACATCAAAATCATGCAGCAGACCTTTATCTTGGTGACATGTAAGTAAGTAAGTCAGTCCATTTTTATATAGCGCAGCTACTCACCCTTACGGGTCTCAAGGCGCTGGGGGCCGTCGTGGAAATTAAGTGAGCTATTGCCCAGAGTCACATGGTGCTGAGCTGAGCTGCCGCCGGAGCCGGGGATCGAACCGTGAACCCTGTGCTCTGAAGTCAGCTGCCCTGGCCGCTGCACCACACCTCTACATACATGTATATTCTGTCACCAAGATATGCCTCTAAGATATAAATTAGTCCCATAGTCATTAGACTATGAAGAACCTGGTCCCAGCACAGGGAATGCTGGGGTTGGTATTTTGAGACATCCAAATCCACGTGGCAAGCAAAAGCAATGCCCAAGAACATTAAAGAGACTGGGAAAAAGGCGAAGGGCGACTTAAAGAAACAACAGATAGGAAACAGGGTGGAGGGAACCAGAAACATCAGGCTTCAGGAAATCAATGAGAATCACGCTTTAAATAATAAACAGAGCACATTGTTTGCAAATCTTTGTCCAACAGTTTACTTTCTACAGTGGCTTCTATTTGCAGATGCAAAGCCCTGACATGGGCTCAGATTCTAGCCCCTCATATACAAATTTAGGAAAGCGCTATTGCAGAGTGTGAAACTTGTGACGAATTCAATGATAGTGGTGCTCTAGATCTGCTATATGAATGACCTGTTTGTAATTTGAGATGGTGGAAAATGAAAACTGAGCGAGCAAGTGACAAGGACTCCATGCTGAAAAGGTTGTTTAGTTCCCTGCTTAATTGCAGAGGAAAAGGTGAATCTTCCTAATAGCCACAGTGCCTGGACTGTATTGTACATGTGAAGCCCAGTTAGGAGGAAAAAACATAAAAGGTAAAACGCCTCCTTGGCAGTGTTGTAGCTCTTGAATGAAGATTAATACCAACGTGATTGGCAAGGCACCAAACTGCCCTTGGCATTGGAAAGAGAAAAGAGCCAAGCAAGAATATCCAGAACTAGAATCCAGGAGAAGTTGCAAGTGCTACAAGCAGACATCAGGGCCTACAATAGTTGTAAGAAGGCAACGGATGTGACAAAAATAAGTGCGAATTTTTTTGCAATGCATCCATCACTTGGAAATGCCTCCTTATGTGTCTCAAAGAGGAACTGATTTTGGAGGAAAAGGCACTACTTCACCTTGGATTGGAAACCTCGGATAGCTTTCTGTCAACAGACCATGATCTCCAAAAGGGTAGTTAATAAGCTTGTCCATGCCAGTTTACTGAAACCCATGACATTTATTTGGTACACAAAGAAGCCCAGGTTTGCCCAGCACTGGGTTCCACAGTCTTGCCGCAGCCCTTTATGCGTGATGCTCCACATTCCCGCGGAGCACCTGTTCAAGTGACTGCAAGTGTAGACACACCAGGGGGGGCGCTAGAGGGCGCACAGCAAGATGGCCGCTCTGTAGAGCAGCTCCGCCGGCCGAGCCCATAATCCGTCCAATATTCTCTACCATCTGGCTCTGATCACTGCCATACCAGCAGGCACTGTGCCGTGAAGTGTTGCGGAACGCTTTCGCCAAAAACTGCAGACCACGAGGACGACTTTGGTGCAGTTTGGAGGCGAGTGAAGCTCTGGGCCTGCGTCGGCAGCATGGCAGGCCGGGATTAGCCTCGCAGCGTGGAACCGAGGTAGGCCGCGGGGGGCGCCGGCTGTGGGCTGCGGTCGCTGTGGGGGACGCTGTGCCGCTCGACCTGTGCCCGGGGGGCTGTGTGGTGTGGACTGGGGGTTGGTGGGCTCCCTCCTGCGTGATTTTATAGCGCCTGGGGGAGTAGGCCGCCCTTGGGTTTCTGCCCTGCAGTCTGCCGGTGTGGGGTTGCGGGAGTCGGGGCCGCCCCCCTCTGATCGCGGCCGGTGGTCGGGCCTCTGTGGGACTGCCGCGGTCTAGTGCTGGGAGGTGGGTTGTGGCCCCCGGGTGTTAGCACCGCAGACCTACCTTCCTGCTGGGGGTCGCTGCGACCATTGCTACATGGAGCGTTCTACTGCTGAGATCCTGCGGACGCCGTCTGCTACTGGCCCGGCGTGGCCCAATTGTGAATTGCACTGCGTGAAGTGGCACCACCATTCTTGCGCGGAGGTTTGCGGTGAACCGCTGGCTACACAATGGCGGCAAACTTGCATTATCTACTGCCTCTGGAGCTCCTGGCTGCTGGGGTGCTGTGACTCTTGTGGTGGTCCTGCCTGGTGACGCCGCTGAGGCGGGTCGCCCCTGCGGTGAGGCGCGGCGAAGTGCTGGTCTGATGTGGGTCTGCTTTACTGCCCCCCCCCCTTTCATCTCTGTGGTGGCGGTATTGTGCAGGATCGCAGGCCCTCACGTTCACTTGTCCTGGTATCAGAGACATTGCTGCTCTGCTTTGCCTCCATCTGCGGCCCACTAACTGACTGGGATCGATCAGACTGTCATTACTGCCTCAACCCTACTGGACGCCTGTGCTGTATTGCTCTCCCCCCCTGTGCGGCTGTGCCACTATACCAGAAACATGTAGTGTATACACCTCTCTCCTCTGGCCCGGTTTCAATCTGAGACCTGCTGACTGACCGGCACTTCTCCTGGGCACGTGCTTGGTTGGTGATATTGGCGGCGAACTGCAGGTACACTACGAAAATCTGGGTGCTGTAGACTGCTCTGTGCCTCCTTCCTTTCGCCACCTCCTCATGTCTCTGTGTTGTGCTGTCTGACAGAAAGGGACTTAATTCCTTTTTTTGTTTATAGTCCGGGCCTAGCTCCGACCATCACAGACTGTGACGACATCATGGGTAAATCCGAGCGCGGCCAGCCGCGTCTCACGTTTGAACCACGCAAAACCAGCCGGGCCTCTCAACATGCTGCCTCCGATTCCGAGGCGGACGCTCCCGCTGACCATCTTACTAATATTGACAAAACCCTTCTTGCGGTCCAGGCCAGTCTCCAATCCATAGATGGGAAGATTGATCATCTGAATTTACGCATGGATCATATGTCCGCGAAGCTGGACAAGCACGCGCAACGCCTTGGGGAAGCGGAGACACGTATCTCAGATGCGGAGGACGGTCTGCAACAGGTTAACGCAAAAACGACATCCATGGAAAAGGTGCTGGCAGTCATACAGGCCCGTAATGAGGACTTGGAAGCCAGATCGCGTCGCAACAATGTGCGCATTTCGGGCCTACCAGAGTCCACGAACACAGGCCGCCTGGAAACGTATGTGGAAAATCTCCTCCGTGAGATATTTGGGGTGGAGCAATTGTCCCAGGTCCTGATCGTGGAACGGGCCCATCGTTCTCTGGCTGCCCGCCCACCTCCGGGTGCGCCGCTGCGCCCCATCATTGCTTTTGAATTATAGAGACCGTGACACTGTGCTCAGGTTGGCTCGTGAGAAGGGCTCCATCACACATCAGGGGAACACCCTCGCCTTCTACCCCGACTTCACGGTGGCGGTTCAGGAGGCTCGGAGAGAGTATCAGCCCGTGAAGAAACTCCTCATTGCAGCAAAAATACCATACGCTATGCTGAACCCTGCGCGGCTGCGCATTGAAGAAAATGGGAAGCACAAGATCTTCACTTGCCCGAAATCAGCGATGGATTTTGCCAAGAATATTGCAAGACGAAGTCGATCCCCAAAACCCGTAGCGGGGAGTGATGACGGGGGCACTAGCGAAGTGACAGACGGGCGGTGATGTCTGTAGACCGCATGTGATAAATCTGGTCTATATTTTTGTGTTTTTTCATGGCCGAGATGGCGTCCATCAGCCACATTGCCGCACTGAACTCTGCCGCCAGTGCTGTTGATATTTGACATGTATTGATATAATGATAACAATGATGTTTTTTGCTATATTTGCTCTGCGCAGATTGCTACTGGGGACAGCCCCGGAGCTGTTTTTGTGATGTAACATTAACAAATGGCCAGAGAATGTTATCACGATGGCTTGGCCACCTCCTTTTTCACCGGGAGGGATACTGTGCTCAGGCGCCCCCCTTATGGGTATTCCCCACAACTGGTTACTCCCTTGGCATTGCACTTGGGAATTGTTCCTGGGGTTCGGGATGGCTTTGGCATGTTGGGGCCGCTGAAGTGGGTGGGGGGTGCTTGTGGGTGGGAGGGTGTTGTAGGGGTTGTTAATGTGACTGTTTTTTTTCTAAATCTCTTAGATGATGCATGTGTGCACTATAAAACAAACATATCATCACATACCTACATGGTGGGGATAGGCTGTTTTGAGGCTTTGGACGATTTCTATATCAAGAATAGATTGCTGCAATTATACATAACAATGTAATGTCCGTCTCTTGTTTAACATGGAACGTAAGGGGACTTAACACGCCCAAAAAGATCCGTCAGGTAATAGCGCACTTGGATCGCCATGGGATTGGCATTGCCCATATACAAGAAACGCACCTGACGCAGGCTACTGGTAGACTGGTGGGGAGTCATTGGGCTGGTTACCGGCTTCCTTCTTCCTATTCCTCCTATAGCCGTGGGGTTCTCACACTTGTCAAAAAAGGCCCCCCTTTCACTGCAATCCAGACTTATGTTGACACTGCGGGTCGCTATGCCGTTATACATGGGAAGCTGATGGGCACGATTGTCACTATTGTCAATACCTATGGTCCCAACACAGATGACCCTGCACTTTATGAGCGTCTCTTTGCCGTTCTACGTGGGCTTCCGAATGCTGTGGTTCTCTGGGGCGGGGACCTAAATACACACTTAAACCCAACCAAGGATAAATCCAGTGGCAGGGAAGGTCACTCTCCTGGGGCAGCTCGTGCAATCACAGATGGAATGGCTGACCTGGGACTACTGGATATCTGGCGACATAGACATGCTGAGACACTAGAGGGCACACATATCTCCACAGTGCATGGCAGCTGGTCTCGCATAGACTACTGGCTAATGAGTGAGGGGGCAGTGGGCTGGGTAACGGACGTAGAGGGATTGCCACGCACACTATCATATCACTGTCCTGTCCGCCTCACCCTTTCTATCCCGCAAACTGTCCCCAGGTCCTCCACGTGGCGCTTTCGACCTGACGCACTATTGGACCCTCTCTATATGGAGATGGTTTGTGAGGCCATCACACAATATTTTGCACACAACAAGGGTTCTGTGGATAGCGCTGGGGTGCTCTGGGAGGGGTTTAAAGCTACTATTCGGGGCACTTGCATAGGCACATTAGCTGGCATCTTAAAAGACCTGCGAGGACAGTTGGCTAAGGTGGAGGCAGCTCTAAAAATATTGGAGCAGGACTACGAAGCAGCGCCATGTGAGTCGACCCTAGCCTCCATTAAGGACGCCGTACTAGAACATGGCAAGTTAGCAGAGGAAGAGATGAGGTATGTCTCTAAACGCCATGTGGCTCGTGCTTATGGGGAGGGTGGTAGGCCGGGACATCACTTAGCCACTAAGATAAAACACCGTATGGAGAGGGAGATCATTACTAAGATCACGGATGACACGGGTCACGACCACTATAACGTTTCAGACATTACAGACCAATTCCGGCAATTCTATGCGAAATTGTATACCTCGCAAGGCGAGACTGACATTGCTGACCTCGACAATTATCTCTCACAGATAGCCATCGCATGGCTGTCGGATGGCCAGAGGGAATACCTCAATCAGCCGATCACGGTGGAAGATATTCGAATGGCGATAAACGCCCTACCCAACAAGAAAGCACCGGGCCCTGACGGGTTTCCCTGCGAATTTTACAAAGCTTATGCAGAGGAACTCACCCCTTATTTATTAGAAATGTATGCTGAAGCGTACGATCTAGGTGTGTTACCGCCGTCTCTCCGTGAGGCACTTATCATCACAGTACTCAAGAAGGATAAATCCCCCACTAATTGTGAATCATACAGACCGCTTTCGCTTATCAATACGGATGTAAAAATTCTGGCGAAGATTCTGGCCACTCGTCTCCAGCCACTCATGCAAAAGTTGGTCCTGCCAGATCAGTCTGGTTTTATTCCAGCGCGTTCTACCTCCCACAACTTGCAAACACTGTTTGCTATGCTTCACACTCTTAATCCTGAACTACCGGCGGCGGCTGTCATGCTTGACGCCGCAAAGGCGTTTGATTCCATAGAATGGGTTTATCTTTTCTATGTGTTGCAGCGGATGGGATTTTCACCTCTCTTTGTGAATTGGGTGCGACTCCTATATGCAGGTCCCACGGCGCGCGTCCGGGTAGAGGGCTACACTTCCGGCCCAATACAGATCGCTAGGGGCACCCGACAGGGGTGCCCACTTTCGCCGCTTTTATTTGCCCTGACGCTGGAACCGCTAGCTTGCCTTATTAGGCAATCCCACAAACACGCGGCTATCAACTTCTTCCATCGGCCGGTCATCATCTCTCTTTACGCGGATGATATGCTACTCTTTATACGCGAGCCCCGCACTTACCTAGCGCCAGTTCTGCGTGAGTATATCCGTTTTGCTCGTTTTTCTGGCCTGCACATTAATTGGTCCAAATCTGTAGTGATGCCGCTGACAGAGTGTACCCTTCCGCATGAACCTGAGTTTCCCCTCGTGTGGGCCACAGACTCGGTAAAATACCTGGGGGTGTGGGTTCACCGGAACCCAGAGGTCGTTATCCGTGAGAATTATGGGGCTGCCGCCACGATGCTGGAACAACAAGTGGATAGGTGGGTGAAACTCCCGCTTTCTCTTGCAGACCGAATTGCACTGATCAAAATGGTAGTGTTACCTAAATATTTATATCTTTTCAGTAACATACCGCTCCAACTCACGCAACATTTTTTTAAAACTGTACGCACCCTGCTGCTTCGCCTCGTCTGGGGCGGTCGACAAGCGCGGGTGAGCTGGAAGACTCTCGCACTGGATTACAAGTGAGGAGGTTTCAGTGTACCCGATTTTTATCTATACTACCTTTGCGCACACGCACAATACACACACTTCTGGTTCACCTCCCATGCTTTTGTCCAGCACGTGGCGGTGGAACACTGGGACGCACATCCCATCCCGTTGAGTTCTATGTTAACACAGGACCATAGGCCTGCACCCCGAAACACATTTAACACTATTAATTCGACGATTGCTGCCTGGCAGGCATTGGGCCGTGAGGCGGGAAAACTGCCATTATACTCCCCGCTGCTGCCATTGGCTTATCACTCGAACATATCGGTAACACACGAACAGGGAGCTCTGCGTACACTGGCACAGGTAGGCATTGACAAGCTACAAGACCTATATCCTGGTGGCACCTTTCTGTCTACTACTGATTCTGATTATATTCAGAACAAGACACCACTCTTCATTTTTTACGTACATAGACTGAAAAAAGCGATGCAAGCCCACTACCCCACATTTCCAGCGGAGCCACCGGAGACACTGGCGTTGCGCACACTGCTCCTGAGCCCCACCCGACATAAACTGGTCACTAAACTCTACCACGCTGCTAGAGAAGACAGGACCCTCCCATGCGATAGGAGCCTAGGCAAGTGGAACGCATATCTCGACCCGCAACTCACGCAGAAAGAATGGAAACTCTGCTGCCAACTCACTAGCACCCTCACCTCTAATGGAAACTTGCGTATCATACACTTTAAATATCTACATCAGGTCTACTATACTCCGCAAAAACTTTTTAAATATGGGCTCCGGGACACTGATGCTTGTAAATGATGCAGGGCCTTGGGGGCAGACTTCTGGCATCTAGCTTGGACCTGCAGGCGAGTGTCGGAATACTGGGCCGCTTTGATCACTACATTGTCTAAGATTATTGGGATTGTTTTGCAATGTTCCCCACAGATATGCTTATTGGGTCTTGTCCCCTTCCTAAAGGGTGTCACAGGCCGGCTGACGAGGGTGGCACTGCTTATTGCCAAACGACGAGTGGCGATGGTGTGGGATAGTGCGCTGAGCCCTACAGCGGAACAGTGGCTTAGAGACTTGGTATTTTGCAGAGAAAATCTAGTGTTGTATGCGGAGGAGCTACCATCGTCCTCCAGGCCCAATGACATCTGGGAGCCTTTGTTGATATACTTGCGTTCTGTTGCCCAGGCGGATCCCCCTGACAATGAGTCCCTGTGAACACCTGTGCCACATGCTATCTGTCACGATGTTAGTATGTTTAACATTTATCCCATGTCAGCTTAATTTACAGTCACGTGCTGTTAATGGTTATCTCTGCATATGGTTGTACCCAATGATGTTTTTCTCTTCACCTGTACATTGTATGAGACTTTATGAAAATCAATTAAAAAAAATTAAAAAAAAGTGTAGACACGCCAGAGCAGTCTAGATGGCATGGTTGCATAACCACATTATGTGCACACCGATCACCGACAAGGTGCATGAGAGTGTGAGGAATGCTCCTTTTTTTCCTGAACGCATGTAATTTCTGGTAAGTCCGCTGCACTACTTTTAGAACAGATGTAACAGTAAGTGAACAACAGAAACTTTTATCTCGCATTATAAACTGTTCCCATGAAATTAACTGTCTTGATCTGAAAATCAAAGGTAATAAACAACTGGAGAGTTATATTTTCAGGAAGAAGACTGCTTCCAACAGTCTGTTGTGTGCTAGAAGATAGCATTTGCTTACCTTAATTAAAAGCATAAAATATCGTGAAATGGTCCAAGCCAGAAAAAATTGTATTGATAACAAATAATTTGATAATGAATTTAATATGATAATAAAATAATTCAAACTGTGAAGCTACTTCAGTGAAATATATCATGCAAGAGATAAAATATTGAAACCTCTGAAATACTACCTGGCTCTGTGACAAGCACTTCTGTAAAATGACAGAATGGAATCGTAGGTTTCATTTTGAAATTCAATGATCATGTAACATTGATTAGAAAGATAGTGAATAAAGACATGAGACCAAACTGAGGGAATGCATTACCTCATAGCCATCTACTATTAATAAAACCAAGACTAGAGGCAACCGGATTACACAGCTCTCTAAAGCCGATACAGAAAAAAAACAAAGGTGAATGGTTAAGCAATCAAGCTGTAGGATTTATAGGCGTTATCTGTAACTCATGCGTACAGCTTATACAAAACAGAAGATGTTAGATCCAGTGAAAGAATGATTATGGTACCTTGTGGGCAACAATATATTGGCAGCACTACCCGAAAATGAAAACACATTTTACATCAGCTAATAAAATATCTGATTCATGCTTGCCCAAAGCACTGCACTTCCTTGAAAAGTTCTTAAACGACCACTGATGTTTGGATGGTGATAGTTTATTTTATGTTTAAATGTGTTTTATTGTTGTCGCAGCCAAAGCAAAGGGTACATGATAAGCAGCAGCCGTGCGAGCGTCAACATTCGGACCCCACCGGCATAACTTTTAGAAATGAGAAACAAAAGTGTTCCCCCTCCCCCCTCCCGTCCCCTACCCTCGCTAGGGTGCCAGTGCCATCTACAATGTCCAGTGAGGTCGAGTTGCCCATGTCTCACTTGGGAGGAGGGGGTCCAGTGGGTTACTCTGTTGGTGTTGTCAATCTTAGTAGCTTTAGGTATCTTGGGCAGGTTAGCTCTGTGAACTCCTGTGACAACAGTGCGATGAACGGCTTCCAGGTCTCGCCAAATGTGTCACCTTGTTGTGCAAGTGTCAGTGATAGCCTCTCCATCCCCAGCAGATGCCATCAACGATGTAGTTCTTGATGGAACCCTATCAGTGCCCCAAAATGCAAGAATGGATTGATGTGCTGCCCCTAAGCCTAATGCAATATGCCTGCCTCTTCTAGATTTGAGTGGGAAGGTCTGTGGGTTGGGGGAGGGCCCAGCACAACATATGAGGGAAATCGGGGCAATTGAGTGTTAAAATGCGTGTCAGTATCTGTCAGGATCTCCACCCAGAATTGTGTCAGCTTAAAGCATTCTCACAAGATGTGTACCAGTGTACCCGGGGAATTACAACCTCCAGCACCTATCTCCGTTATCTGGATTCTCTCTGTTCAGGCGGACCGGGGTTAGATACCAGTACGTGGCAATTTTTGTTGCCATTTCTTTACTGGAGGAGTTAGATGCTGTTTGTCTTGCTCGATAGTATATATATCTCTCCATTCGTCTGGGGACAATTTCCGGCCCAACTCCCTCTCCCACCGTAATTGTGCAGGGTTCTCTAAATTGGGCATCCCCTGTGAGAGTATCATGTATAATACGGAAACAAGGTGTCTATCAGAGCCTTTGGCAAGGAGCCATCTCTCAAACTTTGTCAGGCGTTGCTGTGCCGCCCCCTCACTGACAGCTGCATCACCCAGTGCCTTATCTGCGTGTACCGGAATCATTCAGCTTCTGGTATTGCACACTCAGGGGCCGATTCCGATCTCGGCCGGTAGGGCTCCGAATCGGATTCGGCTTTACCGGATCCGATTCGGAGCCCTGTTTCCCGACCGATTCGTACGTGCATCCGGGCGAGCGAGTACGATGCGAAATCTCCGACCGACTCGTTCACGAGACCCAACCGCACCGACTGACTCGCACGGACACGACTCGCACAGCGCAATGGAGACGTTCCCCGGCCGGGTAAGTACGATGCGCGCCTCGAGCAGTCCGACCGACTCGCGCCGTCCGGCTCAAAAGAGCAGTTGGAGCCGCACTTTGGGGGTCCGTGTCGGACCCCCCTGTACGCGTAGCCGCGCGAGTCACACACAGGGGGGACCCATGGGTCCCCCCTACCTGTGCATGTACGCCATGAGTCGCTTCGAGGCGTACCCGCTGTAGGGGGCGCCCTTGTTCGCCTCGCACCCATTGAGTCAATGCGAGCCCGCGTACGCGTTGTACGACCGGCTCCCATTGACTTCAATGGGAGTCCGACCGACTCGAGTCCGATAGCATACGTGCGCATTGTACTCGTTCGGTCGGGCTGCTAGGGTCCGAATCGGTCGGAAATCTCTCCGGGTCCGGCTCGGTCGGAGAGATTTCCGGCCCGAATCGGAATAGGCCCCTCAGTCTGCAAAATGTTAAATGGGATGGGACCCTCCTCATCAAAAAAGTGGCCTATGGATCTACATCCCGATTTTTGACACACACTAAAAGCAGCACTATCAAATCTCGCGGTGAAGTCCCAGTTCTCAACCAGTGGAGTGAGCGGAGAGGGGAACGTTGAAAGGTCCCCACGAGTCGCCACTGTATCCCAGACCCTCAAAGTGGGAGCAGTGATTGCCGATAAGTAGAGATTGGCAGGGCGATGAGACCGGTCCAGGAACGGGATCTTCCATAAGGCCGATCCAACGAGGGCCCTGTCCATGAACAGCCAGCCTTTTTCTGATTCCGGACTTGCCCACTCCAAAGTATCTAAGTTGCGCGGCTTGGAAATAGCGTAAGATGCACAGGATACCTTGGCCGCCCTCCACCAGGGTCTGCCAGCTTCGGTCTCGTCTCATCCGGGAGCGGCGGGCCGCCCAGACACAGCTCTGGAAAGCTTTCTGAAGGGTCTGGAGTGTCCCCAGTGGGTACCACAAAGGCAATGTCTGGAAAACGTATAATATCCGGGGGAGGACTGTCATCTTGAGAGCAGCTATCCGGCCCATCCACGAAAGCAAATGCTTCTGCCATCTGGAGAGGTCTGACCGCACTCGTGCGACAAGACTCTGATAGTTAAGAGAGACTATCTCTGCTATCGTAGGGGCTAGTTGGATACCCAGGTATTGGATGGAATTTCGTGCCCGTTGAATGAAGAGAACTCTGGTAAGATATTCTCGTGTGTCATGGGAGGCAGTGAGGCTCAACGCCTGTGATTTGGCTGCGTTGATCTGGAACCCCAACACCGTCCCCAACAATCTCACCTCTTCTAAAAAGCTAGTGAGGGCCTCTCTAGGGTTATCGAGGGAGGCAATGACTTTGTCCACATAAAGCGTTATAAGGTGCTCCTCTCCCCCAAAGCGAATCCCTGTAGCCCTCGGATTATCTCGGATCCTCCTGGGCGAATGGCTCCATATAAAGCGCGAATAATAGGGGGGACAGCGGGCACCCCTGCCTTGTGCCACGTCGAATGGGGAAGCAGAGGGAGCTTCTACCATTGACTTGGACAGAGGCCCTCGGGTTCCCATATCCGCTTAGAACCCATGCCAAAGCCAAAGTGTTTCAACACCACTGCTATAGGGCCAATGAACGTGGCCAAATGCCTTCTCAGTGTCTATGGAGAATAGCATGGTCTGGTTGAGAACGGGTAGCCTTGTCAATAAGATGTAAGATCCGCTTGGAGTTGTCTGAGCACTGCCTATTCGGGATGTTGCACGTCTGATCCGGATCTACCAATCTCGGCATAAGGGGAGCGAGGCGAGCCACCAGAATCCCAGTAAACAACTTTGCATCGATATTTAAGAGCGAAATGGGTCGATAAGATCCGCACAGTCTCTTGTGCTTTTCTGGTTTTGGTATGACCACAACCGAGGCCTCGATCATGGAAGGGGGAGCATCGCTGGGCCCGTGATCGAATTAAAAACCCTAGTAAGGAAAGGTGCCGAAGAGTTACAAAAAACCTTATAAAATGACGCCAAGAAGCCATCAGGGCCGGGCGATCTATGAGGCTTCAATCTGGCAATTGCGGCTATGACTTCATCTATTCTAATCGGGTTGTCCAAGCTCGCCGCTTGCTCCCCAGTCAAACATATTACATTCGCCCCTTGGGGAGATAGATCTTTTGCGGTGTATAAGTCTTTATAGAGTGCTACGAATCTAGCCGCCACTGCATAGTCGCCTTCAATTACGGTCCCCTCGTCCGAAATAAGGGCTTCAACCACATTGGCCTGGTGCTGTCCTTTGAGCTTATTCGCTAGCATTCTCCCACATTTGTTGCCCCCAACATAGAAGGCATGCTTAAGACAAAGTATTGAGTACTCCGCAATATCCCAGTCAAGCCCCGCCAGCTGTTTCCTAGTAGTTTTCAACTGACGCCAGACCCTAGGAGCACCAGTACGGTGTATATTTGTTCAAGTTCCCGTACTTGCTGCTGTAATTGCGAACGGTTCTCTCGCCTAGTTTTGTTGTCTGCCGCAGAGCGAGCTATGAATTCACCCCTAATTACTGCCTTCAAGGAGTCCCAGACCATAGCAATTGATGTCTCAGCGGTGTCATTAGTCTCCAGGTAGTTTCTGATCGCCCTGTCTATCTGTTTCGTAACCTCTGGTCTGCGGAGTAAAGTTTCCCGCAACCGCCATGAGCGGGAGGTCTGATCATGTGTCGGGATGGCTAGGTCTAGCAAAACCGGCGAGTGATCCGACAGGGATCGTGGTTCTATCTCGACAGCACTTGTCGCTGCCTGTACCTCTCGAAAGACTAGAAAGTAATCCAGTCTAATGTAGGATTTGTGAGCATGGGAGTAGAATGTGTATCCCCGTGTCTCTGGATGGGCTACCGGCCATAAGTCTTTCATACCCAGCTCCTGCAACCATTGAGCCCCTCCTGGACCAAGAACTCCCGCTGTCCCTTGTCTCTGGGTCGATTGATTTTGCTCATTATGAAATACTAGGTTTAAATGTCCTCCTACGACCACCCACCGATCCTAAGTGGACATGATCTCCGCCACTGCTCCCCGTAGGAATGGCTCTTGGCCATCGTTCGGTGCGTATATAGATCCTATGGTAATTGAGAGAGGAGCCAGGTGAATGCAATACCCCAGGAGTCAGCCTTTAATCTCAGCTACCTTTGTCCCTATTTTCCCTTGGAATGTGTGGGAGAAAAGCAACGCCACCCCAGCCTACTTATGTGACAGTGATGAGAAGAACTGCTGTGGGAAGGCTCGTGATTTAAGCCTGGGCCAGTCTTTGTGTAATAGATGTGTCTCCTGTAGAAGACAGATATCTGCCTGTGAATGTTCTAGGTAAGATAAAATTGCCCTCCATTTAACCGGATTGTTCAAGCCTTTAACATTGAGGGTCATCACCCTCAATCCCTTCATTTGGGACGCCATACCGAGCGACTAACACATTTCTGATATGCTTTCAGAATTCCGACCTGTAGCCCGCCCCCCAGAACCTTGCGTTGGTGCTTCTGGACATTGTGTAAAGATAGACATGAACTTTTTCTTAGTGGCTGGCACCCCTTGAAAAGCCCCCAAACATGAACAGTAAACATCAAAAGTCCCTGGAGCGAAGAAGAAGACAGGTAGTCTGTCCCCCTACCAGTGGTTGACTCTTCGACAGGGACAGTGGTCAAGTCCATGATGCCGCCCCCGGTCCCCCCCACTCCGGCCCCCCACCAAAACCCCCCAGCCAACCTGTAGTCCCTCAGGCAGGGTCGTTTGATGCTGCATCGTCTACAAGCTTATCTAGGAGAGCCTTTTTTTCTGATGCCATAGTCGCCAGGTCAGGCCCGGCCCCCCTGCGGCCCGCTGGAATCTGATGCCATCTTGGGCGGCCCTCTGCCTTGTGCACTCCATTCTGTGTCTTCAGCCTATCTTGCAGCTCTATTTGCAGTAGTTCGCATCTCTCCTTTATGGAGCGGATTTGGTAGAGCAGGTCCCACCAGCGAAAAATCAACCTGAAAGGATGACCCCAGGAGTAGGCAACATTATTTTCTCGCAGAAAGCTCGTAACTGGATGAAATTCTCGTTGCATCTGTAGAGTAGAGGCTGCTAAGTCCTGGTAGAGCTGGAGGGCCTGGCTCTGGAAAGCGACTGCTGTCGATGCTCAGGCCTCTTTCAAGATCCGCTCTTTAAGGGTGAAACTGTGAACGTAGGTCAAAATATCCAGAGGGTGGGATGAGCCGGGGCTCCATCGGCCCACCCTGTGGGTGTTATCCAAGCGAATCTCATCTGCTGATGTGTCTCCCAGTACTTGGGCAAACAGAGCCTTCACATAAGCCTCTAAGTCTTCCCCCACTGCGTCGCGGGGACCCCTCGTATTCTGATGTTGTTTCGTCTAGAGCGATTTTCCAAGTCCTCCGCATGGACCTGTAAATCTAGTTGCTGCTCTGATAAGCGAATGACTTCTTGTTGTAGCTGTTCGATTTTCTTGTCCCGTGAGGATTCCCATTGTTCCAGGTCATCAACCCTGTCGCCGATATCTGTCATTTCTTTCCGTACCGTTTGCAGTTCGTTTGTGAGGTCCTTCTTTACTGCCAGGAGGTCTTCTCCCAGAGCTGAGAATAAGGCCTCCAGGTACGTGCGCGTAACCGGGTCTCTATATCTTCCCCCAATGGCGAGGCTGCACGGCTTGAGCCTCCCTTGGCCTCCCCTTCCTGGGGCCTCGTGAGCATGTCCTTAATGGAGCTCCCTTTATTTGCTCTTGCCAACGCCATCCGCACAATCCTACTGGGGTCTCAGAAGAAGGATAGACATGCATCTTGTGCAGGTCCGTGCCTCCACCACCTGTCAGCGCAACCAGACCTCTTGTTGATTCCGTGCCTTGAACAGCTTCCCCCAGGGTTTGCTCCCAGTCCCGCTCTCCAGGGGCGTCCCCCGCACCAACCGCTAGGTACTGGCATGACAGACAGAGGAATAGTGTGCCTAGCGCCCTCCAGCACCCCCTCCAGGGATCTTTCTGTGTTTCTACTGTATGCCTCTAAACACAGAGATCCCGCCTCTAGGAGTCTATCTTCACCTGCATTCGAGAGGGGGCCCAATGTTCCGAGCTCTGGGTTTTAGGAGTGGACTTACAGGGTAGCTGAGGCTTCCCTCTTGGTATGTCCTGTCGCTCAGTCTCAGGGCTCTGCATGGGACCTTAACTTTGGGGATGGCGGTGAAGCTCCGGACTCTCCAGTCTTTCATGCGGCCCCGGAGACTCAGGCCATATAAGCCGCTAGGCCTCCAAAGCCCTCCACTGGTCTCTAGTTCACCACTATTGATCGAGCACTCCTTCCTGAAGGTGCAGCAGCCGTCAGTCTCGTCGGTCTGTTGAGTGGCTGGGCAGGTGTACCCCCGCCGGTTCACACTGCTCGCCACTTAAACTGCGGCATATGTCGCGTGGGACAAACTGGAAAGAATCCCTCCAGTGCCGGGTCTGGGGGCGCCCACCTTCGTATCCCACCCTTCGGTGCTGCACAGTTAAGGGTTGTCGAGTCGTCTACCCCTCCGTTGGGCACGACCGGCCTCCACCCCGCCACACTTTTTGGGGCAAAGGCAGGCAAGGCCAGCTTTTGCGAGTGAGCGATGGGAGGTTCTCACCTTGCCTCCAGTTAGGTCGGCGCTCCCTGTGCCAGCCTCTCCGGGGCAGCGTTCCCTCGGCCTCACTCCGCTATCTCGCCACACCCAAGATGGCCGGCCCGCCTCGCCTCCGTGGCCGGAGCACTCACGATAGGCCCGTCCCTGGCCCTAGGCCGGTTCTCCAAGGCTTTCTCTGCTTCTGAGCCTGGAGCGATCGAGTTCACTGGTCAGCACTCTGCTGGAGCAGCGTAGATTAGGAGCCTCCGGGTCTCTTCAGCAGTCCGATCTGGAGAGCTGCCACCGACCGCTCCAGTCGCGGGCCTGGGTCTCTCTCCTCGCCCGTCCTCACTAATTTCTGCAGACTGTTTTTGCGCTGGAGGGGCACCCCGCCTCCCCTGTGCAGCGTTGTCGTGAGGTGCAGCTGTTAGATGCTTCGTAGGGGTCCCCGGGGAGGCCGTGGCGCACAGGGGCAGGAGAGACCGAGAAACACGTCTCACATGCCGCCATCTTGGCCACGCCCGATAGTTTATTTTTAAAAAAGCTCAGAATTTGTTTTGAGGCACCATGAGTCCAAGCTATTCACCAAAATACATATGGTAAACACTAATGAAATAAACACAGTTGAAGGATTACATTAGTTTTGGGCAAAGGGTCATGAACTTCTTCAGCTCTAGAACCTTTTGGACAAAATGATAGGATGTCAGTTACAAAGAACATTTAGCAGATGTCAGAAAAAGGCACAACATCTCAAAAGGATAAATAAGATGCTGTGTTGGATCTTGTCAAGTGAATATTTCTTCAGAAGATTATTGAACTATTGATATAGCTTCGTTTATAGGAGTTATCTGCTTATTCTGGTGTACAGCATCAATTGTCATAGCGGATCATATGAAACATAACTGAATTGATAACATTTGTGAATAAGCACCAATTGCTTTTCTTCCCACACTGCTATTTCCAGAATGCATTGCAATGATGAATACAAAGCAGAGGGTTGTCATGAAGTATATTATAAATTGGCATCTGGGTGGCAACACATTTGTTTTTAGAATTGGGGTGAAACGTTGCCACTTCAATGCACCTTTTTTCTGTTTTCTGACTGAATTTAAACATATGTTTTGTATAAATAAAGGTGTAATTTATTTTCACACCATGGAGGGCAAGATTAATTACTAGAACGCAAACTGATCTGGAAGTACTTGGCAAGGAGCTGAGAGGGTGAAAACAATGTAGCTGTTGGCAATTTATGGCTGGTGCGAGCATTTTTCTGGTATTCAGTCAAAATATCAAGTTGGAAATGTCGACTTACACTAATATCGAGTCTTAAATATTGTGACAGAAATATCGACAGCAAGAATATCGTGGTCAAGAATATCGACTTTAAGGTAAGTAATATCGATTTCAAAAATATAAAAGTCATTAATATAATTTGCAAAAATATAGTTGTTTAAAATATCGATTTTTTAATTAGTGTTATGTATTTTAGTATATATTTTAAATGTATGTGATGTATTTTTTTGTATAAGTATTGTTTATGTTTTTTAATATATGTGTTCAATTTTTAGTAGTTATTAATTTTATTTTAATTAAATTTTGCGTTTTTTAGTTCCGTAGCGGGTTGTGGGTTTATAGGGGAATAGGGTGGAAATTAATTTAATTCTAATTAGTTAATGAATATTTTTCATCTATTAATATTTATTTAATTGAGATTTTATAATGTTAATTGTGTTTTTAATTTTTTGGGTAAATTTTATGTGTGAGGTTGTGGGGTTTATAGGGGTATAAGGTAGAAAGTAATTTATTTTTAATTAATTATTAATTAGTTGTTAATTAATTAATTAATTGATAATTAATTATGGTAATTGTGTAAATAATTGAAGGTGCGGGTTGTGGGGTTTATTGGGGTAAAGAGTGCGAAGTAATTTATTTTTAGTTAATAATTTGTTGTTAATTAATAATAATTAATCGACCATTATGGTAATGGGGTACTTCATTTTAGATGTGGGTTGTTGGGTTTATAGGATAAAGAGTGGAAAGTAATTTATTTTTAATTAATTAATTAATTAATTAATATTAATTAATTAATTGACCATTAAATATGGAAGTTGTGTAATTAATTTTAGTTTCGGGTTGTGGTGGTTTTAGGGGTAAAGTGTGGGAAGTAATTTATTTTCAATTAATTATTAATTAGTTGATAATTAATAATAATTAATTAATTGATAATTAATATGGGTAATTGTGTATTATTTTTGTGTGTGTGGGTTTTGGGTCTATAGGGGAGAAGGGTGGGGAGAAAATTAATGTTACTTACTTTATAATTAGTTGTTAAATACTATTAGTTATTTAATTGAATTTTTTTAATTGTGTAATTAATTTTTAGGTGTGGGTTGTGGGGATTATAGGTGTAAAGGGCGGGAAGTTAGTTAAATTGTTTGTGTTTTAATTTGTTTTTTAATAAATAATATTTGTTTAATTGATAATTAATTATGTTATTTTTGATATGGGTTGTGAGTTGTGTGTGGCATAGGGTAGGAAGTAAATAGACTAAATTTATGTAATGATTAATGTTTTTGTTACTAAAAATATCTATTTGTTTGAAATTTTTATTTTTATTTTATTTAATATAATATTTGTAGGTATTTGTGATATGTATTTAACATTATATTATGTTTTTACTTTTTTATTTTTAATATTAAATATATTTTTATTTTTAACATATTTATATATATTTTTATAAACTTTAAAAAATATATTTTTATTTTGTTGATGATATTTTGTTTTTTAATTTTGAACTGACTGGAGTGGGAATAGAAAATTTTACCTCTCTGCAATCCAACACTTTCCTTAATGTAGCACTCACTGGAGTGGGATTAGTAAATTTCATCCCCCTGCTATCCAACACTTTCCCTACTGTTGCACTCATTGGAGTGGGAATAGTAATTTTTAGCCCTCCGCTATCCAACACTTTCCCTACTGTTGCACTCACTGGAGTGGGAATAGTAAATTTTACTCCTCCTCTATCCAACACTTTCCCTACTGTTGCACTCATTGGAGTGGGAATAGTAATTTTTACCCCCCCCCCGCTATCCAACACTTTCCCTACTGTTGCATTCATTGGAGTGGGAATAGTAATTTTTAGCCCTCCGCTATCCAACACTTTCCCTACTGTTGCACTCACTGGAGTGGGAATAGTAAAATTTACTCCTCTATCCAACACTTTCCCTACTGTTGCACTCATTGGAGTGGGAATAGTAATTTTTAACCCCCCCGCTATCCAACACTTTCCCTACTGTTCCACTCATTGGAGTGGGAATAGTAAATTTTACCCCTCCGCTATCCAACACTTTCCCTACTGTGGGAAATTTAGGTTTAAAGATTTTTAAATAGTTTAATGATTTAAGTTGTAATATAATGTTTTCTTTAAATGTGATTTTATGTTATTGGTATATATATATATATATATATATATATATATATATATATATATATATATATATATATATATATTCCTCCACAGATAATTATGACGATCACAAAGAGGATATTTCCACCATCAGATCTTTAATTCTCAGTAACGCGTTTCGCCTGCCACAGCAGGCTTGCTCACACACCGAGGTGTGGGACAGGTGAACATATATAATGTGTAGTACATGTGTAGTACATCAAACAAGAAAGAGGAAACGGACTTAACACAGGTAGGCAAGGAGAAACTGCAGTACACAGGAAGACTTTCTAACTGAACAAGAAACAATGCTCAAAAGATTCAAAGAAAGAGGGTACCCGAAGTAGGTGCTCAATAAAGCAAAAGACCAGGTTAGCAAAATCCCGAGAGATCAGACACTACAAGAGAAAACCTATGTAGAAGAAGAAAACCAACCTAGAGTCATTTTTACATACAATTCTGAATCAAAAAGATTTCCAAAATCTTAAATCAAAATTGGAATATCTTGAAATGTGAGCCCACTTTGGCCAATGATTTACCCAGACGCCCACGAATAACATACAGGAAAGGAAGGAATCTTAAAGATATCCTTATGAAAGGAGATATAACGAAAAAACATGTAAATACACAGCTTAGGGGCCGATTCCGATTTCGGCCGGAAGGGCACCGAACGATGTTCGGAGCCCTTCCGACCGAATCGGAACGTGCCGCTCGGATTCCTTTCCGACCGAGCCATTCCGATGGGCTCGGTCGGAAAGAATCCGACTCGGATTTCCGGATGGCTCACGACGGGCTCGGAGAGCCCGTCCGCCGTCCGGAAATCCTTCAGTACTCCCCGGCTGCCTTTTCACGACCGAGGGAGTACGATGGCAGTATTTCACTGCCTTTTCGTGCCGGTCTTTCCGGCACGAAAAGGCAATCGGTAACTATCTTTGGGGCCCCTAGTAGGGCCCCCATGGAGTGCTGAGCCGCCGAATGGCGGCCTGGGAGCACCTATGGTTCCCCTCTGTTGATCCCTGCACCCGGTGGCAGGCACCTTGGGGTGCCGGCCACAGGGTGCAGGGATGAACTGCGCCCCTGCTTTTCACAATGCAAGCATGCATTCCGCTCGGAATGCATGCTCCCATTGTGAAGTATACGAGTGCGACCGAACAGGGTTCGGTCGCATCGTACTTGCAGGGCCGTAACCGACGACAGCAGGTCGGTCGGTTACGGCTCCGGACCAATGTCGGACGGACCTGAGTCCGTCCGACATCGGAATCGGCCCCTTAATCTTAAGGGTTTCTTTCCCTGTGGACATTGTAGAGCATGCCGTAATAGCCACATGAGAAAGAAATATCTTACACCTACAATTGAGAAAAGTATAGATCAATTTCTGACATGTGGATCTAATCATGTCATTTACATTCTTGAGTGCCCGTGCAAACTACGGTATGTGGGCAGCACCACCTTGGCAGTGAAAAAGAGAGTAATGGAACATATGAGGGCAATTAACAACAAAGACCCACATTATCCAGTAGCGAGGCATTTTCGAAGTACCATCTTTCAAATAGCTCAGCTACTAACATACTTCATAATCGAACAAATTGAGTATAACAGAAGGGGTGGCAATAGGGAGCTCCAACTTAGACAACGAGAATCTTGGCACATTATTGACCTACAAACTAGATATCCTGGGGGCCACAACCAAGACAAAGAATTAAGTGTACATCTACGTGAAAAATAAAACCTTAGTTGTCCTATCTAGCACATACGGAGAACTTGATGTACTATGTCCATTATTCTGAATTCCTTAATTTAGTTGCATTATAAATGTATCACAGTATGATTGTGCAAAACTACTTGCGTTCATTTACGTAGAATGAGTTTTAATCATAACCATTACACCACTGAATGGTTTTTTCTCTTTTTTTCTCTCTTTTTAATTACAGGAGGAAAGGAAGGGGTCGACTCCGGTGTGGACTCGTCATTTTCCCCTACCCTTTTCTTCAATATCACAGATTAGAGTGATGGAGGATGATTCCGTTATACAGTACAGATAAGAGAACCCTTCTGTTCCTAATTATGCATTTGAGTTCTTTTCTGTGTATATTAAGATGTAGAAGTGAATTGATGGGGATAGGGAAGCACATAATTGTAAATACTTGGTTTCAATTTCACAGTAATTCTAGTTCGAGTTTGGCTTTGAACTGTGGGGGACAGGTTTTTCTGAGCTACGGACGTTGACGGTAAGACTGATGGGTGGCCTAAATAAACAGAATAATGACACTATGTCGACATTAGAATAGTTGGTGGTTGAGTATGACAGTGCTTATAACATTGAGCTAATTTAGAAGTGACACTAGAATGGGGCACTAGACCGTAATCATAAAATTACTATATTACAATATTTGGTATGTCAGCAACGCTAGGTGTTCAGACAATGATGTAATTGGCATTTACTCAATAATAGTATGTGCGTGTTACAGTGCATAGGGCATTATGTCAACATTAGACTAATACACTGGATTAGGAACGCATGGTATGAGCCTAATTAGGGGCAGGTTACATAATAATAATATATCTAGAATGAAGTGTGTACAGAATTTTGTGTCATTTATCATTTATTTGTACTATTACCTACATACCATTATCAATGTACTAATAACAATATATTAAGAATGATGCATGTACAGAATTTATGTCATCTATCATTTAATTTGAACTGTCACCTTAACTACATACCACTAGCAGTGTACTATGTAGAATAACCTAGTACCATTCCAATATGGCCGCCATGAGAGTCTGTTTTCACAGGACTCCCTGTGTTAAGTCCATTTCCTCTTTCTTGTTTGATGTACTACACATTATATATGTTCACCTGTCCCACACCTCGGTGTGTGAGCAAGCCTGCTGTGGCAGGCGAAACACGTTACTGAGAATTAAAGATCTGATGGTGGAAATATCCTCTTTGTGATCGTCATAATTATCTGTGGAGGAATAGTTAATGCCGGCGTGCTCCACCGACGAACGACGATCTACCTGCCTAGGGCCAGGGGAGACAGAAGGAGCGACTTGTTGTTGGAGATAGATATATATATATATATATATATATATATATATATATATATATATATATATAAATATTTGTTAAATTTTTGTATAATTTTAAAATTATAAAATACATTAACGTTATTAGTTTAATAATTGTTTTAAAGTAAATATATATATATATATATATATATATATATATAAATAAATATTATTTATTATATATGTGTGTTTAACTTTTTTATATTACGTTTATTTGTTAAAATTGTTAAAATGTATATCACATCTAATTTATTTTTTAAATTAATTTTATCCTTTAATATATTTAATATTTATTAATTCATTTTATATATATATAAAACACGATATTTTGCACAACTATATTTATGACAACGATTTTTTCTCTCAATATTTTTGTACTTACCATTATAAATATAGGATGTCAATATTTTTGACATCTATATTTATAACTCTATATTGTGGTATGGGGATATTTTAAGTGTGATGTTCTGTCATTTTTCTTGTGTCATTAGCCCATTGCCCCATTAACCAGACACATTTCTGTGCCCAAGTTACACTGCAATATCACTGAAGGCAACACCCAGAGATTTAGAACATGCTACAAACTTGGTGAAGTGGAATGGTCCTAGCCATTCCTCATTTTTTTGTTTTCATGCATAGATTTGGCTTGCATATCTCATTGATCAATTAAACGTATTTGTTTTATTCATCAATTTTCATTAAATAGCATAGTGGAATCATACTTTTACAATCATCTACTAATTAATTAACACACGAAGGGATTGTTTTCTATTTTTAACTCAGCCACACTATCAATGCCGCTCTTTTCAGAGTTGTATAGCCTTGAGTTTGCAGTTTTTTTATTGGCTTTCCTTTATTTTTCAGTTTGTATTTCTTACTGAAGTTTACTATACTGCTCCTCTTGTGCTTATGTTTTGAGAAAATTCCCGATATTCACAATTAATCAAAATATTGAAGTTGCCTTCACTGTCTAAATCAAGTTGCATTTTCAATTGTGCCAACTGGAAACGATCTAAAAAACAATTAAAAGCTTTCCCCAAAAAAAATTGTTTTAAATGTTTCTTGCCTTCATAAATAAATAAATTCAAGTTCAAATTAGGACATTGTTCACTTCATCAATTATTACTGCTTACGTGTTGTGATGTTTCTGTCAGTTTACGTTGCTCTATTTTGTTATTATGTGAGACAGTGAGCATGGGTTTCACAGCTATTGTTATAATTGTCCAGGTGTTTTAGAACAGCTACTGTGCCAGGAAGACTAGAGTTGGATTTTTTTTCCAGGTAAGCTATTGTGACACAAGTGACCAAACCTTTTAAAGTAGTTGCTTACCCACTTACCCCTAACAATAGGGGATGGAAGTATTAACAAGTACAGTTTTTAGCATCACAGAAAAAAATTATTTACCTCTTCTGCCAAGGCTTATATGGAATAACTATTCAAAATTCACACATCTCTGTTTTATCTTGCTTTAGAATTATATGACCACAGTGACAGGCAAATGTGAATCACGACGTATAATTATTAATTTGTGTAACCTGTAACCGCCATTTGATCTTGACAATGCTGAAAACTGGTTACCAGAAGTTCCCGTCTCCTAGCCAAGGCAATGAGGACTCTTGACTTCCTAAAGAATGATTTTCAAAAACAGCATGTGTTTTTGAAATGCCTATGGTTACTTGTGAAATAGATTATTTCATTTCAAAAGTTTATAATGGAATTTCAATACCAAACAAGTGGTTGCAAATATACGTGAAAAAAGAGCATTGTTATTGGTACTCTTGAACAAATGTTACATAGCGATAAGACAGGCGAAAATAGACAAGTAACAAATTGCCTAGGGGCTCATTACGATGGCGGGCGGAAGCACAACCGCCGTGCTGGCGGATGCAAAAACCACCAGTTACCGCCGGCACGCAGCAGTCCACACGCCCGCCCAATTACGATGCGAAAAGCAGGCCAAACACCGCCGGCAAGCCAGCAACACCGTCCGCCATCAAAGTGCGCCCGTACACGTAGCGGCGCAGCACAATTGACACACACCGTCCGACGAAATCACGTCCCGCCCGGCGTATAAATTACGATGCCGCAAACAAACGGCTCCCACGGCTAAGAGACACCGCACGTGAAAGAGAGGCGGTAACACGGACGCAGAGCACGGAAAACGAAGAAGCGGCATCCCGAGCATGAATCCAGCACTGCAGGCCCTCCCCATGCTTCTGCTGATGCACCACCAAGGACGCAACGCACCGCGGAGACGCAGGTAGGCACACACACAACAAGTGCACGCAAACAGCGCACACAGTGCAAGGGCGGAAAAAGCGGACAACCCCCCACCAGCGCGTGTACACTACACATCCACCATCGCATCCACATATGACACACAGGCCAAATCCTAACATCGCGGAACACATGTGCACACACCACCTGGGACTAGGAACCAACCACCCCGCCACGGCCACAAAGCGCCGATGACGCCGCCACACATGCGCACAACGCAGAGGCCAACCGCAGCGCCATGCATGCGTCGCACACAGACACAGGGACACAACCAAGCAGCACACACATCAGCCCCACCCCGAACGCACATGACACGTGACAGGCCGGCCACAGACATGTCCCCAACGCCCAATTCACGGACAACACCCAACGCCACACAACCGACGCACACATGTCAGTGAAGACACGCAACAGCAGGACACACCCCAGTGGAACAAACATGGCGTAGCACACAGCGGCGGCAACACCAACTAGGAGAAGCAGGGCCCCTTCGGGAAGAGGAACGCCAGTACCTCACAGAAACACCCATACCACCCTGCACATATGAACAAGACATATAAAACGGAACACCAAAGAGCCCGGGGACCGACAACAGGTGGCCCAAGAATTACATCCACACACAAGGCCCAACGCAGAGCGGAAAGGCAGCCTGCCGCCCACACAAGGGAGAGCAGACAGCACTGAATGACCTTCCATTCCAACACCGAAACCACAGCCCTACGACAGAAGCCGGTGAATACAGCCATTGTCCAAGAATAGACCAACACAGGCATGCCGAGGAGACCGACCACAGGGCAGATAGCGCATATCACAGAAGCACACAACGGACGGGGAAGAAACAAGAAAACACTCCCCCATGTCGGCCACATGCAAGTTAATTGGAAGGAGTCACACAGCACCGACCTTGAACTGTCTGAGAAGCATGTGGGAAGAGGGCCCGTGTCCTCCAAACAAGCAAACAGAACACAAGTCCTGTCTCCCCACGACTACACAGAGCTCACAGCAACCCCGGAGCGTGCACATTGCAGACTGCACACACAGCCGGAGCACGCCACCTCTACGAACCGCTGCGAAATGGCAACCGCAACACACCTACCCAACTACGCCGAAGAGCTCAAGCTGTACAAAACCAACCTGTTCCATACATTGGGATGCGATCTCCTGTCCCTGCTGAACGTAAGTTACCGACTGACTTACCGCATCACATTGTTCAGCTGCGTCATGCCCGTCTTCTACTGTCGGAGGTGTCCCTACCAGCATCCCGTCGAGATATGCCTCTCCAACCCGGCATGTCTGAAGGCGGACCTGCTACCACTACTCCTCCCTCTGGACGCACACGACAGGGCCTGCTCTGCCTATGGGGGCATGGCGTATGTGGCCAACATCGCACCCGCACTGAAATGGGACCACTGTGCCTCCACACGACGGATCATCGAGAACAGCTACATCGAATGTCACCCAGCATGCCCCATCATGGTCCTCCAAGGGACAACCTACGAACAACACCTTGACAGCCACCATCCGCTTCATTGGCTGGCAAACATGTACACCACCAATGACATGGAAGCCCTGCTGGACGGCATCGCATACCTGACAACCTGTAAATACGTCGGACCACAACGCAGGTACCCCGAGTGACCTATGAAGTCCAACCCCGCACCCATGCTCAGCTTCCGCACGGACTGGCCAGTCACCACCACAACAGCCAAACCAAACGACCGGCAACTGTAACCACACCATCAACGACATCGCCATGACATCGGATATGACCGGGACATGCACACTGTTCCCCATCACATCCAGGAACACCGCATGCATCGTGGGAGGCAGTGGCATGGGCTCTGTGCATCGCACCCACATGGACGGAACTGCACGTACAACCAGGACACGACATGGATCCAGCGCACATGGACACACACACCGCTCAGTGGACATGAATAGGTCGCCTGGAGTCTGTGGGTGCTGCACCCCTCCCACCCCCGCCCCGGGAATCCCATACCAGGACCTTTGCATGGACGACAAGTGCATACAACAACAACACGACCCCAGTGACTGTGACATGTCCAGTAACCACCACAGTGCAACAACAAGTGGCACGCCGCTGCATGCACGCAAGCACATGCCCTGATGTCATCTCACATGCACGCGTGCATGAGGAACAACCGCAGCAAACCTGTCACATGGAACTGAGATGGACTGTGCCCATGATGCCGAGCGGTCTGGTAGGCTACATGTATACCGTCTGTGTCAAAGTCCGCAGCTCCGCAGCTATACGTAAATGTACATTAGCACAGCCTTGGCCAAGCAGATGTCACTCTGAAGCCCACATCCCACATGCAACAGCCAATCACATGTAACCCCACACCCTATCCCATTTGCAATCATGCTCAGTATATCCCCAACATGTATTCCGCTGCCAGTAGTGTCCACTATACTGCATCACAGAGGACAGAAGACTCAATATAATGTTTGAAACCAGAACTGTCTCCGCTGACTCATTTCACAAGTACGAATGAGAGAGGATGAGAGTATGTGAAGTACACGGCAGTCGTGACATGACCATGTAGTCCACTGGTATTGGATGTCAACGCAAATGAGTAGCACTACTGTGGAAGACACACATGTGTCGTGTGAAGTCGTATGGACGCAGTGCTCAGGTGGGTGGGTGCGACGGGTAGATGCGCACATGACAAGTTGGAGCACGCCGTGTTGGGAGGGGTCATGAACAGTACACCACCGCTTCCCTGGGCATTGTGAGAGGACACCTGTCGGGGGGAGTGAACACGTGTGTGCACAGCAGCCGGGCACACGTACAAAGCGGTACCAGGCGCACCTCAGCCCACCCTCTGTGGACAAGCTGGATCCTGTTGTGCGCCCACCATGCCCCTTGACAAGGCACACACAGCCCCAGTCGACCAGGTGTAACCCCAACATAGTCAATCCGCACAGGCGATACAGGGCACGGGATGGCAGTGGAGCATGGTGTGTGAGAGGTCTCCTCGCGCTCCTCCTGGTCATATCACGCAGGCAATAGAACCTCAACGTCTAGCATGGCACAAGTCACATGGAAGTGTAGGGGGACGCACCACAGCACGAGCAGCACTGACGTCACGGGAGGTGGCTCGCACCATCCCATCCATTGCCCATCATACCAACCACGCCACATGCCATTGCGACTAAGTGCAAGCGCGTGCGCCACCACCCCCGAGCCCTCCCCAGAGAGGCCAAAGAGTGAATGTGTGGGCCATCAGCCACAGACGGACGCGGCATGGCCGCAAGGGCAGCCACAGCCACTGGGTGTCGCAGGTGGCGGATCCGGAAGGCGAAGACTGTGATGCATAGTCCATGCAGGCCGGGTCTCCATTTGGGGCACCACGCAGGTGGACGGCGTCCCGCCACACATCATACCCTGAGACAGCCCACTCGTGCAACTGGACCCACACATACACTCCTTGCCCTCTCTGGTGCGAGCTTGGGGCTGCCTGTGCAAGCGCTAGCCTCGCAGGTGAGCATGCATATTGGGGGGCGAGGGGAGGACATGAGGGCTGGGGCGAAGATGACTGTATCACTGTCAGTTAGTACAAGGGATGACCCAGATGTGGAAAGGAAGCGACGTGTCCCGTGTGTACTGCAACTAGTCGCCAATTCAACTACCCCCCATGTCCGGAATGTAAGCCCGCACCTAGGCCCGCCCATCCGCCACATCGAACATACCACCAGCACGACAACCTTCCCATTCGAAACACTGACTGGGGGTGGCGACCAGTGAACAATCATGTGTTGCCTACCCACGCGTACATGTGGGCCCTCCATGATCCATGTCACCTGCGGCAAAGACATGACATGCGCAATGAGGGAAGTGAGGAGTGCTGTCCGCCCCACGCGCAGAAGGTGCATCAGCTCCACAGACCCAGCAGCGAGTCCAGCAGGGGTCACATGTGCAGGGGCAGCTGTGCCTGGTGTGAAGGCACATGCATATAGACAGCACATCGACCAATGTGTAGTCTGCCCACATCCACAGTCCATCATCATGCGGACATAGGAATTGAACACAGGGCAACACATCTTAGTAGGTGCACCCACCGTGACCAACAATGCGCAATCATCGACGTACCCGCCCTGTGCATGGCCCCCCACCCAACGGAGGCACATCCAGTGCCACCATCCCACACACACAAGCCTACCACGGAACATGCTGTGTCCAATGGTCAGTACAGAGTCAGCGCCCATCTGGTGGATCCTGAACAGGAGACACATGCACACACATGCCAGCTCCCACCATGTACGTCTGCCACCTGGCGCGTGCAATGTAACCTCTCACCTGTGACGTGTGACTGCAAGCACACAGCCGTCTTGGCATGGGGCTGTCAATGTGGACACCTGTCAATGTTTTGGGAGCTGTGATCCGTACAGTGCTGTACATAGGGTGCAGTGCTGACACCTACTACTGTCTCATTTCCCCTCGTGCCACAGGTCCCACTTGTATTGGCCGCTCAGCCCGTGCCCACATCGTCGTCGTCGTGTGCCATACTCATCCAGCCTCGGAAGCAGTTCCATGCTCAGCAGACACTCATGTCGCCGTGGCGTTGCCGCTTGACGAATATGCAGTCAGTCCCCATCAGCACGCCCCGCAAGTCATTGGGGCCTAGATCCCCATGTGCATGACCATGGCAGTGGTATGTCTCACTTGCCATTGCCATTGTTGGGAGATCTGTGTAAGTGTATTGTGGCCGTGCCGTCCCAGCTTGACAGCTGGGCTGTGGCACATGTGCTTGCTCAGTCATGTCAGTGATGTGTATGCGAAATTGCTATGTGTTGTGTTGCTTTGACATGTGTCCTCTGCCATTTTCCCCAGGCGGAGACCGAACATTGACCGCCCATACCAATTGCTGGCGGACATGGACGATACAGAGGTTATCAGGAAGTTCCGGCTGGACAGGCCAACCCTGCATCGACTGTGTGCCATGTTAGAGCCCCATCTCCGTCCCCGCAGGGTGTATCCGACTGCTATCACCCCCACGGCTAAGGTGATGGCCGCCATGCATTTCTTCGCCACTGGGTCATTCCAGCACACAGTGGGCAGTGGAGGTGGGATGTCCCAGCCCATGTTCAGCAAGGTGCTGAGGGATGTACTGGCAGCCATGATGCTTTACCGGAACAGGTACATCCGCTTCCCCAGGGCTCGTGAATTGGCGGCAGTGAAGGGTGCATTCTATGCCCTTGGCAGAATCCCACACGTCGTGGGAGCCATTGACTGCACACATGTTGGCCTTGTTCCACCACAGGCCACTGAGCACCTGTACCGCAACAGGAAGCACACGCACTCCCTGAATGTGCAAGTGGTGTGCCTTGCGGACATGGTGATCACCCACGTGTGTGCCAAGTTTCCAGGCTCTGCCCATGACGCACACATTATGCGCAACAGCATCTTGCCACGACTGATGGCCAATCTGCAACAGGATCGTGGCTGTATTGTCGGTGAGTATGTGGAGTGGTGTAGCGTGCTTGTTGTGCGATGCTGTCCCCTGTCCAGTTGGAATAGCAACGGTTCTCTGTGTCCCTCACACCCAGGTGACTCTGCGTATCCGAATGGGGCATGGCTGCTCAGTCCATTGAGGAATCCTCGCACCCCAGCAGACGATCGATACAATGAGGCACATGGGAGGACCAGACGTGTGGTCGAGCGTACCTTTGGCCTCCTCAAGTCCAGGTTCAGGTGCCTGGACCGCACCGAGGGTGCACTGGCGTACTCCCCACAGAAGGTGTGCCAGATAGTGGTGGCGTGCTGCATGCTGCACAATCTGGCCATTCGGAAGCAGATCCCCCTCATTGTGGATGACGGAGATCAACCAGGGCCCCAGCCCGCAGACCAGGACAGCTCGAGTGAGGTGGACAGCGGAGAGGAGGAAGCTGGGAATGTGCGGCAGCAGCTCATCGCCCGCTACTTCACTTGACGGTGAGTGTCCATGTACGACGGCTGATGTGGCTGTATCTGTGCAGGTGTGTGTGTGATGTGTCAGGGTGGCCGTTTGTTCACTACGTGCTGTGTGTCAACGCTCCATGGCCAGGGTAGTATGCCACTGTCGGTGACTGTGGCATTGTGCCCTATTGCTCTGTGCGATGTGTGTACATTGCTTGTAGTTGTTGACATGTACTGTGTGATGGGTGTGTGACACACTCATTGAATGTGCTCCTGTTCTGTCTCCCACCCCTAGGTCCCTACAGGCCGTCCGGATTCCATTGCCATGCCACGCATCAGGTGCCTTTCCGCCCAAGGTGGCCGTTGTATTCCGTACAAATAAAACACAGGGCACAAACAGCAGTTAGTGAAAAAGGTGCATTTATTACAAACTGTGACATGTGATTGTGCGTAAGGTGATGACAAAAGTGGTGCGTGCAGTGTCAATGAGCTGTCGGTCATGGCTGCGTGAAGCTCAGGGTGTATCCACTGGTTCTATGTCCATGGTCCAACACACACATGCCATCCAGCTGGCTGTGTGGAGTGGGATCGTAGAGCAAGTCAATGCAGTGGCTGGTCAAGGCAGGCTGGCGGAAGGCTGGCTGGCTGCCTCACTTGCGACTGGTGCGTGCGAAGTCCTCCCGGGAGACCTGTTTCCTCTTCGGACGGCCCCTTCCACGTTTGGGAGGGGGTGTGTGGTGGCGACCTGCTGGTGGTGGGTGAGGTGTGCTCACTGGCTGTGGTCGCAGGGGATGTGGACACTGCTGGCCGACCCTGCGCCCTAGCAGGTGGTGGCGGAGGTGGTGCTGCTGGCCTTGCCTGTGACCCCACCGCCACCACCAGCTGGCCCATGAGGTCCACGAGTTGGTCCATACGGGACACGAATTGGCCCATATGGGCGTCCATGGACCTCAGCACCCCCAGCACCTCCCGCGTGTCTGAAGCAGACCTGACCCATTGTTCTTGGGCCTCTTCATAGGCCCCAAGGACTCTGGCCATTTGAGGCAGGGCATGGCTCCCAGGGGAGGCTGGCGTTTCCCTGACCCTGCTCCTCCTACCAGTCCTGCTGCCACCGGCCTGCCCACTAGCCACATTGCATACCGCGGTCCTCGCTGTGGCTCCCAGGGTGGATCCAGTCGGCCGGGCCACCACCTGCGCTGGGGCTGGTGCCAGCGAAGACGTGGTGGTGGTGGTGGCGGTGGTGGTCGGTGCGGCGATGGTGGCGGTTGCGGCAGTGGTAGTGGCCGCAATGACCGTGGGTGTGGCCGCAATGACCGTGGGAGTGGCCGCAACGACAGTGGCAGCAGGGGGCTGGGACTGTTCAGCAGCCCTGGATGATGGGTTGGTGGGTAGGAGGGGTCCTGGGGAGCGGCTGGGCCCTGCCACGCCAGATGGGCCAGCTTGGTGGTCCGTGTCCGAAGAGGTGGACAGATCCTCCAGATCCGTGTGTCCTCGTTGGGGGCTTGTAGGCTGGCTGTGCTGGCTGCTGTCTCCATCCCCAGCGTCCAGCAGTTCGTCACCTGTGGAGAGAATGAGATTTGTTATTGTGTTGCACCTGGCGAAGTATGTATTAGTCGTCTGACATTGGCAGTTCGTGCAATCTCGTACATGGGTTTCCCGGAGGCGAGTGTGTGGCTGTGGCATCTGTAGTTGTGTGTGCTAGGCAATGGGACTGTGTGCTGTGCACATGTGGCATGGGACGGATTGGCCATGCCGATGGGTGTGTTGCTGTGCCCCTACTTATTGTGACTCTGGTGTATGCGGGCTCCTGGCCCATCCTGGGTCTGGTTTGTACTTTGCTTTTGGGGTTCAGATGGGACGCTTAGGAACGCATATGGCAACATGGGGGCCATGCCCCAGATTCGCATTTGGGAGGGAATATGCTTTTGGGGTTCAAATGGAACGCTTAGGAACGCATATGGCAACATGGGGGCCATGCCCCAGATTCGCATTTGGGAGGGAATATGCTTTTGGGGTACATGCTGTGAGCCATGGGTGCCGAACGTGACATGTGTTGTGGCAGCATGACAGTGCATGGTCTGCGGTGTGTGCATGCTTGACATGGCCTGCATATTTGCTGTCTGTTGTGATTACTGGACATGGCATTGGACGCATCGTTATGAGTGAGTGATGGTTGTGTGCCAGCCAACGTATTGCAGTTGTCCCATCTCCTTGGTGTGCGTGCTGCCCTGTGCCATGTGCATCACTGCAGTGCTCGGGGGGTGTGGCCCATGTTGTGTGTTGTTGCTCACAGTGTGTCGTGCACTTCATTGACTTCTGGCACATGGTTGGTCATGGGCATGTATCTTAGCGTAACGGCTGTATGTGTGGCAGCTGTGCGGATGACATGCCTTTCATGAGACTGGGGCTGACGGATGGGATGGATGGTATGTTGTTTGTGCATGGTGTGTCTGTGTGTTTGATGGGTTCAGTGGTGTTCGTGTGCATTTATGTTGTTCCGCTCTGTTGCGTCTAGTGTTGTTTGTCTTACATAGGCGTAGTTGTGGGGTGTGTGGTTGACAGGCAGTAGGGGCTACATGGACAGGACTTCAATGGTGTTTCGGTTGTGTGTGATGAGTTGCACAGTGGCTGCCGTGTGGTACTATATTCAGTGTGGCTTGTGCATGCAGACGTGGCTCCTTGGGTGTTGCTATGTCTGTGATGGGTCATGTGGGGTGTGAGTCTGTTGTTCATGTCCGTGTGCACATTGTTCACTTGTTCGTGACGGTGGGCGGTGCTGCGTGTTCGTCTGCTACGTGACATGTCCCATGTGTTGGTCGTGTTATGGTCCTCATGCCTCCAGTAATCCAGCCCTGTCCAGTTTCCCACCTGCAAGTTGTTCGTGCGTGCACTGTACTGGTTGCCACATGGCTCTAAGCGGGGGGTGCTCCATGTTGCAGGTCTGTGGGGGTGGGGGGTGTTGTGGGTCGTGGGGGTGGCTGGACACCCACTGACACCGATTGCTGTGGACCGTGATGTCTGCCTTTCGGCTGTCGTTGTGCACTGCGGTGGCTGACACGTGGCTGTGGGGTGTGGGGGATGCTCCTCCTTGCTGTACTGTGGGACTAGGGGCCTGGTGTGTGTTGTACTTGGGCTGTCCACCCTCCCACCCACTGCACTTTGTGTTCCTGCCACTTACCTGTTACTTGTCGGTTGGTGCAGCTGTGGCGGACACATGGGTGTGGTGGGTGCTCGTTGTGGCGCTTCTGGCATATTTGGGGACCTGTTGGTGGTTACGTGGCTGGCTTAGTGTACACATGTCCCCACGCATCTTGCAGTTGTTCGGTTTGGGCTGTGTGTGGTGGTGTCTGTTGCATGTGTGTGTGATGTGTTGTGTATTGTGTGCTGGACATGGGGGTGTTTGTCCCTGGGAGCTGTGGCATGGTGGTAGTGCATGTGAGTACATAGCGGTGTGCTGGTATACATTAGTTTGTACTTACCAGCCTCCACTCCCCCTGCTAATCCGGCGAGGATCTCCGGATGGATTACGACTCGCACCTTCTCCTCCCACGCTTTGAAGGTCTTGAAGAGCGCGGGATTCCCTCCGCCAGTGACGGCAGCCAGCTCTCTGTTTTTGCCCTCCTTCTTCTTGACCAGGCTCTTGACGTCATTCCACCGTTTGTTTATTTCGACTCTGTTCCTGGGCAGGGTCCCGACTGCATTGACCTGGTCTACGATCCGGTTCCACATTCTGTTTCTGGTGGCTAGTGGTGTGTGCTGGACCATGTTCCCATAGATTTGTGGGTACACCTTGATGATCTCGTCGACCATGACCGTCAGCTCCATGGGCGTGAACTTGGGCATTCTTTGTGGTGCCATGGTGTTTGTGGTGCTGGTGCGGTGTGTGTTGTGTAATGTGCAGGGGGTTTGTGGTGCCGGTGTTTGGTGATGGTGGTGGTGTGTGATGTGTGCGTTTCTGTGGTGTGCTGCTGTCCTTGCTGTGTCACTGTGTCCTCTCCTCTCCTCTCTGGTTTGCAATGTTGCAAGGGGTTGTGGTCTGTGGGAGTGCTGCTTTTGTACTTACCTATGTGGGTGTGTCCTCATGGTCTGTTGTTTTCAGGTGTGTTGTGTCTGGTGTTCTGGCCTTTGTAGTTTTTGTTTGTCCGGGGGGTGTTTTCGGGATGTGTACTGTGCTTGTGTATTTGTGCGTGCCTTGCTGTGTGGACTTATTGGCCATGTTGTGTGCTATTGGTTTTGTGAGCGGATGGTTTCTGTGCAGGGACGTGGGCGCCATGGTTTCTGCCGTGTCGATTGGCATCGGCGTTGTTTGCGCTGGCGGGCGGTATATTTGTGGTTTTCCCGCGCTCATGGCGGTGCGATCGTAATTTCACGTGCGGTGTGTCGGCCGTGAGGGCGGGCGGTTTTGTGTTGTCGGGCGTGTTTCCGTCCGTGGCGGGCGGTTTGACTCCGACTCGGACGATGGCGGGCGGTATTTTGTGCGATTTTTCCGCCGATGGCGGTTTTTGGTTTGTGTTATCGTAATGGCGTGGTCGGTGTTCAGACGGTGTATGCGGGCGGTATTTTGCCGATTCCATGCCTGGCGGATTTATTTACGCCGGGTATCGTAATGGGCCCCCTAGTGAGGCAAATACGTCTTGTGTTGACCAACTGCAAGGTGGAAACAAAAGGGAAAAAGAGGGTGGGGAGAGGGGACAATTATTAGGTGCATGTAAGTCAAATCAGATTAGAGTGGTCAATGTCAATTTACAGATGGAGTATCAGTCACTGTCCTGGTAACTGCCACACATTCCAAATTATCTTGGGTGTTGTTTGAAGACACCACAGGTATAAAGGCATTATCGAGGATGGTGATCCAGGTTATTCCACAGAGCTTTGTTGGCAGAGATCTAGGAGTACTGGCTAGACAAAATTGAGTAGGCACCTCTGCTATATCCCAGCCATTCCCACCAGGCATTACTTGAGGCATTGCCTACTGATTTCCAGGATTATAAAATAGTTTTATGGGCCAGATTGAACATTAGGTCCAGGGGCAGACAATCATCCCTCTGAAGGCCTGTAGTGTGTAAGGGACTAAATGGACCACAAATGGAGAACAAGAAGTTCCCAGGAAGTTTAGTGTTAAAGATGTAATCAATAACGTTGTGTATGTTAGTCCAGAATGTACAAAGGGAGGGGCATTCATATGGCATATGGCGTAGGTCGGTGTTTTTGGAGTTACAACTCCAATAGTTACTGTTATCAATGAGACCCAGGGAGGACAAGCGATGTGGGGTCCAGAAAGTTCTGTGTAGGATATGTTGTTTGGTTTGGGCAAGATTGGGTGTTATTTGTTTTATAAAATGGGGATGCCCACAGTCTTGTACAGTTGATAGACGGCAATTTGGACAGTCCGTCTTGAGTCCAGTCTGAACTCCTCTTCTGCTGGGCAGTGTTGCACAACAAGGTGGTTAGGTGTCTAAGTTTAGCATATATTTTTGAAGCCACAAGTCCACCTTTCTTAATTAATGCAAAGAACTTAGGCAGTGAGGCATCTTTTTAATGGAAAGGCTTTGTGCTTGGTAATGGCTGCTTTTAATTTAAGAAAATCGTAAAAGTTGATGGGGCTGATATCATATTTTTGTTTGATGTCAGAGAATGAGAGGGGGTGGTGTTTGGAGCCAATGTCACTGACAGTGGAGATGCCCTTTACCCGTTAAGGGTTTCCTATGGAAAGATTAGAGTCGATTTTACTGTTTTTATTATGCTAAATGGAAGCCCCTAGGGAGTGCCTAAATTACACCTCTGAGAAGAAGGAGTCCAGGTGTAATAGCACATTCCATGTATGGTTCAAAATAGGGTTAATAAGGATATGGTGATCCTTGGATTTAATTAAAAGAGATGGCAGGGAGAGATTCTCTAAAGTGACCTTTCAAGGGATAGCCGTGGAGGTATAAAGTCAATATCACTATGAAGCCATTTCATGCCCTGGCAGCCAAGAAGGAGATTTGTTATTTTTTAAAGTCAGCTAGATTGGCTCCACCTAGATGTTTAGGTAACCTGAGTTTTTTCAGGGAGATGTGGGGATTTTTTAGAGTTCCAAATGAATTTGTGAAGTAGGCGATCTATATTACTAAAAAACTCATACGAGCAAAGGATCGGGGACATGTTTAGCAAATAGTTGATAATCAGGGTGATAACCATTTTGACCGATTCAAGCTTACTCCACCATGTAAGGAACTTCAGTGACCAGCCTTCCAGGAATTTCTCTACTTTTTTGATGATTAAAAACACGTTATGTCTTATCGATTCAATGAAGTCATCATTGAATTCGATGCCCAAGTATTTAAAAAAGTTAGGTTGCCATAATAAGCCCAAGGAGGCCAGAGATTCTTTGGGGCAAGTTATATTAAGGGGCCAGACCTCCGATTAGTCCTTATTAAGAGTATAGCCTGATCCTAAGCAATAGTCCTCAATCTTGGCCATAATTTCAGGAATGGCTTTATCGGCGTTGTCAGTTATGATCAAGATGTCATCAGCAGAGGCTGCCATTTTGAAACATTTGCCCTCTACGCTTAGACTGATCGAATTAGTGCTCTTGTTGAGAGACAAGAGAAGTGGTTCTGTGGCTACGAGGAATAGAGATGGCGAAAAAGGGTATCCCTGTCTGGCGCTCTTGTTTAAGTGAAAATGAGTCAGACAGAACCCCACTGGTTCTTATTTTGGCAGAAGCATTTGGTGGAGGGATTTGAGACGCCCCACCGACAAGGAGGTTTGCGCCCTGCCCTGCACCTGATCCAGGCCCTGTAACGCGACAAGGCCGTAAGTAACGATCCAGATGGATCGCAATGAGTGCTTGCACAAATATAGGATGCAGCACTGAATTCCTACCTCCCCCCGCTCCTGAGTGACATGAGTGACATTTTACGCCTTATGTAATATGTTTGGCAACCCTAACTGGCCTAATTTAGCAGCAACACTTTCTCCTGGATAGTCCTGCAGGGCTTCCTGATGCAGGCCTCATATTTCCTTTCGGTCTTCACATACTTGTCTCAGTATGCCGCGCCTCTTCCTCTCTGGTGAAACAGTGGTGAATACCTCCTCACCCTCTTCAAAAAGGCACGAGGGCCATTTTTTTCTGTGCATGCAGTTTAATTGGCAGCCCTAACCAGCCTAATCCTACGTCAAGATTCTCTCTCAGGCAGCTCAATACGCCGCCCCTGCCTCAGGACTGTTTTTCAGTCACCTGCTGTCATATACTTGGCTCAAAAGGCATTGCTTCGACTTTCTAGGCGAAACGGTCCTCCCTCCCCTTTGCGAGCCTAGTGCAGAGGAATCTGAATTGGGAGACTCATTGAGAGAGGCACTTTCTATTGTGCATGGCTGTTGGAGGGGAGAACCCCCCTCATATACCCTTGGTATAATCCATCTGCTGCCTTACCTGGGGGAGCCAAACGCCGCTCTGGCTCTTCAGCGTCTCTGTATTACCAGTCACTGAGGTCTGTCAAGCCCAGGCCTGTGATACTACTTTGTTGATGGAACATAATGCCTTAGCTACTTTGGCACTAACTGTAATACCTGGCATTGGGGTTCCTTGACCCCTGAGTTCCCTCCCTAACACAGCATAGCCACTGAAGGGGATCGCAGAACGTACCTCCCCCCATTTGTTGCTGACTCAACACCTAGGGGTCGATTCCGATCTCGATCGGTAGGGCTCCGAATCGGATTCGGCTTTACCGGATCCGAGTCGGAGGCTTTGTTTCTGACCGATTCGTACAGTCGTCCGAGCGAGCAAGTACGATGCGAGTGAACGCGAAATCGCTGACGACTCTTTTCCGGGTCCGAACCGCTCCGTCCGACTCGTTCGCACTCGATTCGTGGCACGCAATGGAGACGTTTTACGACCGAGCCAGTACGATGCACGATCCGGACAGCCGGATCGAGTCGGAGCCTCCGACACGAAAAAGCTCCCGGAGGAGGACTTCGGGGGTCCATGCCGGACCCCCCCTTCACCCGTAGCCGTACGAGTCGGACACAGGGGGGACCCATGGGTCCCCCCTATACATGCGTGTACGGTGCGGATGGCACCAACGCATACCCACTACAGGGGGCCCCCTTGTGCTCAACGTACCCATTGAGTCAATGGAAGCCCATGTACACGTCGTACGACCGGCTCCCATTGACTTCAATGGGAGTCCGACCGAACCGAGTCCGGCAGCATACGGCCGCATCGTACTCGTTATGTCGGACTGCAGGGGTCCGGCTCGGTCGGAAAACAATCCGGATACGGATCGGTCGGAGAGCTTTCCGACCCAAATCGGAATCGGCCCCCTAGTGCCTACCTGCTCAACAATCCTATGTAAACAAACCCTGATTACTGCTCGCAACCCTGAATTAAAGCTGTTGGGCCCCTTCCTTCTACACAGCCCACTCCTCACTTTGGTGACCCCATAGCAACAGAATGGCGTAGAAAGACTCCAATCCAGGCACAAAACGGACCAAACCAGAATCTCCTGCCCCAGAATCCTCCATTAAAGGCAAAACCAAACTGAAAGAAACAATGGATACCATTCTTAAAAAACTGTTGGATGTATTACAGCTGGCTCAGACAACAAAAATCAGCAAGGACATTATGCAACAAAATGTGGCTGGAATGAGATCTGACATAAAACAAATCACAGACAAACTATCTGTAGTGGAACAACGCATCAGCGACCTTGAGGACAAGTCTATCTCCACGGTAGAAAGACCTCAGTTCGTTGCACAAACTATCGGCCTCCATGCAATGTGACATTGATGAACTTGAAGACAGAAATAGGCGGGGTAACATCAGATTTTCTTGGTTTCCCTGAGGCAGAGAGGGAAATATGTCTCATGCATCACCTTCTTGGAAGACTGGCTTCCACACCGCATGAATATCACTTTTGACAAATGATTCAAGCTTGAGAGTGCTCATCGCATCTCCACACACCAAAATGACTGCTCTGCCACTGCTGGCCCACCAAGACTGATCATCTGCAAACCCTTGCATTACCAACATGTTGAGCTAATCCTGCTTAGTTATGCTGCTCTGATGTCTTTTACATATGATGGAAATTACATAGATTTGGATTGTTTCACCTCCTCCTACCATAACTGTGCTTATTACTCTCTCTTACAATTGCTTTTGTATCTTCTATATGTTCACATCTTTGAGATACCGAACTGTTCTAGCTCAAGATTACTGTTGGGACTTCCACCTCCTAGTCGCTGGTCAACATCTATCTTATTCACTGCCTATATACCTGCCTTAATAGGATGACCTATACCTCTCTTACCTTCATCACTTTGCCCCAGATTACACAAAAGTGCCCTAATAAGGTCAGGGGTGACTGCCCTCCATGTTACAATTCTATATTCCTTCATATACACCAAATGTTAGGACTGTTCATTCACTCATGTTATCCTAATTGTACCCCTGTTGTGCTACACACTTATGCATGCTCAATTGCAATTGGGCTTGTTTGCTAATTTGGCTGTTTGTTTTGTGGCACCCAGGAGATGTGTGGCCTCTTCTTTTGGGTTCCACGCTGTACCTTTTTCAGGTTCAGGTGGGTGGGGGAGGGTTTAAGAGATGGTGGGCTCTATTTTCATCTTTTCCCTAATTTTTTTCCCTTTCTCTCCCCCCTTTTCTGTTTGCCTCCTATTTTATGCAATGCTAGGGCCATGTCTGATAACCAATGTTTGCAACGAATGACTCCACTCGTCGTTGCTGCACAACACATATCCAACAGAGGCTCCTCTGTACAAAGCACTGCGATGGGCTTGACTGACTTTTATCCATCCAGCTATCCCATGTATCCCCAATGCTGAAGACAGACTCCAAGCAGATAGTCTCACTTAACATGAAATGGTTGAATCATCCAGTCAAGAGGAAGAAAAATCTTTAATACACTTACAAATTCAAGTGTGAATTACTCTTTTTGCAAGAATCGAAACTATATGTCAGTGACATACTCTCCTTCAAGGCCCCATGGATCTCAGAGGCTATAGGTTCACCTGCACAAGAGCAAAACAAATGAGTTATTCACAATAATTACCAAACAAGCGAACATTAAGATTCAAGACACTTTTGCGGATCACAGCGGGAGGTGGTTACTCAGCAAACTGTCGAAAGCTGGCAAGGAGTTTTACGTGTTGAACATTTACGCTCCTATGGTAAGTGACATGGGTTTCTAGAAACACATTGATGAACTGAATGCCGGGCTCCCTAATGAACCTCGACTGATCAAAGGTGGAGACTTTAATCTCTCACCAGATCCCAAAATAGACCATAGCTCGAGATCCAAATTTAAACCATCTGCATCCCACAAATTACTCCACAAAATTTGTTCTAAATATTCCCTAACTGACTCCTGGCGCCTTCAGCACCCAGACATCAGGGACTACACATTTTACTCCTCCCTTACCAAATATTCTCCAAAATTGATTATATTTTGACTTCTAGCAACCTGGCTAGAACGTTAGAGCATATCCAGAAAACAGACTAGTACTGTTGATGTAACATGGCCAGAACGCAATGTTTGTAATGTCCAGCTCACTATTACGATGGACCGTAATTGTGACTGTCCATGTTGAAAATAGACATGTCTTGCTGTATTATGTCAATGGCAGAAAACACTATGCTGCCCAGTGAATACAATCTGGATAACAATGTGGTCATACCGTTGTCAACCACAGCCAAAGCCTTTTCTAAATTAATCCTGTCGATCTCACACAATCTCTCAGCAGCTTCCTGTTCAGAAATTTTCCACAGCTCGTATATTCCGTACAAGAAGTGCTTTTGACGTAGGTTCCGGGGATCTAATAAAAAATCCCTGGGATCCATGTCATCAGAAAGAAGGGACAAGTGTTGCTTCACCTGTTGAAAGTGTTGAGGTCCTTAGCTAATCTAAGCAGAGCTTTCCAACACTATAAAATGTCACCACCCCTGAGTGTTCGTTTGTACATATCGCTGATCAAGCCTATTAATCTTAAACCCTTCAGTGTTACTCAGGAATCTAGATTGATACCTATTTGTGTCTGTCGGCCAAACTAACCATACCTCCCAATTGGGGTCTGATGATTTGAAAGAACCATTACGTATCATGGTATCTAGTGTATTCTCACTGAAGTGTGTAAAGTGCTGACAATTCTCGAAGCATGAGAATGCGGGAATACACGGTGTGTTCAAATCTTTCATTTTGGCTATACCAAGACGAGAAGTTTGCTGCACTGTTTTGTTCAGGAAACTTATTTGGCATGCTCTAAATATGGCCTCAGTTCCCTAAACCTGCCAATCTTTTATCCCCCAGACATATTTTATGTCAATGGTATCTTTTCAAAAGTTGAAACCCTGAATAGACAGTTGGGAAATAGAGGAAGCAGAGCATATCCGCTTGATGTTTGTTAGCATATTTTTCTTTGCAGGTGTAGGTGCAAGCCTATAATAATACCAGGCTGGGTCAGATTTGTCAAAACCTGAAAAATAAGCAAACCTTTGTGCAAATGTCTTTGAACTACCTTTCGGCGGTGTTGGGCAGTGTTCCCATTGTGTGTAATTGTAAACAGCGCGTGGGATACTAGCTTTGTGTACAAAATGGTGAACGTCTCATTAGAAAATGCAGCTGATTGCTCTAGATCTGTAAGCAAATTGTGCATAGTTTCAATGTCCCAATCATTAGAGAAAGTACTAGAGGTGATGATATCATTTAAGGACATTTTAAACAGATAAGGAATTTGCTAAAGTTCAGTAGGACCATACATCTGATACGATACCCTGTCCCACACTATTCCTTCAGGAACTGGAACTGCTGTAATGTTTACCAGGAACCGATCCCTTAGTTCACGGTGTGATGAGCATGTGGTTTAAGAACCAAGTTTACAAGATGTACTGCGGAGCGTTCTGGGAGACAGTGTTCATTCAGAAGTAGGAAAAAGACAGTTACCAAACCAATCCAGTGGAACAGGAAAAGTAATCCAATTGTAATCCAGAGATGTATGCATGGAACAGCGAACTATGTTATTTTTAGCTAAAGATAGAGAGCATACACTTGTAGCTTGAAAGGGGTGTTGGCAGTTCAGGTTCACTTGAATCCGATGAGAAGTCTTCATAATGCAAGAAGTTTGGTCTATTCTTGACAGCTTAGCAGCTTCTCTTTGGAAAGTGGAATCTTCTGTAGTTATTAAAGCTTCCATCTGAACTTCCTCTACGGTAGTGAGAGGAGGGTGGTGGCTACCCAGGAACCCATGTGGCCTACTGTTGAGAATCGGCCACATAGTGTGGTTTGGTCAGATCAATAGAGACAAACCTCTTGTCTCTGCGACCGGCAAGGGACGGAAGAAGTGCAGTTCTAGTGCCTTCGACAGCCAGGATCTGTAAAATGGCCCAAATTCTTTCTTGTCCACTATTTTCTCTCTAACCAGGTCCCCAATTTTCAGGACCCAGGCAGGTCTTGCCAGAACTACTTTCACTTTCCCAGTGGTGGTGCGTTTTACGTGGACATTGCTTTGTAAGGCCTGGAATTCATTGAGGTCCTGTAAAACAGTCAAACGTTCATTGATGTCAAACGGTGTTTCTGGCGCCACTGCGCCAACACTACCGAGGTCTGGTACCCACATTCTCACACCAAATAGAACTTCGTATGGAGTATGACCCCCCCATGGATTTTCTCAGCATGTTATTAAGTGCTCTCTGGACCCCATATAGGTGATTGACCCAACTGCCACCCGAGCCTAATGCCCTTGCTGCTAAGGACTGCTTTAAGTCACGGTTTTTCCTCTCAATGACTGAATTTCCCTCTGGATGGTAGGGGAAGAGTACTGCAAGGCCACATCCAAACTTCCCATGTCTTCTTTGTAAGCCCGAGAGCTAAACGCTGCCCCTGGTCGGAATGTAGTGTGCCAAATTTTTTTTTTTTTTTAGAGTCCATGTCAGTTTATTTCCACTATCATTGTTTTTTTTTTTTTTACACATATTTTATTAATTTCAAACATGTAACCACAGTGTTAGGACAACATAGCGGCTTGGTGTACAAACGGTATATATCGTTTCTGTATCATCAACAGTTCAGCCTAGAGGCTGTACCGACCAGCAAATTGACATGAACCATTCCGAACATAGGATAAAAAATACTAAATAATACAACAGTCCCTCCCCACTCCCAGTCTAAGGGGTCGATCCGATCTCGGCCGGAAGCGCACCTAACAATATTCGTCCGGAAAAAAACCAAGCTGAACGCGTGTTTCCCGACCGATTCGAATAGTCGTCCGAACGAGCAAGTACGATGCGCATAACAGCACAGATTCCGAGCGAGCCGTACTTACCCATTCCAGCTCCTGTTCCCCGCCTGAGCCGGATCCGTAAACGCCGAATCGAGTCGCACGGAAGGAAATACACAGCACCTTCCGGCCAGACTAGTACGATGCGCCTTCCGTACGCGCCGAACCAGTCGCTACGTCCAGCACGTCAGAGCATCCGGGAGAGCTGTACATAAGCTCCGATTCGCGCCACAAGACGATACACGGCGACGAGACGAACAAGCCAGCGACGAGTACGAGTCGAAGCCACGAGAAACCCGAACGAGACGACCCAACCATGAATCCCATTGCGCAGGTCCTACCAATACTCTACATCTATTACCGGGACCGGTACGGACGCGTACGGCGCAGACAGTAAGTCAAACACCCACAACACAAACAAACGACACGTACCCGAAATATGTCACACACATAGGGATGCAGAAATGACGTACACTAGCAACAGCAGAACCATAGGGGCGGGATGGCTATCACCAATGCCATACACACCCATAGGGGGATGGATGCCTACCACTACCACCACCCCTACTCAGGGGGGCCTGGATGCCTGTCACTACTACCATCCCCACTCATAGGGGCCTGGATGCCTACCACTACCACCACCCCTACTCAGGGGGGCCTGGATGCCTGTCACTACTACCATCCCCACTCATAGGGGGATGGATGCCTACCACTAACACCACCCCTACTCATGGGGGCCTGGATGCCGCCCACTAACACCACCCCTACTCATGGGGGCCTGGATGCCTACCACTACTACCATCCCCACTCATAGGGGGATGGATGCCTACCACTACCACCACCCCTACTCAGGGGGGCCTGGATGCCTACCACTACCATCACCCCTACTCAGGGGGGCCTGGATGCCTATCACTACCACCACCCCTACTCAGGGGGGCCTGGATGCCTACCACTAACACCACCCCTACTCATGGGGGCCTGGATGCCTACCACTAACACCACCCCTACTCATGGGGGCCTGGATGCCTACCACTACCACCACCCCTACTCAGGGGGGCCTGGATGCCTACCACTACCACCACCCCATCTCATGTGTGCCTGCATGCCTGCCACTACTACCATCCCCACTCATAGGGGGATGGATGCCTACCACTAACACCACCCCTACTCATGGGGGCCTGAATGCCTGTCACTACTACCATCCCCACTCATAGGGGGATGGATGCCTACCACTACCACCACCCCTACTCATGTGTGCCTGGATGCCTGTTACTACTACCATCCCCACTCATAGGGGGATGGATGCCTACCACTAACACCACCCCTACTCATGGGGGCCTGGATGCCTGTCACTACTACCATCCCCACTCATAGGGGGATGGATGCCTACCACTACCACCACCCCTACTCATGGGGGCCTGCGTGCCTGTCACTACTACCATCCCCACTCATAGGGGCCTGGATGCCTACCACTACCACCACCCCTACTCAGGGGGGCCCGGATGCCTGTCACTACTACCATCCCCACTCATAGGGGGATGGATGCCTACCACTAACACCACCCCTACTCATGGGGGCCTGGATGCCTACCACTACCACCACCCCTACTCATGGGGGCCTGGATGCCTACCACTACCACCACCCCTACTCAGGGGGGCCTGGATGCCTACCACCACCACCACCGCTACTCAGGGGGGCCTGGATGCCTACCACTACCACCACCCCTACTCAGGGTGGCCTGGATGCCTACCACCACTACCATCCCCACTCATAGGACGGGTAATGCATGACACAACCAGCATACTCCAACATAAGGAATGTCAGAAAAAGACATCACCCCAACATCATGACAAGCGTGTGTAGTCTGTGTCAAATGCCTACAACACTGAACATGACAATGAACATACAATGTGACCCCCTATCACATGTGTCACACATAAATGTGTGTGGCCTCCACAATGCAAGCAGACCATGACCACTGTGGCAATGGGGTCTAAACCCCCATCATCACATTGACCAAAATGTAAGTGTGGGGTCCATAGCTGAAGCACATTTTGAACATTGTGGCAATGGGGTCTAAACCCCCATCATCACAGTGTCCAAAATGTAAGTGTGGGGTCCATAGCTGAAGCACATTTTGAACATTGTGGCAATGGGGTCTAAACCCCAATCATCACAGTGTCCAAAATGTAAGTGTGGGGTCCATAGCTGAAGCACATTTTGAACATTGTGGCAATGGGGTCTAAACCCCCATCATCACAGTGTCCAAAATGTAAGTGTGGGGTCCATAGCTGAAGCACATTTTGAACATTGTGGCAATGGGGTCTAAACCCCTTCATCACAGTGTCCAAAATGTAAGTGTGGGGTCCATAGCTGAAACACATTTTGAACATTGTGGCAATGGGGTCTAAACCCCCATCATCACAGTGTCCAAAATGTAAGTGTGGGGTCCATAGCTGAAGCACATTTTGAACATTGTGGCAATGGGGTCTAAAGCCCCATCATCACAGTGACCAAAAGGTAAGTGTTGTCATGGAAAAAGCTGCAACTGCCAAACAGCATGGATGATTCCTGGTCACACAACAACAAACACATCAGTGGCAAAGTAGTGCTTGTGTCCCATAGCAACATAGATTGGGTGAGGCAAACAGTGCAGTGCAAATAAGACATACCTTTGGCCATGTGCAGACAAACATCACCCATGGGGGCTGACATTGTCAACATTTATCAATTACACAATGACAGAAGTGACCATCATAATGCAGACCCACAAATCTGCACCAATGGACACACAAATGTAGATATCCTGTGGAGACTGTAGATGTGAGGTGAACAAATACCATACCATAGCAGCAATGGGACATACAAACCATGATTATTGTGCTGACTGATGACCTAGGAGTCCCAGGGACAGCAGGGGAAATCCACCAAACAACATACAGCCAATGCAACACTAAAGATATGCCAATGCAGTGGTGCAGATGCACAAACACAAACAGGCAGCCTCACACTGCATATCAAACACAACAGGTGATGGGGGGGTGTGCCAGTGTCCCCAGGCAACCCCACAACACATGAGGAGGCCTGAATCCCAATTACACAGATGTGTATACAGTGCCACACAAAAGTAACTCATGGATCGGATTTCCCTATGTGGGCAATCAGGCATTGTTAGATGAGAGGGAGCCCAAATTACACATGTCACACAAGCTTGTAGGAACAGCAACTAACACAGCAAGAGACAGACCCACCACAGCACTACTCCCAGGGACACCGCATTGTGGTGACACTAGCCTGCATGATAATCCCACTGTGATGACAAAGGTAGATGTCGTTCACACAGTGAACCACAGCCATGTGTCCTGAGCAACTAACTACCATCACACCTACACAAGCACAAATCAATCAGCACGGCCTGTCAGCCAAGGCCAATATGGAGGTAGGGGTCTAGCCGTGCAACAACTCACATTTGCACACACTCAACACCACACACCTTGATCTCCACCAATGTGCAGCTGTGAAGCTCACATGGACTGGTGACATTGCACATGCACCCATGACAATCCCAGGGGGGGTGGTGGGAACTAAGGTGTGAAACCCATCACACATGGCCAGTCAACAAGACTCGTGAATGTCTGACACACTGCACAGTACGCCGTACATGACGTGAAATCCACCCCAATCAATGGGATCCCGGCCACAGTCACACACCAATGAAGAAGCCAAGGTGACACACAAAGAACACACATAGACAACTTCCAACATTGCAGCTCTGACCCTGAGGAGTGGCAGCAGTCACACACACAACGTGTCACAATCACTGAAAGCTACCACAAACTGTAAATTACATGACTTGTGTAACCCACAAGTGCCAAGGGGAATCCTGACTGTGTCCCATCTGTGTTTGCCCACATCCCCAGCTCTGACAACAAAGACAACTAGGGATGACAACCTCATGAACATTAGTTTGCCATGCACCCACATCCCGGAGAAACGAGGTCCAAGATGCTGGATGAACACAGGACAACTCAGCAAGCATCACAAACAGGAACATCCCTAGGGACACAGCCTGTGTAGGAAAAGGGAAGGGAACACACACAGACATGCTCACACAACACACAACACGGGCCCAGCCAATGTCACGGGATTACACACTGCCATGAGGGCACTCCACTCCTGTGGAAGGTCCGCTGTGCCAAACCTTGTCTGTGCACGACTCAAACATGTCAGCAGAACACTCGGTCAGTGAGTCAACAACTACAACACACTGAAGGCTCTGCTCACATCAGCCTGGGTACGGGAGTGTCACGTCAGTCATCTGCATACACCCTAAACACGTGTCAAGCAAGTTGCACTGTATACACAGATGAGTCCTTCAACATTGATGTGCTAAACTGCATGCCAGTGGAGATGGGCACACAGTCAAGGAAATAGAAACATTGAACAGTGGTAAGCACACCAGATGTGCATCAGTGTAAGCCAAAGATGTTAAATTACAAATGCAAAACGTACATCCATGTGTCAAATGCTGAACATTACACCCTCGGACTGCAGCAAAGGATTCTATAGATCCAGACTACATTAGGACACATATCCCATGGACCACATGGAATCCATCACAGCAACACTTCATTTTTCTGATCTGAACACTATTACAACTGCAAATGCATGATGATACTCATCTACATCATGTACATCCAAAGAAAAACCACAATTAAACAAAAAGAGGCTTTATTCAGCAAATGTTAAATTAAAATTTGAAGTCCAAAAGAAACTAAGGCCAATGGCCAGTCCAAATACACAGTCCCAACTGGGTGATACGTGACAACTTGTCACCCATTGCTTGCCTGCACTGCTACGGACAGGGGACATCCCCCTCAGAGGGGCATACAAGGGGCAGGCCAGGCACCGCAGGGACAGGATCAGGGGATGCCAGAAGGAGGCAGTGAAGGGGTGGTGGGTGCAGGAGTGTCACCGACAACTGCAGTGGAGGTGTCTGACTCAGTGGGGGCTGGCACCACTGTAGGGCACAACTCAGATGTTGTGGGTGCTGCAACCACTGCAGTGGGCCGGTCAGATGGAGTGGACTGGGTCCCCACTGCAGTGCCCGAGTCAGACGGGGTGGTTGTGGACTCCACTGCAGTGCATAACTCCAAGGGAGTGGAAGGGGGGGCAGATGAGGTGGGCAGGACAGAGGGAGGACCCGGTCTCCACACAAGTGGCACAAACAGGCAGAGCGTCTGGTTTGGGGGTGGAAGAGCAAGTGGTAGGGGGGAGGGCCTAAGCAGTTTGGGGATGCGGTATCGGTGTGTGGGGGAACCTGGGGCAGGGTGTGGCAGTGGAACCTGTGCAGTGGTGGCCTGGGGGATGGAGGAGAGAGACTGTGTGGTGGAGCTGCGTGGTGGTGGTGGTGGTGGGGCCTTGCCCTTCCTGGTCCGGGGGGACTTTCGAATGGGGTCCTATGTCTGCTTCTGCCTGGGGGAGGGTGTTTGGGTGTGAGGGGCACTCCCCTCTGTGTGTGGTGGTCGCCTCTTCCGCATGGACTTCGTGTCAGGTGTATCTGTGGGGAAGAGGCCAAGCTCACAGAGTAAGAGCTTCTGGGAGGGGGGGGTTGCAGGTGAGGCAAGGGAAGGGCTTTTGGAGGGAGAGGCATCTGAGGACTGCGCAGTGTTCGTGGATGCATGTGTGTGTGTCTGGGCCCCAGCCCCTGTGAGTGAGGTATCAGTCCCCTGACTGTGCGTACGTGTGCGTCTGGATTTTGGCGTGTGTGTCTGTGTGCTGCTTGTGTCTGTGCTGGTGCGTGCCGGTGTGTGTGTGCTTGGGACAGGTAGGGTGCTGGGTATTGTGGATGGGGCAGAGGTAGGAGGGGCGAGGGACTGTTGCAGGAGGGACACTGCTGCCGTCAGTGAGGAGGCCATGGACTGATTGGTCCGATGTAGGGCAGACATGCCAGATGACATGCCCTCCACGAATGACACCAGTTGTGTCAAAAGACCCGTGTGTGCATGGAGGACACTCAGAATTGATGTCTGCCCTACATGGATCTGTTTCAGCAAGTCCACAGACTCCACACTCAGGGCAGCAGGGGGAACAGAGGCAGGGGGTGCGGTGCCTGGCATGAAGGAGAGACACTCCCCTAAACGGGAGCCTCCACGGACATGTGGGATGGGAGCAGATGGGAGGGTGGAGATGGTGGTGGTGGCGGGGACAGACTTGCTTGACGTTGCCTCTGGTCTGCTGACACCCGCCTCCACAAAGGAGTCCTCACTGGAGATGCTGTTTTCCCCAGCCGAGGTGGTCGGAGCTGAGGTCTCCTCAGTGTGGCTCCCCTCACCCTCCATGCCACTGGGTCCCTCGGTCTCCCATGCAGTGGACCCAGTCTGGCTCTGCCGCTCCTCTTGGTCCGTGGAGCTGTCTCCTCCTGTGGCCGTGGATGTATCTGCAAACAATCAGGATAAACAGAGCAACATTAGTCACCTGTACTGACCACACACACCACAGTAAGTACAGCACATCACAGAGCAAGCCCTGCCATCATTTGCTAGACATTGCAATTAGTGCTGACACTGATTTCAAGAAGCCCATTGTCTGCCTGACAGTCAGTCATGCCACACATATCCTACCTGTCCATGCACCCATCTGTCTGCTGCCTGTTGTATGCGACTAATCATATGTGCACACATGCACCACATACACAGTTGTTGGACATCCAAGAGTATATATGGAAATGTGTCACTCCAAACACATGCCATCTCCTGCCACTGACTCAGTACATGAGTCAGGAAAAGTGATGGGCAAAGTCTCTGTTGATATGCGGGTTTTGCTTCCATCACCAGACACAATGATGTCCTCATGTCCTGATAGATAATGCAACAATGGTGTGCATGCAGGACATATCACACCACTGCTGGATCACCCTTTGCAATTGGAATGTCATGGCACAGGCCTGTCTGGCAAGTCAGTCATAACTGTCTCCTGTCACAGGGGCAGTGCATACACACAACACCAGTCTGCACTGTGTCACAATCAGGGGAGTTTTAGAAATGTAAGCCCTGTAGCTGACAGGTGCACATGTGCACCCCTGGCCACCCACATCATGAGGACTGAGATGATCCCACGTCAATCAAATGAGGCATTTGAGTGACTGCAAACACAAATCCATACACATGAGCACTTCACCGTCTGATGAGAATGAACCAAAGCTGCCGGCACCTCAATGTTTCATACAACATTGTGCACAGTCAAGGGATCAGAGACCTATGCATTGACCTATGTGCAGATCCCATAGTCATAACTCAGATGGCTGGCCACCCCAAATTGTTAAACACTCTAGGAGTCCAAATAGCAAGGCCACACCACGGTGACACAGAGGCACACACCTGAGTGCACTCTTCACAATGCCCAATATGTATGCTGACACACGGGAGTGGGAGAACAGAGTGCCTTCGATGTACGGAGTAGGCATTACAGTCCTGGTCAATGTGCAACATGGTATTACCCTGAACACTAGGCAGGTGGCTATGCATGTGTCACACACATGATGTACATACTTCTGAGGCCCCTACCTTGGTCTCTGCAGCAGCATGGGTGTGTGGCACATACCCCAGACATGTGGTGAGTCAGAGCAGCAATTGGAACACATATTAAAGCCATACCCAGAGTACATGTCAGATCACAGGCAATGTGAGCAATTGTACCACCCATGCAGCCCACCACAAAGTTCCTGTAACTGATGCTGTCCCCAACTTTAACCACAGGTAACTGCAAGTACACAGTACCCAAGTGACCTAAGTCACAGACTGTAAGGGCCACACCTGTGTATCAGATGAGGAGAGGGCATGACACAAGTGAGGCACATGAGTCCAGGACGACATGACAGTTGTACTGTGGAAGTGGAACCAGGCTAAAGGAGTGCATAGAGCATGTCAGTCATAGTACACAGTTGAGGCTAGCACTTACCCCCTCCTTGCTGCTGTCTGGCCTTCAGCTGCCCATCCAGGTGAGGGAAGACCACCGCCAGGATCCGGAGCATGTGGGGGGTCAGGGTCCGGTGTCCGCGCCTCCTGCGAGGAGGCGACATCTTCAGCTGGACCCTTGCGATCCTCCGGGTCCAGCCCCGAAGGTCCTGCCACCTCTTCTGGCAGTTGCGGATCCTGCGCCTGTAGACCCCCACAGATCGTACTGCCCAGACGATGGTCAGCCAGATCTCCTGCTTCTGGTGGGCATCAACCTGTGAGGATGACAAAGTGAAAAGGCCATTACTACACATGCAACATTTCCGTGCATCACACAGTTGGATATACATGTCTCTATCACAGGGGCATATGAATCATGATCTACACAGGTAGTGCAACTATGGCTATGAACAGTTTGCCAGCAGTTACTAAATGGTATCATTGCCTGGGAAGTAAAACCTTGTTGGAATGCACTGTTACTGCACTATACCTGTTCAGTGCATGTGACTACACACTTTGGGGGGTGACAACTACTCAGTGAGCATGCTAGCCACTGGTGAACACACTGTACGTCTTGCTAGTCAGACAATATGCACAATTAGTAAGGCAGTGGACAGCACACTCACCTGCTCCCCTGGTTTCCCTTACAGCTTGCTGTACTGTGGAAGGAGGCTGTCCAGCAGGGCCTGGTTCTCCTCAGTGCTGAAGGCTGGGGCTCTATCCACAGTACGTGCCATTGCAGTAGCCAGAGGATGCAGAGACAGCAGCAGTGGTAGTGGCAGATGTCATCCTGGAGCATGTAGTGCAGGCTGTGCACGTGTTCATGGGGACAGAATCCTTTGTGTGTTGTGCACATGACCACTGTGATGTGCAACTGTTCATTTCAGAGCATGTGGCATGGTTACATTTCTAGGTTGTGTATGTGTATGTCATGTCACATACCCCCTGAGTCCCATGTGGGAAGGTATGTACATCACAGGGTGACCCATTGCCACAATAGTGATGGCCCTCCACAGTCTGTGTGCATGTTGTGTTTCCGATGTCTCTGATTCCATGTGCACAATGGGAGACAGTCTCCACATCCATGTTGTTTGTGCATGGACTTTGATGTTGTGCGTGTGTGTGTCACAGACGTCCATGTCTGTCCTGCAGAGGCAACAGGGGCCACTACCTGTGGGAGTCATGGTTGTTTTGCTGACGTGTACATGATACGCCATGTCATGCCAGTGTCCATGTGGCAATACAGGGTCCCTGGGAATCTACCTGTCAATGAGCTGTGATGCCTGTGGCACATCTGTCCTGACATGTCACTGTGGTGTGTGTTTGGAACGTGACAGCAGTAAATGGGTACTGTGACACAGCCTAATGATTTCCCATAGCACAACCTGGAACTTGTTGTCAACACATGTTGAACTGTGATGTTAGATGTTGGCCATGTAGGTGCCATATATGTCCATACAGAACAGCACACACATCAGGTACTTGTGTCTCGTAATGATGTATCATGTGATATTGAGTATGGTCAATGGCACATATGTGGGGTGACTGACAATCTTTCTTTCTTCACCTATGCACTGCAGGGCACCAGCTGTCCATAGACCATTCCTTGACCTTGCAACGATGGTTGAATGTGACTGCATCCGACGGTACCGCTTCAACAGGGCGCTGATTGAGGAATTGGCGGTGCGGTTGGCCCCACATTTGCAACCTGGCCGGCCATACCCTACAGCACTGACCCCCAAGGTGAAGGTGATGGCAGCCCTACACTTCTTTGCCACTGGTACCTTTCAACACACTGTGGCGTCTGCTGGTGGGATGTCACAGACCATGTTCAGCCGTGTGCTACGCGATGTTTTGGAGGCAATGTTCAGATACCTGAACCAGTACATCTATTTCCCTAAACGTCAACTCACTGACGTCAAGAGTGACTTCTATGCCCTGGGGAGGATGCCACATGTCATTGGCTCCATTGATGGGTCACATGTGGCTTTGGTACCACCACAGGCACATGAGCAGGCATACAGGAACAGGAAACACTACCATTCGATCAATGCTCTGGTGGTATGTCTTGCAGATATGTGCATCTCACATGTGTGTGCCCATTTCCCCGGTTCGGCACACGATGCCTACGTGATGAGGAGTAGTCGCATCCCGAGGATGATGTCACAGATGCAGAACTAGCGTGCCTGGCTTGTCGGTGTGTACTGACTTTGTACCATTGTGTGTGTTCTGCTATGTTGTATTCCGCCCTCTTTTCCAACTCAGCTAATGTGCAATTGTCTGTATGTAGGTGACTCCGGATACCCCAACATGCCGTGGTTGCTGACACCCCTCAGGAACCCTGTGACACCAGCCAGATGCGCTACAATGAGGCACATGGTCGGACCAGGAGAGTGATCGAGCGGACATTTGGTCTCCTGAAGAGCCGCTTCCGCTGCCTAGACAAGAAAGGAGGGGCCCTCCCATATGCCCCAGCAAAGGTGTGCAAGATTGTCATCGTCTGCTGCATGCTACACAACCTGGCAGTGCGGAAGGAGTTGCCTCTCATCCTGGATGACGATGACCAACATCCGCCACCTGTGGAGGATCCTGGCCTGGGCCACGATACCAGTGATGATGATGATGATGAGGGTGATGTCCGCACACAGCTCATCACCAACTTCTTCAGCTGAATGTGAGTATCCAGAGATGTCATGTCAATGATGTGAGTTTGCATGTTATGTGTGGGTGGTGCTCTGGTGCTGTTTGAGTGTGGCCATGTGCTACTTGACTGGATGCGTGCAGCGATGTGTCCTTACAGGTAGTCTGTACTCCCCAACAGTGTTGACATGCTAACTTGGTTTTGTGTAGGTATCTTGTGACATGTATTGGGCATGAGTATTGCAGTTCTGGCCTGTTCTTCAGTGCTTTTGACTGTGTGTCATGTCTGTCCTTCACAGGGTGCTTTCAGAGTTGTTTGGTCAACTCGGATCCCCCGACACCATGATTCAGCTTTCAGCTTTCAGGGTGGCAGCAGTCGGTTCCCTACAGGTGATGTGCCACACACCCCTGGACTTTATTTCTTCTACACTTGTTGACTGTGTGGCCACTGCCACGTGGGATTACCTTGCATTTGTAGTGGAAACAACATGTTGCAAATGTGTAATAAACCTGTGCTTCACTTTGTCTGTGGTCACACATCTGACTGACATTTGCTTACTGCACCTGTGGGCTAGTTAACACAGACTCTGAATAGGTGTGGTGTCTGTGCATTTCACTGTATTTCCTGGCAACATCAGTGTAGGCGATGAGTCAGATGGCCCTGGTGTCTATGTGTTGTGTAGCCCTAGTGGTGTGTCTCCCTCATATGTTTCACGTCGCCATGACTCACATGACGGTGTTGAACTTGCTGTGGCAGTTAGCATGCACAGTGTCATTTAGCAGATCATCATCTCCATGACAAAAACAACGTTGGAATCACAACAGAGGCAAGTATGGTGTATTAGTGAGTTTATTTACATACATGTGTGAGGATAGTGCACAGGATGGTGGGTGCTGTACATTGGTATTGGAATCCAAAGTTCCCAGATGAGTTGGAAGTGTTGGTAGCAGAAATGTCCTGAGTAAAGTCCACAGTCATCTGATACATTAGTCCAACTTAAACTCCCCATGTCATGTGGGAGAGTTGGGTTGCATTCGACAGGGTGAACAGTTTGCACACAAAGTAGAATTTCCAGAACAGGTGTTGGGTTCCTGGGGGATGTACATGGCCATCGGCCTCTCAGTTGTCCTTCCTCGGACGACCCCTCTTCTTTCTGGGGGACCCTCACGTGCAGGCCGCTGCGGTGCAGAGGACTCTCCACCAGAGTCATCCTCCCTCCCTGTGGCAGTTGCAGTTGTTGCGGCACCAGATGTTGTGGGCACACAGGGAGGTGTGGACATGTTGGTGCTAATCCGGCGGAGGCATGTCAATATGACCCCTCTGCACCGCTGTCAGTTCTTCCAATGTGTCCCACTTGGACTCCATGCCAGACATGTGTGTCTCCACACGGGACATGTGTGTCTCCACACGGGACATGTGGGAGTCCAAGCGGGCATGATGGGCAGCCTGCTGCTGTTGAATGTCCTTGAGGATCCCCACTACCTAGCTGACCTCTCCGGTGCTATTCTGGTACGCTTCAGCAATGCGTGCCAGTTGTGGGTCATCATGCAGTCCAGACCCCTCTGCAAACAGCGACCTCTGCCTACCACCCCTCCCACCACCCCTGGCCACACGTGCGGGAGCTGCCGTGGCACACACAGGTGACCCTAGGCCCCCTTGGGGGTTGGTACTGGGGTTGTTGTCCGTTGCTTCACGGTGGGCTGTGGTCCCTGTGCTGTTGTCATTCAGTGGCCTTGGTCTGTCTGTGTCGGCGGGGGTGGTCTGTGTGTTGGCAGATGTTGGAGGAATGGGTGCAGGGGGTACAGATGGTGGTCCTGCTGGTGCTGCATGATGACTCACACCGGAGGTGCCAGGTTGGTCTTCGCCATCCGATGAGGGCAGAGGCAGTTCCACACCAGAGTGCTCAGGGTCCCCCCGAGCCTGGGACAGGGACTCCTCCTCATCTGCTGCTGTTTCCCCATCATCACCTGTTTTTGGAAGAGACACACAATGTTTGTTATGTTTCTGCAGGCATCAATGGTTCAAACACATGACAGTTGTGACTGTACCTCTGGATGCGGCCCTGTACATTGCATTGTCCTAAGTTGTCACAGTCAGAGGTTGGTATTGGTGTGGCTCATTGTCCTGCCAACCTGATGCATTTCAATGTGGATGTTGAGGTGTGTGCATGACCAGCATTGGTGGTATTTGGTTGACATCCGGACCTCCTTCTGCCCCCAGCCCAGTTCTCCCACTATGAAGCATGCCACCCTTGCAGTGGGTGCAGGTTGACTCTCAGGATGTCAGTCAGTGGTGTCCTGCTGTTGGTTGGTTCCCAGTTCCCAGCAGGGCCTGGTACTCCCCACAACAGAGCACCATTGTCAGACATCTTTGAAGTGGCTTTTCACTCCCTGTGAGGTGTGCATGCTTCAGTGTGAGCTTGCTGGACCATGTGGGTGGGGGATGTTGAGCTGTGACTACCACTCCCATCATGCTATTGCCTACACCCCCCTTCCCAGCATGCACATACTTCCTTCCTTTTGAGTGGACTTCACTGTGTGTGAGTGTGACAGCAATGGCAAGATGGCTGACAGTGTGGTCCTGTTGTTTGTTGGTGCACAGTTCCCAGCAGGGCCTTGTGCTCCCCACAGCAGTACCCAGTGTCAGCCATCTTGTCATTTCTTTTCCACTCCCTGTGATGTGAGCATGGTTCAGAGTGGTGTTGATGGGCCAATTGTGAGGGTGACCAATATCTGTGACTACCACTCCCATCATGCTATTGCCTACACCCCCTTCCCAGCATGCCCATACTTCCTTCCTTTTGAGTGGACTTCACTGTGTGTGAGTGTGACAGCAATGGCAAGATGGCTGACAGTGTGGTCCTGTTGTTTGTTGGTGCACAGTTCCCAGCAGGGCCTTGTGCTCCCCACAGCTGAGGGCAGTGTCAGACATCTTTGAAGTGGCTTTTCACTCCCTGTGAGGTGTGCATGCTTCAGTGTGAGCTTGCTGGGCCATGTGGGTGGGGGATGTTGAGCTGTGACTACCACTTCCATCATGCTATTGCCTACACCCCCCTTCCCAGCATGCCCATACTTCCTTCCTTTTGACTCTGCTTCCCTGTGGGGTAGTGTGCCTGTGCTGACAGGATGGCTGACAGTGTTGTCCTGGCGTTTGTTTGGCTACAAGTCCCAGAAGTGTCCCTGTGCTTCACACAGCATAACCCAGTGTGGTAGTTCTTTGTGGGATATTTAATTAGAGTGTGAGGCAATGCATTCTCCCAGGTGAGTTGTGTGGAGTTTGTGTTAAGGGGGAGTGTGAGAAAAGCTGCTGGTAACTATGGTCAGAGCTGTCAGTCCTCCTTCCCACCCAGCCAGATATCCCACCATGGAACGTGCTTCCATTGCAGGGAGTGCAAGTTGGCTTTCAGGATGTCAGTCAGTGGTGTCCTGCTGTTGGTTGTTGCACAGTTCCCAGCAGGGCCTTGTGCTCCCCACAGCAGTACCCAGTGTCAGCCATCTTGTCAGTTCTTTTCCACTTCCTGTGATGTGAGCATGGTTCAGAGTGGTGTTGATGGGCCAATTGTGAGGGTGACCAATATCTGTGACTACAACTCCCATCATGCTATTGGCTACACTCACTTCACCAGCATACACAGAATTCCTTCCTTTCAGAGAGCTTCCCTGTGAGATGGTGTTCTAGTGGTGGCAAAATATCTGACTGTGTTTGTTGGTTATATTTGTGCCACTGCCTTGCTCTATTTGTTGTTAGGTTTGTACATGTCATGACACAGTTACATGTCACTATGAGATGGCATGTATTGTGTTTATCTGACTAACATACACATCTTGGAATGATTATCTTTTGGTTGCTGTGGATTTGCTAAGGGTGCATGGTTTGATTATCCCCTTGACAGTGATGTGTGTGTATTGTCACACAATATTGGGTATATTGGTTGTGTACTCACCAGGCTCTGGGATGTTTGATAGTCCATATACGCTCACTGGTGGTACGATGGCCCGCACCTTCTCCTCCCAGGGTCTGAGGTATAGTGGTTTGGCAGGCGGGCCACTGCCAGTGCGCTGACTCACGGCGTAATCCTTCTTGAGTAGGTCCTTGACCCTCCTGCGCACATCATACCACCTGTTCTGGATGTCTTTCTTTGTGCGCAAACATGGTGATTGTGCGTTCACCCTGTCGACGATCCTCTCCCACATCTTGGTTTTCTGCGACATGGGGGTCTGTTGGACCAATGTACCAAACAACTGTGGCTCTACCCTGAGGATCTCATCTACCAGGACTTCCAATTCACTGTCTAGGAACTTTGGATTCTTCTTTGGGGGCATGGTGATGGGTGGTGGTGGGGATTGATGTGTGTGTGAGTGTGCAAGTGAAGGTGGGTGAGTGTAGGTTTTGCTGGGTGTAAGTGAGGGTGCTATATGAGGTGCTAATGGTGTGTGGCTTGTGTGATGGATGAGTTGTGAGTGTGTCTGTGTCTGTGGTTGCTGTCTGATGGTGTTCTGTGCTGGCAGGTCAGTTGAATTTGCAAAGGATCATGGTAGGGATATGTGGCCTTTATATGGGTGGAGTTGTGGGTGTGTCCTTGTTCCATGTTTTTTCCCCCCTGTATTTATTGACTTTGTCATTGCTTGTTTGGCCCTTTTTTTTGGATTTTTTCCTTTGAGTTTTTTAGGCATGTAGGAGACGTTCTACTGACCGAGTAGGACGCTGCAGTTGGCTCGTGCGGGCTTCTCCGAGTCTTTCAAGCTGTGTTCCTGCTGGGTTTCATGTGCGGCGTACGCATCGGTCGCGGTGTATTGGGTTGCTTCGGCTGGATTTTGTATGCGTGTCGGTCGTACGGCTTGGGCTCCGTGCGACTCGGTCTGGTTTTCCACGCATTGCATCGTACTGCGCGGGTCGGATTTCGCGGGTACGTTTCGGTCGGGTTCATTCCTGGTGCGTGTCGGTCGGTTCGATTCGCGTAGTTTCCCGGCCGGATAGCTTGTTTCCGTGCGGTTCGGTCGTTCGGCTTGTGTTCCGTTCGAGTCGGTCGTTATTCACATGCATTTCATCGTACTACGTGGATCGGGCAGCCCTGCTACGTGTCTGACGGACAACATTCCCGTACCGAGTCGGTCGGTATGTTTTCCGGCCCGAATCGGAATCGGCCCCTAAGTCTCTAAAGAAGACCACCCCCCACCCTCCCTAGACTCTGTTATGTTATGTTATGTTATACTGCATTTATAGCGCGCACGGATACTCAAGAGTGTCCCAGCGCGGAGTGCTTAATAGAAGGAAGCAGGGGAGGCTGAACATACCAAGATTTAGTTAAAAAGCAGGGTTTTAAGATGTTTCTTGAACAGTCTGGTATCTTGGATGTTGCGCAGTTCCATCGGAAGGGAATTCCAGGCTTCAGCCGCCTTAAAAGATAGGGAGCTGCCGCCCATGCGAGTGAGGCAGAAGCGGGGGATGACTGCCAGATGATGAGCACCGGAGCGTAGATGTCTTTGTGGAACATAGAAGGTGAAGCGTCTCCTAAGGTAGAGTGGCCCCTCTCCGTGTAGAGCTCCATGCACCAAAGTAAGAGCTTTAAACTGGACACGGCGGGCCACAGGAAGCCAATGAAGGTCCCGTATATGTTGCTTCATGCTTGATCTTCCTGGGATACCGAGCAGCACCCTAGCTGCCGCATTCTGAATGGTTTGCAGTCTTTTTAAATGGTAACTGGGCAGGCCAATGTATAGGGCATTGGCATAGTCAATGCGTGACAGGATAAGAGCACGAGTCACCATTTCCTTAGCTGGCCGGGGCAGCAGGGGAAAAAACTTTCTGAGGGATTTCAGCGTGCCAAAGCACACTCCCACCAGTTTTTTAATCTGCGTAGAAAACCTGAGGTCTTCACTGAACCAGACCCCCAAGTTCTTAGCAGGATTGCCGACAGAATTGGGCGGGGGGTATTCAGTGGGCCAGATAGCCTCCCTAAAATGCGGGGGAAAGGATCCGTACAGGAGAACCTCTGACTTGTCTTCATTGCACTTCAGCTGCGCCAGTGCAAGCCATTTAAAAACAGCAGAGAGACAGTCTTTCACTTTGTCCGGGGCCAGGTCATTTTTCTTCCAGGTGAAGAGGAGCTGGGTATCATCGGCGTAAGCTATGATCTTCGCTCCCAGCTCCTCTCCTAGGTAGATCAGGGGAGTGACATAGATGTTGAAAAGCAGGGGACTCAAAGTAGACCCCTGCGGTACTCCCGTAGTCACCTCTCTGGGGGCCGAAAAGAACGGGGGCTGCCATACCTGTTGGCTCCTGTCCTCTAGAAAGGATTTGAGCCAATCCCAGGCCCGGCCAGAGAGCCTGATACTTGAGAGGTGAGCAAGCAGTTGGTGATGGGGCACCGTGTCAAAGGCGGCAGAGAGGTCCAATAAAATCAGAGCCGCTCTGCCGCCTGCATCTATAGCTGTGTATACACGCATCCACCGAGAAACCAAGCGGTACAACCATAAAGTGAAATCTTTTGTTCATACAATTGATATACAAGAAGAGGGTCTCGATGGGGTCTGTCATTAAGTCAATAAATTCACAAATCGAACATCACTTACATTGGGCACATGCAGTAACTCAACCCAGCGAAGGTTCAGCAGCCACAAATTGTTCAAGCATCGCATCCCATTCCATTGCTATTGGGTTCTTCCTGAGGCCCATGTTTTCCTCCCTGCTTAGTGCCATACTTTCGGCCCTCCCCCAGCGTATTACTTCAGTATGCCATGCTAGCACTGACGGAGGCTGCGGGGATTTCCATCTCATAGTAATAGATCATTTTGCCAGTATGAATAATAAGTTGGCAAATCAGTGTTGTGTTCCCTGCGCCTTGCGTTTTTTACAAAGACCCAGCACCCCAAACTCCACTCCGTTGTGTCCTACTCCTGGTGTTACCTCAGCGAGGAGTTTATATACCGCCTCCCAAAAGGGCGCTAGCTTTGCACAAGACCAGATCACATGAAGCAGCCCTGCCAGTTGAGTATGGCATCTGGGGCATGTATCTGTAATATCCGGGAACATTTTACTCAGCCTATTGGGGGTTCAGGTAAGCTCTATGCACCAACATAAATTGAATTAATTTAAACTTAGGGTTGCGTGATACTTTCTTCGGATACTCTAATGTTTTCTCCCAGTCCTTGTCCGTGAATTCATGTCCTAGGTCAGCAGACCATCTATCCCGGAGTTCTTGGAGCGGGACTGATGCATGCGTTCGAATGCTCCTATAGAGCCACCTAGTTAGGTGTCCCCCGTTCCCCATTGGATACGTCATGTGTACTAGTGCATGTGTTTGCGGCTCAGCCCCATCCGGTGCCCAGGTGCTTCTGATGTATCTACATATCCTAGCATGCAAGATATAAAGCGAGTTGGGGACTCCCTGCTCCCTAACAAATGCATTATGGTCTAGGAGCATGTTGCCAGAAAACAGCATACCTACAGTGATTACACCCTCTTCAGACCATTGAGACAACTGCCTTGCCGATATTATACCAGTCAGTGTGGGGAGCCCCATCAGAGGGATATTAGGGGCATACGGAGTGCGCTCCTTAGTGTATTGAATGGCCTTCTTCCAATACGCCATGGCCACTTTCAATAAAGGGGGTGCCGAGCGGGGAAGCCCGCACTTGGGGAGTAACAGTGTATGTAACGCTCCCTTCTCCCAGGCTGTCTGTGACATGCCTATTTCCTGCAAGTGGCGGCCAGCAGTCCAATAGGACTGCCACTGCAGCTGACTAGCATAGCAGTATGCCCGGAAGTCCGGGACTCCCAAACCTCCCTGGGCAGTACTGAGCTGCAACTTAGCGAGTTCTACTCTCCTCCGTCCCTTACCCCAAATCAATTCAGTGAGTAGTGTATTAAGTGTTCTAAATATGTGCGCCGGGATTATAACTGGGATATTAGTGAAAAAATAGAGCAGCCTGGGTAGCATGACCATTTTAGAAATGGTCACCCTCCCTGCCACGGAGATGGGCAGCGAAATCCAGAAGGAAATTTGCGATTTAAGTGATTTCATTGCACGGATCAGGTTACCGTCCAGCAAGTCCTGGGGTTGCCAATAGATTTGGATACCTAGATATTTAAATGTAACAGGCGCAGTAGCAAATGTCCAGGGACCGAACCCAACCGGGTCTACAGAGTCGGAGTTGTGAAAAAAATAAGCAGTTGATTTGGATTCATTAATAGCAAGGCCAGACAGCCTTTGAAACTGTTTAAATATTGCCGGAAGCGGATCATGGGGTCTGCGCAAATCACTAAGGTATAGTATAATGTCGTCAGCATAGGCTGAGAGGACATGAGTGTCGATCCCCATCTGGATACATCTATCTCTCACGGCCGTTCGCACCTTTACGGCAAGCGGTTCAAGCGCCAAGACAAAAAGTAGGGGTGATAGAGGGCAGCCCTGTCACGTGCCCCTGGCTACCGCATAAGGCCGAGAGATATGCGCCCCAGTCCTAGCCCGAGCAGTTGGGTTTGTGTATAGGAGCTGTACCCATTGGATGTAGCCCTGGGGAATGCCGAATAGAGAGAGAGCTCGGAGCATATAGTCCCAATGAAGTGTATCAAAGGCCTGCTTCAGGTCTAAGGAGATGCAACCAGCCGATGCATTTCCAGTGGGTGTCGAGGAAATTATGTGATATAGGCGCCTAATATTGAGGGAGGTGCTTCTGCCCGCTACAAATCCACACTGATCCATATGTATTAAGTGTGGCAAGTGGTACTGTAACCTATGGGCCAGTACTTTACTGAGGATTTTATAATCCGTGTTCAGTAAAGAGAGGGTGCGATAACCTGCCATATCTTTCGGGTCTCTGCCTGGTTTCTGCAGAGATGTCACCAAAGCTTGACTCGTGGTCAGCGGTAATGCTCCAGTTTCCAGAGCAGTGTGGTATAACAGTTCGAGGTGGGAGGCTAGCTGGGTCGAGAAAGTCTCGTAAAATTCCACAGGCAGGCCATCGAGACCTGGGGTTTTGTTGCGGGGTAGATTTTTGATTGCGGCACGTATTTCAGCCTTAGAGATTGGGGCAGCTAAGTCGTCTATCTGCGCCTTGGTGAGCTGTGGGAACTCCAGGCCATCCAGGAAATTAGTTAGTTCCTCCATTGATAGCGCCGACGGAGCCCCATACAGTACTTCTTAATATTTTTGGAATGCAAAGTTAATGTCAAGTTGCGTGGTTGCTGTGCGACCTTCGGCCGTGGTGATCTCGACTACAGGTATAGCACTGGGGGCATCGCGTATAATTCTAGCTAGTAATGCACCAGCCTTGTCCGCCTCAGCCTGTTGACACTGCGTGTATGTGCGGTAGTCTATTGTCCGTACCTGTTCTAGTATCTCTGCGTGTTTGATATGCGCTTCCTGCAAAGCCTCTTTATGTGCGTCATCTAATGCTGCAGCAGATTCCGAAGCACCAAGCTTATCCTCCAAGTCTTTCAGTTCCCTGTCCACTATGGCTCGTGCCCCTACTTTAGTGCCGATAGCCACCCCTCGGATAACCGTCTTAAATGCCTCCCATTCCACTTGTCATGTACTGGCAGTGTTGGCGTTTTCTGTGAAGTATTGCGCTATCCCTGTGGAGAGAGTGTCACGGTACACAGGGTCTTCCAGCGAGATTGGTTGTAAGCGCCACATCGGGACCGGCGTGGGAATCCTGCCCCAGTCTATTATTAGTTCTAATGGATTGTGGTCTGAAAGGGTCTTTCCAAGGTATGTCGCAGAGGAGACACTACCTAGCAGCGAAACAGAACAGAACACCCTGTCTATACGTGTGTGTAACAAATGTGTGGGGGAGTAGTATGAGTATTCTCTGCTGAGTGGGTTATGTATCCGCCATGCATCTCCGAGTGCCCAGCCCTCCGCCCAGTTCGACAATGCCTCAGCTTGTTTCCGACCAATTGCACCCGCTAAAGGTGGGTGAGAACGATCAAGATCTACACTCAGGGTGGCATTAAAATCCCCCCCAATAACCCAGGAGTGCCCCGCCCAGCCCGACAGGACTGTGTTCAATGTTTCCAGAAATTTGTCTTGATCTGTGTTGGGTGAATACACGCTGCCCAAGATAAGTGGCTCTCCGTCAAGTGTGCCACGGAGGGGCACATATCTGCCATGGTAAACAGACAAAATATCGAGTTAAAATTATCGACCTACCAGAATATCGATGTTGAAATATCGTCATGCCAGAATATCGACAGTCAGAATATCGTTGACAAGAATATCGAGTTGAAGGTAAGAAATATCGTTTTTAAATATCGATGTTAAAAATATCGTTTTTTAGTTAGTGTTATGTATGTTAGTATTTAATTTAAATGTATGTGTTCTATATTTTTGTGTAAGTATTGCTTTTGTATTTTAATATATGTGTTACATTTTTATAAGTAATATATTTTTTTTAACAACATTTTGCTTTTTAGTTCTGTAGCGGGTTGTGGGTTTATAGGGAATAGGGTGGGAAGTAATTTAATTATAATAAATGTATTCATAATTTTTAGAAGTTATTAATTATTTTTTTATTACATTTTGCGTTTTATTTCCGTAGCGGGTTGTGGGTTTTTAGGGGAATAGGGTGGGAAGTCATTTAATGTTAATGTTTATTAATTAATATTTATGTATTTAATAATTTATATTGTTAATTGTGGTAATTAATTTAATATTAATGATTTATTAATTGGGTATTAATAATTATTAATTAATTGTTAGATATGTTGTCTCATTTTTTAGGAGTGGGTTGTGGGTTTATAGGGGAGTGGGGTGGGAAGTAATTTAATTATAATTAATTAATGTATGTTTTTTATTAATTAATATTTATGTTTTTAATATTTTATATTGTTAAATGTGGTTATTAATTTATTATTAATTATTTATTATTTGGATATTAATAATTATTAATTAATTAATAATTATGTTAATTGTGTCTTTTTAAAGAGTTTGTTGTGCGTTGATAGGGGAGTAGGGTGGGAATTAATTTAATTTTAATAAAAAAATTTTTTTATAATATTAATTTAAAGTTCTTTTATAGTGTTAATTGTGTGAACTACTTTATTAGTGATTGTTTTTAATTTTCTTGTTAATTGTTATTAGTTAATTAATTAATTGTCAATTAATTATGTTAATTTTGTCATGTTTTACAATATTGGTGGTGTCGTTTATAGGGGAATATGGTGGGAGGTAAATTATTTTTGAATAATTCATTATTTGTTAATTAATGTTAATTATTTTGCTGGAGTGGAAATACTAAATTATTCCCCTCCGCTATCCAACACCTTCCCTACTGTTGCATTTGCTGGAGTGAAATAGTAAATTATTCCCCTCTGCTATCCAACACTTTCCCTACTGTTGCACTCGCTGGAGTGGGAATAGTAATTTTTACCTACCCGCTATCCAACACTTTCCCTACTGTTGCACTCGCTGGAGTGGGAATAGTAATTTTTACCCACCCGCTATCCAACACTTTCCCTACTGTTGCACTCGCTGGAGTGGGAATAGTAATTTTTACCCCTCCGCTATCCAACACTTTTCCTACTGTTGCATTAGCTGGAGTGGGAATAGTAATTTTTACCCCCCGCTATCCAACACTTTCCCTACTGTTGCACTCGCTGGAGTGGGAATAGTAATTTTTACCCCTCCGCTATCCAACACTTTCCCTACTGTTACACTCGTTGGAGTGGGAATATTTATTTTTACTGCCCCGCTATCCAACACTTTCCCTACTGTTGCACTCAGTGGAGTGGGAATAGTAATTTTTACCCACCCGCTATCCCACACTTTCCCTACTGTTGCACTCGATGGAGTGGGAATAGTAATTTTTACCCACCCGCTATCCAACACTTTCCCTACTGTTGCACTCACTGGAGTGGGAATAGTAATTTTTACCCTCCCGCTATCCAACACTTTCCAAACTGTTGCAGTTACTGGAGTGGGAAAAGTAATTTTAACTCCTGCGCTATCCGACACTTTCCCTACTGTTACACTAGTTGGAGTGGGAATAGTAATTTTTACCTCCCCGCTATCCAACACTTTCCCTACTGTTGCACTCACTGGAGTGGGAATAGTAATTTTTACCCCTCCGCTACTTTTGTACTAAATTATTATTTAAAATGTAATTAATATTTTATATATTAAAATTATAATTTTTTATTTTTATTTATAATATTTATGTTACAGGTGTTTGTATATATATATTTAATTGTATTTTTTTATATATTTCTAATATGTTATAATTAAATAAAAATATTATTTATTAATTATTTTTAAGTAAATATATATATTAAATTGTAAATATGTATGTTTATTTTTTTTAAATTACATTTAATATTTATACATTTTTACATTTACAAATAAATTAAAATAATTTATTTTTAAGTTAATAGAGTTTTTCCCTTATTTTACAATATTTATTTAACATTAAAAAAACGATATATTTAACTTCGAAATTTTAAACAACTATATTTTTGTACTTACCATGTTGTACATAGGATGTCGATATTCTGGACATCGATATTCTTGACACGATATTCTGGTAGGTCGATATTGTTGTTGTCGATATTATGTCAGTGATCCATCTGCCATGTACATCTATCCTCTGCTCTAAGACTATAAACGGAGTTCTGCTTCTAATCCAAATGGCAGCCCCCCTAGCGAAGACCGAATAAGATGTACCAAACAGCTGCCCCCGCCACTTTTTCCGGAGTTTGAGTGCCTCCGAGTGTGTCTAGTGTGTTTCCTGTAGGAAAACAATCTGTGCCTTCCTTCTATTAAGTTGCGCATAAAGTCTTTGCCTCTTGTGGACAGACCCCATCCCCCTAACATTCCAGGTCAAGATCTTGTATTTCCCGGACGTGACGATATTCTGAGGTGCATTGTTGTACCCTGCCGGTACCAGCACTGGCTCGGTGGCAAGTGGCCCAAGGGCAGGAAACGAGTCTAAACAAACCAATACCCACCCTCAATACGAGGTTCCCCTTCATAACAATAGAGGACCAAACCATGATTATTAAGAAAACAATTAAACTACAATAGCAGGCAAGAATGCAGTTGCACTGGGGGGGAGGTAACCAGCACCGAGTCTATATCAAGAGGTGGCCCAGTCCGGGGACTGCCCTTCATCCGGCCCGGCCGTAGCCCTACATTACTGACATATACAGAGCCATGAATACATACATATATATTAACAGGTGAACAGAACCACTCATTTATGTTGTGTGCCAATTGCATGTGTCCCAATGAAGACTGGCAAATCCTTCATAACAGTTCGAGCGTCAGCCGAGCGATGTGGCCAAGCCCACAGGAATCTGGAGCATGAATCTACAGCTACCAAGATGTACTTGTAAACCCCATCTGAGTGTAAGGGGCTGTAGTGGTCCAAATAAACATATGTCAAAGCAAAGGCTTGTCTGAGATCAATAGATATGTCTGAGCTGGACGTGCTATGGTGGAACCTTTCATCTGCTGGCAGATGTTGCATTTAAGGACAAAGTCCTTGGTCTGTTTGGTAAGACCTTGCCACCAATAGCGATGCTTCAGTAATGATACTGTAGCCTCAATCTCTGCGTGAGCTGACCCCAGACCCTCATGTGCAGCTAGTATCACTCTATCGCCCACTCCTGGAATCTGAGCATACGGTATGTTTTGTGCATCTAACTTGTAGGAGTACTTAGGTGGAAAGCCTTTCGGCAAGTGGGTGTCATTGCGGGCCGCATTGACAGCCACCATGATGTCTCTGTCTAATCTCATACTAGAACAAGTGATTGCAGCAATGGCAGCAGTGTGGACTGTTGCCTTTGTGGCCTCTCCGGCTGTGGAATTCCTTTCAACGTGAACGCAACATGTTGATGACTCAATGTATGGATAACATGTGCCCTTGGCACTCCTTCTTTCAGCTTTGTCACTTGTTCTCAAAGCATATTGTGCTTGATTGTGCAACCCTTTGAATCTCGAAATCCATTATGGCCCCAAAAGTGAAGATATTCATTATAGGACTGGACACAATAGAATGAATCGCACACAATGAGTGTGGGAAATTTGGGATCCGTACTTTGTAGTGCCATTATCAGGGCTTTTAGTTCTGCTAGCTGCTCTGTACAGTCCCCTTGGGACTGTGTGTGTGTTTTTTCAGGACAGAACTTTCCGTCATGCATGCGCCCTTTTACGATTGCGCATGCCGCGGAATATTGTTGATGTGTCCCTACGGCAGGTTGAGCAGATCCATCGGTATAAATAATGTATTCATATTGATCTAGAGGCATTATTTTATTCAGCAGAGGATATTCTTGTTTGTATTGCAGGAATGCTTGTTTTTGTGGTGTAGAAACAAATCTGTAGTCTACATCTGTTGCAGTGAGAGAGTTAGCCCATTGGATCCATCGTGGATGTAAGGCTTTAGCATTTGGAATGCTTGCTTTGGTAACGGCCTCTAAGGTCGGTACTGGGGTAACTACAATTACACACTTACCCTGAGCCAGTGCTCTCTCTCTCTCATTACAGCAGTCTGTATCACTGCGAGAATTTTCTCAGTGGTGCAAAACCCATTTCAGCATTTGTGTACTAATGTGATTTGAATGCGATGCGTACCGTATTAGCGTCATTGAAAGTGATATAGGTATACCCCGTTGGTTCAGCGACTACGCTGATTACCAGGTTAGTCGAGTTCACACGTGTGCGCAAATGTTTGTAAGCTATTATGTCAGCTTGTACGGAGCGTAAAATGTTTGCATGTTCGTGTGTCCAATGGTTGATTGAAAAATCAGGTCTGATTAAGTTTTTACAAGTTCTGTGTAATCCAATATGTATGTTCTGCCAAAATTAAAAAATCCTAAAATGGATTGCAGTCTTTTCAGAGTCGTTGGCGGATGGAGCAGTGCACATTTTTCTAAAAAAATGTGCTGCCAGGCTTTTGCCTTCACTTGAACTTGTATCCTAGAAAAAGGACACTGAGGTGGGCAATTTTGGGATTTTTAAATTGAATTTGTAACCCAGGTGAGCAAACCCTAGAATTATGTGGTTTACTCTAGCCAAGTGTTCTTTTAACTCATCGTCTGTCAGATAACTATCATCTACATAGGGCAAAGCCTCCTCATCAAAAATTTGAAGTAACTCTGTCACTCTTGCTGAAAACAGCCCGGGGCTATTCTTATACCCATGTGATGAACGACAAAATTGTCCCTGAGCCCCTATTGCCAAGAATGTTGTCAAGCATCTGCTTCCAGGTGCTATATTTTGGCAAAAGAATCCATTTGAGATATCTAGTGTAATTTTGTATTTCTTCTGTACAATGTTATTCATTAGTGCGGCACTATCTGCATTTTGTACTGCAAATGTGTGTGTGAAAGCGTTCAAATATCTGTAGTCTAAGACTAGATGGTATAAATTGTCTGGTTTCATTATGGGAAACAAGGGGTTATTCATGGGTGAAGTGCAATTTTCCATTACACCCTGGTACTCAAGTTGCTCTAGGATTTCCCTAACTTGTTTTTAGCTTAATTTTTTACTGTGCATTGTCTATGGGGTTGAGGGACTAATTTTAATGGGATCTCATGATGAGGAGACTCATCATCCCACCCAACATGGTTTCTGTAAAGTGCAGGAGCTAGCGCTAGCACCCACTCCTGCACGTATGAATATTTAACTGTTTCTGGAACGAGGTCGGAGAAAGCAGGTAAAATTACAGCTTCTCCTATTGGGCACTCAATTGTGAACTCAGGTCAAAAGAATGTTGTAACCATAATTCAGGTTCTCCCAAAAGAGATGCTTAACTGTCTTGGGTATGTCCCCCTCCATTTGGAGTGTAATTTTGTATAAACAATGGGGGACACTTACCCTTGTATCAGGTGTTTCCACTGTGATATGCTCACTCAGTGCTACTACCGCCAGATAATCCATCAGGTTCCGGCAAGCTATTGTGACTTCTGCCACGCTGTACAGCATCGCCACTGCCCATTCCTCGTTCAGAAGCAGAGTCCTCAACAGCCTGGGCATGTCTTATTTTGATCCCGGCTACCTTCTACTTTTTGAATTGAGTCTTTTGTTTGTCATCTTTAAGGATGTAGTCTGAAGTACGATGTGTCTCCCTTTTCGGCTTTACCTGCTCCTCAGATCTGTGCTATGACTGTCCAACTCTCTCCGAACGCATCTCGGATGAACCCTGAAAGGAACTAGAGGAACGTGTATCAGTATCCTGATACCTGTCAGGCTTTCTAATAGTATCACAGTTTCTCAGGATATATGTTTTATCAGTGGGTTCCTGTTGAGGAGACCCACCCCAGGATCGTGTTTTTTTTGTTTTGTTTGTTTGCTTATTATCCCACTTCTTCTTGGAAGATCAGGTGCTTGCTTAGAGTTATCCTTTTCAGAATTTTCCTTAACCATTGGTTTCCCAGGTCTGGCTCCTAAATTATCTCTACCCAGTGTAGCATAGGTTTCTTCAATAATTTTAGGTAATTCTCGCTCCTGCTGTGCAGTGGTGAGTTTCTTTAGGTGGTGGTGTATAGCCAATGCTGCTGCCTCCCCTTTGATGTTACTTAACAATATAGAGGATACTGTGTCAAAGTTCCCTAACAGTTTCATCTCTACGTTCAGAGCAGGTGCTGCCCCGTACTCATTCTGTACTTGTTTCAGTGCTTCAGGTAGAACTGATATTGAAGGGGAACCATTTGTTCTGGTATAAACGGCAGCGAAGACTATACCCCAAGTGGCACAATCTTCCATGGCGGGGGCCATCCCCATCAGCAAGCAAATTGTTAATATTCTGTGTTTCTCCAACGGGCACGTATGGGGAAAAACTGCTTCAAGCTGACTAATTTTCTGTGCTATCCAGTAAGGAATTTGCTCTCGACTGGTGGGAACTTTTCCCATAACGGCATTCAGGGTTTGAGGGCTGATACCTGTAGTAGCTAATTGTGGTGGTGCAGCCTGAGCTGTCCGCGCAGGGTTAACTGTTAGTGTTCGCATAATATACTACGCCAGGATTCTGTATAAATTGACTAGATCTTTGTATAATTTTCTTATTTCTGATGTATTAAAATTAGCAGGATTGGGATGCGGTGTATAAGCAGTTAAGACCAGCCAGGTCACTCCTTCTTTACTGAGCGGACCGAGTCTCAAATTTTCTACAGTATGGGGGAAGGCGCCTTTAAACCAATTTATGTGTTCTTGGTCAGTTAACAAAATTTCTATGTCCGCATATGGAAAGTATTCCTCTGGTGTTTCATCTTCAATGTAAGTGTGAAACAATTGTGTACTTGCATCCACAGCTGGGAACTTAACCCAAGAATTGAATACCTCTGTTTTGAATGATTCGTGTGCCTCAACCATGAAGGTTATGTCTCCATCCATTGCCGGGAGGCCGTAATGTAATAATTTCAGAGTAACTGCATGTCTACAATTTTCTGTAATATTTAATTGAACTTCTTGTTCCTCAATGTCCTCAGCTTGTTCGGTCATTGTTAAAGAATTTTTTTTAATTAATTAAATTAAGTTATGGAGATAGGGTTAGCACAATGTGGGAGAATTCTTATCCTACAAGCTTGAATAACCTACAGTCAATACATAGGGTATACCAACTCAGCTGAGGTGGATTTTTCTTCCCACCACGGACGTCTCCAGTTTGGAGGTGGGTTAGGGTCTCTGAGAAAGCATGACTGAACTACTCAGATAGACTGTTAAATAAGAACCCAACCAACGTTGGCAACACCATGTCGTGTAGTTCCTACTAATCTGTAGGATCTGCGCATTTGTTGGTCAACATAAAGTAGGGGCTTGGTGCCTAAACTGATTCCGGACACCACCGCAGGATACGTTGGCCTCTAGACCAGCTAGCTGACAGTGCCACCGTAAGCCCCCCTAACCTTATCAGGGACCGAATGGTTCCTGGCAATAACTGAACTTGAAAACCCTGACCCCTCAGGGATTGTGGAAACAGATCAGTACCTTTCGCTTAGTCACTCATGCTTACTTGTGCTCAGAGAAATATACAGAATGCACAGTGGGACATTTTCACTATATTTATTGAACCAACGTTATTCTTGTATAGAATACATCTGCTGCGATAATCAGTAGACAGAAGCAGATGAAAGTGATTAAAAGCACCAAAAGCATAAATAGTAGATATAGTTCTGCCATGGTGCTAAAACAGTGTATATATGCAGGCATATAACAAAGTAGTAATCTGGCGTACTCCTACTATGCGAGAGCCTACTCTGCATGTACCTAGAGTGTGTGTAGGTGTGAAACCAAGAATCCCCCCAAGGGATGATCTAACCCCATTACCTGGTGAGAGAGAATGTAGGAGCCCGTCTTGGTCACAAACTGGCCATCCCCTCACGGAAATGTCAGACTGCTGCATGGTGAAGTCTCAGCATGCAGGGACCCTCTGTGTCAGCTGAAGTGCCTCCTCTGCTAATCTATTGGGATGCTCATTATTTATAGTAGAAAGCAGCCTTGCGATGTACGTGTAGATTAGTGATGTTATGGATATGTAGATAGCCATGTTGCCCTGTGGATGAAGATAGGACGACGTTTGTACATAGTGTATAAAGATGCTCTAGTACATGATGTTTAAGGCATCATGATAATGTTGTGTGAAGCTATATGTGTAAGCAAAGTATTTTCAGAGAACCTAATCCAACATGGTTGTGCATGCAAATATGTGCAAAAGTTCACAGCTTAATTGTTATTGTTGTGAGGACAATGTAAGAAATAAGCTGCTTCGCTACATGGGCCTAACCCAGGAATATAACACATCAAAGTGCTTCATTTCTGAAATATCCTATTTCTTTTTCTTCTTTTCATTATATATATATATATATATATATATTCACTGAAAAAACCATAGGTTTTAGGGACAGTTATAGTTAGTTGGACATTGCACTCGTACAAAACCCGTGAAATTCCCCCGTTATAGTTAGTTCAGCTAACTATAACTTCGCGCCCGCAATGCACTGCTGATGACGTCACATATTACATCACTCATGACATGGTCAGTGACATCACTGATGACATCACTGATGACATCTCAAATGACATCACTGATGACATCATCCAGTGACTGTGTGTTTCTGTAAAGTTTAAATATTTTTAATATATATAGGGAAAGGCATATTGAAGAATGAGTGGGTGTATAAGTGTGTGTATGGATGATTTAGTAGGACTAATTCTATAAGTGAGTGATTAAACGTATCTTACTGAATGCATGGGTTAGTGACTAAACTGGGTTAATGTCTGTATCTGTCTGTTGCTGTGTAAGTGGCTGCATGGGTTTGTGAATAGCTACATGAGTGTATATAAGAGTTATTGATTTGTTGTCTGAGTATCTGTATGGGTGCCTGAGTGTTTGTGTGGATGGGGTGTGTGCGACTGTGCATAGATGTGTGAGTGGGTGATTCACTGGGTGGATGGTTTCAAGAGTGCATCTGTGATAGACTGTATGGGTGGGTAAGTGTGTGTAAGAGTGTGTTAGTGAGTGAATGTATGTCCCAGTGGTACATGTGTGAGTAACTACATATGTGAAAGGCAGTATATATGTGTATTGGAGTATATAAATAGCTATAAGCGAGAGTGAGTGATTGTGATAGTGGCTGTATGGATGAGTGTGTGCTTGTATCAGTGATTGTATAAGAGCGTAACAATGTGCTAGTATTTGTATGATTAAGTGAGCTGGTGTGTGTATAACTGTATAGGTGAGTAAATGGCAGTGTGTTTAATTATTTGCATGACTGACTAGGTGTGTGAGTACCTCTATGGATGAGTGGCGGTGTTTGAGTGTCTATATAGGAGTAAGAGTGCATATGATTGTCCTGTACTGAGTGACCATAAGTATGAGTGACTGTACGGGTGAGTGAGTGGATGTGTGTGTGTAGACCTAAGAATCAGTGAGTGGGTATGTAGTTATTGGTGTTGGAGTGTCTATGGTTTTGCGAATGGCAGTCTGTAATTTAGATTGGGTGTATCAAAGGTTATATTAGGGTGTGAGGAGGTGCATCAGATTATCACGTGGATGATGTCATCAGTGATGTCATTTGAGATGTCATCAGTGATGTCATCAGTGATGTCACTGACCATGTCATGAGTGATGTAATATGTGACGTCATCACAGTGCATTGCGGGGCGCGAGTTATAGTTAGCTGAACTAACTATAACGGGGGAATTTCACGGGTTTTGTACGAGTGCAATGTCCAACTAACTATAACTGTCCCTAAAACCTATGGTTTTTCAGTGAATTTCAAAGGTTTTTAAATGCTAATTTCTAACTATAACTTATCTGAAACCTATGGTTTTTTCAGTGAATTTCAAAGGTTTTTTAAATGCTAATTCCTAACTATAACATGTCTGAAACCTACGGTTTTTTCAGTGAATTTCAAAGGTTTTGTAAATGACAATTTTTAAATGTATTAATTGTTATATTAATTTTTTTCATACTGATTTATTACATTTTTAGATTTTTTTTTACATATTTTATTTTTAAATTACATTGTAATTACATTATACATTACATTACAAAAATACTTTCTCAGAATGAATTACTTTAGTTTAAATACTTTGCACATAGGCAATAGACTTTTAAGTACAGTAGTTACAGTTGTTGCAATGGGCACCACATTTTCAAACACAATGCAACATTCAGCTCAATGTGAATTTCTAGTTAAATGCAATTAGTTACTTTATGGATTACTTTTTCTAACCACAGGACTGGATCCTAGATTCAGTCCTGGTACATCTCCTGTAAACAGTTGAGTAAAAGCGTTTTGGTTACAGTCGTGATTTTTAAGGAATATTATTGTATTTTAAAAGTTGACACTTAGAAACTTTTTCTCATAGAATCACCAATGTTATCCTATGGAAGGAAATTCACTTAGCAGGTAAAAACTGTTATCGTTACTTTTCTTACTCAGTGTTGGATCCTGGATCCAGCACTGGTGCATCTCCTGTAAACAGTTGAAAGAATGCGTTTAAGTCATACAGGTGATTTTTAAGGAATATTTGTAGTTTGTGAAAATCGACACTTTGAAACTTTTCTGCTGAAAACCAGACAATGGATTCCTATGGAAGAAAATATAAGTTACTGGTAAGTACGGTTAAAATTACTTTTGAGGATCAGTACTGGGCTGAAAGATGCAGCACTGAGGTCTCTCCTGATAACAGGTGAGTAAATCGGAATTCGTATTTCGGCTGATTTTAGAGGAATATTTTAATGTTCCAAAACTCCACACTTAGAAGAATTTCCAAGTGAAACCAGTCAATGTTAGCCTATGGAAGGAAATTCAAGTTACTGGTAAGTACGGTTAAAATTACTTTTCAGGACCAGTACTGGGCTGAAAGATACAGCACTGAGGTCTCTCCTTATAACAGGTGAGTAAATCGGAATTCGTATTTCGGCTGATTTTAGAGGAATATTTGTATGTTTCAAAAATCAACACTTAGAAACTTTTTCAGCAAAAAGCAGGCAATTATATCCTATGGAAGGAAATTCAAGTTACTGGTAAGTACGGTTAAAATTACTTTTGAGGATCAGTACTGGGCTGAAAGATGCAGCACTGAGGTCTCTCCTGATAACAGGTGAGTAAATCGGAATTCGTATTTCAGCTGATTTTAGAGGAATATTTTAAAGTTCCAAAACTCCACACTTAGAAGAATTTCCAAGTGAAACCAGTCAATGTTAGCCTATGGAAGGAAATTCAAGTTACTGGTAAGTACGGTTAAAATTACTTTTCAGGACCAGTACTGGGCTGAAAGATACAGCACTGAGGTCTCTCCTGATAACAGGTGAGTAAATCGGAATTCGTATTTCGGCTGATTTTAGAGGAATATTTTAAAGTTCCAAAACTCCACACTTAGAAGAATTTCCAAGTGAAACCAGTCAATGTTAGCCTATGGAAGGAAATTCAAGTTACTGGTAAGTACGGTTAAAATTACTTTTCAGGATTAGTACTGGGCTGAAAGATGCAGCACTGAGGTCTCTCCTGATAACAGGTGAGTAAATCAGAATTCGTATTTCGGCTGATTTTAGAGGAATATTTGCACAATGGTGAAGGGAGGGGCGGGGCCTGAGGTGACATCTGTGCAAACGCGCCCCGTGGCGCATTTTAAGTTGGGGGATTAAGTCCCCTTGAATCATGAGGGTCCCTACGGGTCCAACTAGCCCACCAGGAACCTCCAGTATGCGCCAGGGGGCTGCGTTGCAGAGACATGTACAGAGGCCACACCCCTTTTACACCTCTCTGCAACGCAGCTCTGTGGCGCTTTCTGGACGTACCTGTTGGGCTAGTTGGCCCTCAGGGACCCTCAGGATTGAAGGGGATTTAATTCCCCATCTTAAACGCGCCACGGGGCCTGTTTGCACACATGTCACCTGAAGCCCCGCCCTCCCTTCACCACTGTGCAAACGCGCCCCGTGGCGCGTTTTAAATCGGCGGATTAACTCCCTTGAATCCTGAGGGTCCCTGGGGTGCAACTAGCCCACCATATACCTCCAAAGCGCCACAGAGCTGCGTTGCAGAGAGGTGTTAAAAGGGGCGTGGCCTCTGTACACCTCTCTGCAAGGCAGCTCCCTGGCGCATACTGGAGGTTCCTGGTGGGCTAGTTGGCTCCCAGGGACCCCAGTATTCAGGGGGATTGCCCCCTCTGCAAACGCGCCAGGGGCGCGTTTGCAGAGTGGTGAAGGAAGGGGCGGGGCCTGCGGCCCGATCGTTTTTTTCTCCCCCTGAAGGGGGGCTGTGTGGCCCCCTTCCTTTTCCTATTTTTAGGCCCTGGGGACCCCATCCCCCAGGGCCTTACCCACCTTTTATTAAATTAAAATAAAAAAAAAAACGGGAAGGGGGCCGCGTGGCCCCCCTTTCCTGGGCCTGTATTGGCCCGGGGACCCCATCCCCCGGGGAATGGCCTCTTTTTTTTATTTGGAGGGGGCTGCGTGGCCCCCCTCCTCAGGCCATTTAAGGCCCCGGGGACCCCATCCCCCGGGGCCGGCCTTGCACTTTTTTTTTTTTTTACTTTTTTACCTTTGGGGAGGGGGCTGCGTGGCCCTCCTCCGTGGCCACTTATGGCCCCGGGACCCCATCCCCGGGGCCTGGCCTCTCGTTGGGGACTGTGGGGGTCCCCAAACCCCCACAGTCCCGCCGGCTCCCGTGTCCTACGGGAGCCGGCATTGCTTTACACATGGGGAGCAGCTAACATGCTGCTCCCCATGTGGAAAAGCAATCAGCTTTGGATATTGGAAGAGAGAGCAGGTTTCCTGCTCTCTCTTCCAATATCCAAAGCAGTTTGCAATGACAGGACGGGGCCGCGAGGCTCCCGTCCTGTCATTACAAGCAGCAGTGTCCCGGGGTAGGCACCCCGGGACACTGCAGGAGCCGGCTCCTGGGGGTGGCGGTCCCCAGGGCCACCACAGGCTCCAGGAGGGGGCCGCGCGGCCCCCTCCTTACATTTTGAAAGCCCCGGGGAGGTGGTGGTCCCGGGGCTTGGGGGTCCAAAACGGACCCCCATTGTAATTTTTCTTAGTGCCCCGGGAGGTGGTGGTCCCGGGCGTGTGGGGGCTGGAGCCCCCACACAGGTTTTTCAAAAATAAAAAGAAGCCCCGGGGAGGTGGCGGTCCCGGGGCTGCGGGAGGGCTCAGAGCCCTCCCGCACCATCTACTATAAAGCCCCGGGGGTGGTGGTCCCGGGGCTTGGGAGCCCTTAGAGGCCCCCACACACTCAAATTAACCCCCCCAGCATGCCCCCGGGACTTGGCCCACCCGGGGGCCAATTAGCTATCGAAACGCGGGAGACCGCGCTTCGATTTTTTTTCGGCAGGATTCGCGCACCCTGAGCGCATCCTGTCGATTTTAAAAAAAAAAAAATTTTTTGCCCAGGGGTCCTTGTGGGACCCCTGAGCAGACCTAGGGGTCAGGGTGTTTCTACCCTGCCTCCTTTGTGCGCTTTGCGCACTTGTTTCTGTCCCTCGGTTCTACCGAGGGACAAAATGGCTGCCAACACTTCCTTATTTGGAGTGTTGACAGCCAATTAGCATGCAGCTCGTGATCGGGAGGGTGCGCGAATCCGACGCGGCCATAGATATATCTATCTTTTTACTTTTGATTTTCTCAGCAACTACTGAACGGATTTACACCATTTAACAAAAGGGTTCTTTCTGAACCAAGAACTACCTCTTTGCCAAATTTGGTGTAATTCCGTTCAGCAGTTCGGGCTGTAGCCGTGTCTAAAGTTTCCTATGGAAAATTGCATGGGGAAAACACGTTTTGGGACCCCCTTTTTCTCGGCCCCCGCTTGACGAATCCCCCGAGACTTTCAGGGTAGGAGCGGACCGGAGCGCCCCACAAAGTTTGAAAATTTTGCGAAGATACGTCAACCGGCAAGAGAGTTATTTCAAATAGAATGTCGCGGATTTCCTATGGATAATAGGTTGTAACTATAACTATCTACTGGCGACCGCCAGTAGATAATATATATATATATATATATACATATATATATATATATATATAATGAAATATATATATATATAATAAAGTAATAAAGTACCCTTGCCATACATTCTTTATTGCATGTGACTGAAGAGTTCCATGACCATATAGAGGAATTAGACAGAAGACTGAGGGGCATATTAGCAAGACCCACGTTAAAATTATCGCCGTTTTAGCGGCAGGAAACTGCCGCTAAAACGGCGATAATGGGCTTGCTAATATGCGTTATGGAATTCCAATAGAAGCCCAGGTTAGATGTCCTGCACATCTAACCTGGGCTTCTATTGAATTCTATAACGCATATTAGCAAGCCCATTATTGCCGTTTTAGCGGCAGTTTCCTGCTGCTAAAACGGCGATCATTTTAACGTGGGTCTTGCTAATATGCCCCTGAGTTCCTTTAAAAGGTTCTGGAACTCCAAGGTGACTTGCAATGCCCTTATCATGTACTGGAGGGGTATTTTATTCCTTATAATACATTGTCACACCATCACCTTTCCTACAAACCACTTTAATCCTTGGTCCGTGGCTCTTTCATATGAAAGAGAGAGCATGTTTGCAAACATGAAGAATAAAAATAAAATCTCTAGTGCTAAATCAAACACATCATAAAAGCTGTTATATTTTTGATGCAAAAAGACAACAGAAGTAGTTTGATTCAAGTTAGTTTTTTTAAAAGTGCAGTAGATTGTAACTTTTCTAGAATTACCCAGGGAGTGCAAAAAATAAACATGTTGCGATAAATATCTCCTTTCTGATTGTCTCCATACAGCTATAACACTGAGCCGAGGAAAGAAAAGCAATGTTTATTTATGTTCTTTAAACAGCTGCTTTAATTATGCTCTGTGACCTGACCTGCCTTTCCCCTCAGCTTCTGGCAGCAGGATTGTGATCTAAGAACTCAACTGTATTGAATTATTACAGTTGGGTTCTGACTAATTTCTTTACAATCAGCAACTGGGTGCATCATAAGTTGCTCCATAAGTTGCAGATTATAAAGAAATTAGAGCCGGGGTTATATACATGGATGCAGAATCCCATGGCTAATGTAACATTATAGTTAGGTGTGGAAATTAGTAAAATACTAACATTTAAAAACAAAAAAACCACTGAAATTCACCAGTTATAGTTCATTGAGCTAACTATAATTTGCACCCCTGCCATTCAATACTTATAGTTTCTCAAAAAGGAGGAACCAGGAGCTTTTAACTAGGTCCTGCACAGATGCTCCTAATTAAAGGTATGGAAAAATGTTAATGTGCAGTTCCTAAGGTGGAGGAGTGTTCAGGTCTCTTATGGATTGCCCTCACACACCCCGAAGGATGTCATGCTTCATCATAGGGCTTGTGCTCCTTGTCGGGCCGGCGCTTGCAATGCCCGACGGGCACCCGCGAAGGGGCTCTTTGCCGGAGATCTTTTTTGGAAGAAGCCGTATGGTGTGTGTGGGTATGTGGTTAGGGTAGTGGGGTGAGTGTGTGCTGTGATTTAAAATAGGTCTAGTACTACCCTATGTAAAAAGGATTTTATTCTGAGGGTGCACTATCCTAGCTAAAATGGGGGAGCGCTGTCTGGAGACAATGGTCCTACAGGGTCTGATTGGTGTAAATGGTCGACATGTTTCTTGCCTTACAGCCCCTAACAGGTCTAGCGGCAATTCATCAGGACCGGTATCTAGAAGGAAGAGAAGGTGATCTAACTCTTACACTACTGCAATGCTGGTGCAAGGCATCGTGTTGTCACCAGCGTTGATTATAGGGTACCAGGACGTTTAGCCTGGAATAGTAGAGACCTAAAATGAAGTGAAAATACAAAATATTAGAGAGGGCACCTGGTATTAGTCTCATACCAACCCAAACTCCTGGAAAAGTGTGTAGTCACTCATTCGGTGCATATGATAAAAGTCGGCAAGTGACTGGCAAATTAAGCTCTCAGTTGGGCCAAATTGTCTTGTTTTTCGAGCACACAAGGTGGTGCTCAATGACCAACCAACTTGGTCGGAAATCGGAGGGAAAAAAAGTATGCCCATAGTACACAAATTCAAGTTTTGCTGAGAGGACAATTATACTCAGTTTCGTGACGGTGTTGGTGCCGATATTTCAAGTCAAAGTGGTTTTTAAATTGCCATCAATGCGAGGAATGGTCCGTGACTTGTGGACGGTGTGCAGAAGCAAAGCACACACATGGTAGATTTACAATTCAATAGGTTCACCGTATATGTGTGGACCGAGACGCAGTATTGCGTGCATACTTGTGATATGATCCATCTGACAATTTTAACACAGAATTCAGTGCTTGGGGCCTGTTGCTCAAGGTCTGTCGATGCCGGCGCAAGTGCGTAGGACCGTGAGGTAACGTGACAGGCATGTAAATGATTAGCAAGCATATCCCACAACAACTAAAACTCAATACACAAACACTCACCCCAAGATTTGAGGTCAAATGCTGACGGGATTTAACAGAGCACTTCGTTGCTCAGTCCTGTAATATAAACAAAAAGGCGGCAAGACGCAAGCGTCCCGGCATAAAAACATGTGCTCATCGTCTTACCGGAGTGAGGCTGTCTTATCGCATTGCAGATCCCAGTGGCAGGTAGCAGTAAGTACTCACGTGAGGGTGGCGTGCAACTAGCGATCATCCTACTCCTACTCTGGGTCCTGTGAAAGTGCCTCCGACAGCCGGGTCTAAGTAAAGTATCGTAATCACGTCTCAGCGTGGAAACACTAGAGCGTGATGGGCGGCGGCCATCTTAGGTGTCTCAATCTAACTTTATTGAGTTGTATGTGGGGACAGAAATGGACTGCAGGGACGTCGAAGTTAAAAGTCACCCGCTGTATAGGACATGCCAATGAGTGTATTGTTTAAAGCATGATCTATGATCGCCATAAGTTCGGCCAGAGTGCAACGTGCATTGTGTCATATGTTGTCGGTTATCATTTGCTGTAGGGACATGTGCATGATCACTATCCGGTGCGCTGACTGGATTGTAAGTGGCTGAGTTGCCGTTTATATCGCTGATGAGGGCAACGTCTTGTAACTTATAGTGTGTCAGAATGGATGCCCTGCACAGTAAGTTCGGCAATAAAGTGGCCACTGTTGTGAACATTAAGGAGCATTAAAAGGCAGTGTGCCTGAGGTGGTGTCCACTAACACAAAGCTCTACAATGAGGGTGGTGACATGTGTCTGGGTTCTTTCACAGCCTCATGCTATTGTGTGCCATACAAGTGTGTAGGAGTGCAGACAGTGAAAGGGGGCCCCCTTTAACACTAGTTTGGAAATGCGGGGGCGCTGGGCAGTAGCCATCAGGTTGCGTGGTTAGTGTTCGTCTTTTGTGCAAACCAGGTTAGAGGCCAGGGGTAAGTGTCCCGGAGGGGGGACCATGACGTTAGGTACGGTTTAATTCCACCCACGAGATATCATCGTTCAGACCCCCAATGTGGCTAGAGAGCCTAAAAATCCATTGCTGCTCTTTTCTGGACAAGGCTTCTTTTCTGATCAGGGGATGTGACTCCAAGATAGTCCAATGTAGGTCATCTGTTGTATGTTTTAATTCAGTAAAATGGGTGCACATCCTTGTGTTAGTCTTTTTGCACCTAATGCTGCTACAGTGCTCCGTAATTCTGATTTTGACGGGACGGGTTGTCATGCCCACGTATTTAAGGTGGCAGGGGCAGGTAATCAGATACACACAATTGCGAGTATTGCAGTTTGTGTGTTTCTTTTGATACCATGTAAAGGTGTCTGTAAGGGTGACTGTTTTACTTGCACTTGTAAAGGGACACACAATGCATTCCCAAATGGGTAGTGGCCCGTCACAGGTGGCAAATTCCACAATTGGTTCCTCATAGGTGGTTCTTTCCTGGGTCTAGTGCTGATCAGTAAATCTTTTAGGTTGTCTGTCCATTTAAAGGCGAATCTGGGGGGGTCAGGTGCCAAGTCCCCTATTTGCAGAATCCTCCAATGTTTTTTATGATTCGTTACATCATATTGGATTCAGGGGTATAGGTGGTGACACATGTGATTTGTTCTGTGACAGTTTTTGGCCGGATCTCTAAGAGAGCCTCTCTGTTCACATTACGGGCTCTCTTACGAGCCGTGTGGATCTTTCTCGCCAGATACTCCCGTCTAGCCAGATGGGATGTAAGTTCAGAAGACTGTATTTGGAAATCTTCATGGTTACTGCAATTGCGCCTTAGCCTAAGGAATTGCCCGTAGGGTAAGTTTTCTCGTAGTGCCTTTGGGTGGAAGCTACTGGACAGCAAAGGGCTATGACGGTCAGTAGGTTTTTTATAGGACTTTGTCTCCAGTCCCGTAGTAGTTAGGCTTATTACGAGGTCCAGGAAGGGTAACTCAAGTTCTGAGACTTTTGCAGTAAAGCGTAGAAAAGGGTTAAGACTGTTACCCCATGTGACGAAATGGGGTATGGTATTCAGGTCACCTTTCCAAAAAACCAAGACGTCGTCGATACAACGTCGCCAAAGAACGACATGTTCGTTGTAGGGGTTAGTATCAGGGAGGATGTATTTTGCCTCAAAGTCTGACATATAGAGACATGCCAGACTTGGGGCAAAAGTACTACCCATAGATGTACCCTGGGTTTGGTGGTAAATATGCTCCTCAAACTGAAAGTAGTTTTCGGTGAGAGCTATATGTTCACATTCCATAATGAACGTTATTGGTGTAGGGGCTGTCCATACAGTGGAACGTAGCATCTCCTCCATGACCTCCAATGTGTCAAGCTGTGGAATGTTGGTGTAAAGGGCCTCCACATCTAGGGTAATTATCGCATCCAGATGGGGGCCCTCCTTGTTCTGTTTGTCTATGATGTTTAAGATATCTTTGGTGTCTTGCAGGATTGTAGGTGTTTCTTTCACTAGTGGTCTGAAGAAGTGATCGCAGAATCTAGACAAAGGTTCCAGGACCGACCCAATGCCCGACACTATGGGTCTCACTGGTGGTGGTAGAGTGCCCTTATGGATTTTCGGCAAGGTGTAGAAATAGGGGACACGTGGGTTGTCGCTTGTGAGAAATTCTGACTCATTTTTTGTAATCCATCCCTGGGTTAGAGCTTCCGTCACAATGGACCTGACTTTGATGGTTAATCGAGTTGTCGGATCTTCCTTTAAGGGGGTGTAGTATCTTCTGTCATCTAGTTGCCAAAGGCACTCAGTTCTGTAATCGGTGGTGGACATGATAACAATTGCTCCCCCCTTGTCGGCCTCCTTTATGGTGATAGACTTATCACTGGCCAAATCTTTGATGGCCTCATGTTTTTTCCGTGAGGTATTATGAAAGGCATTGTTGGTCCGGATAGTCCTAATATCCTTAAGGACTGCCTTTTCAAAGGTTAGGATCTCGGGCGGTATCATGCCTGCAGTGGGAGTGAAGGTGGATGGTTTACATAATCCTGTGTCCACAAGTGTGGGGTTTGGTTGGTCAGCGAAAAAAGTTCTCAAACAGACTTTTCTAAAAAAGTCATGTAGCTCACAGTTGGTTCTGAAGTCATTGGTCTTGGGGGTGGGTACAAACAACAGTCCTTTGTGAAGAACCTTTTCTTCTATATCATTTAGTATCCGCTTAGAGAGATTGACAACTAATTTTTCTTGCTGGTCTGGCTCCTGAGTTCCATGTGTGGTTGATGATGTTGGTCCTGCCATTGTACCTGCTTGCGTGGGTTGTTGCCTCCTCTTCTTTTGCCTCTCCCTCTGCCCCAGCCTCTGCCTAAAAAAGGGGGTTGATGGAAAGGGGCAAATGGTGGTTGTGGGCCTTGTTGGTAACCCGGGAACTGCCAAAAGGGGGGTCCTTGGAAGGGTGGCATCCCATAGCCAAACATCTGGTTCGATGGACCTCGTTAATATTGTTGGTGTTGTCCATTCCAGCTGTCGGTGCTGGAGTTGCTGCTGTAGGAGGAATTCCTTCTACTCGTTGGTATACTCTCCTCTGAGGAATTATCATCCTGTGGTTGTTGGAAGGCCTCTTTGAGGTAAGGATAGATCTTTTCTTTGCTGAACCTGGAGATATCCTTCTGTAATTTGGTGACCTTTTGTTTCATCAGGAAGTCTTTGTTGTCAGCTATTTCGCTGTTCACTTCCGCCAGTTTGGTTTTAAAGGCTGTAATGGTGATGCTAGCCTTTAGTGCTCCTTCTGCCACTGTGATTTTAATAATCAAGTTGTCTGTAAGGCGTTTGGCTGTTTTTATAATCAAAATAAGCCAGTCCCTAGTGCACTTCCAGGCAACTAGGGACCATTCTTCTTTAAATTGCTTGTCCTCCAAGAAGATTCTAGGCATGTTAGACACAATAAGACCGTTCGGGGCTATGTTAGCGCGTAGATATTCGGTCATTATTGCGCCATGCATAATGATCTTCATGAGTTGGCGTTTCATAGCGGTGATGGAATTCCAATCGCCGCCCTGGCTCGCAGATGCTGAAGGTCCATCAGGGTCCAGGAGTGAGGGTGTCCTCAAAATTTCCGTAACCAGGTCATCACTGAACGAGAGTCCTTGGTTATTTTCCATGTTTGTGCTAGTACGACTTACGTGTGTTTAAGATAGTGTAGCTATGGGTCTAAGCGGCAAGATGTCCGTCAATCCCAAGTAAGTAAAGGAGGTTCCACGGCTGAGCCGCCGTGCAAGGAAGTTTCTCAAAAAGGAGGAACCAGGAGCTTTTAACTAGGTCCTTCACAGATGCTCCTAATTAAAGGTATGGAAAAATGTTAATGTACAGTTCTTAAGGTGGAGGAGTGTTCAGGTCTCTTATGGATTGCCCTCACACACCCCGAAGGATGTCATGCTTCATCATAGGGCTTGTGCTCCTCGTCAGGCCGGCGCTGCAATGCCTGACGGGCACCCGCGAAGGGTCTCTTTGCCGGAGATCTTTTTTTGAAGAAGCCGTATGGTGTGTGAGGGTATGTGGTTAGGGTAGTGGGTTGAGTGTGTGCTGTGATTTAAAATAGGTCTAGTACTACCCTATGTAAAAAGGTTTTTATTCTGAGGGTGCACTATCCTAGCTAAGATGGGTGAGCCCTGTCTGGAGACAATGGTCCTACAGGGTCTGATTGGTGTAAATGGTCGACATGTTTCTTGCCTTACAGCTCCTAACGGGTCTAGTGGCAATTCATCAGGACCAGTATCTAGAAGGAAGAGAAGGTGATCCTAACTCTTACTCTACCGCAATGCTGGTGCAAGGCATTGTGGTGTCACCAGCGTTGATTATAGGGTACCAGGACGTTTAGCCTGGAATAGTTGAGACCTAAAATGAAGTGAAAATACAAAATATTAGAGAGGGCACCTGGTATTAGTCTCATACCAACCCAAACAACTGGAAAAGTGTGTAGTCACTCATTCGGTGCATATGATGACCAACCAACTTGGTTGGAAATCGGAGGGAAAAAAAGTATGCCCATAGTACACAAATTCAATACTTTTTTTCCCTCCGATTTCCGACCAAGTTGGTTGGTCATTGAGCACCACCTTGTGTGCTCGAAAAACCGGACAATTTGGCCCAACTGAGAGCTTAATTTGCCAGTCACTTGCCGACTTTTATCATATGCACCGAATGAGTGACTACACACTTTTCCAGGAGTTTGGGTTGGTATGAGACTAATACCAGGTGCCCTCTCTAATATTTTGTATTTTCACTTCATTTTAGGTCTCAACTATTTCAGGCTAAACGTCCTGGTACCCTATAATCAACACTGGTGACACCACGATGCCTTGCACCAGCATTGCAGTAGTGTAAGAATTAGGATCACCTTCTCTTCCTTCTAGATACCGGTCCTGATGAATTGCCGCTAGACCTGTTAGGGGCTGTAAGGCAAGAAACATGTCGAACATTTACACCAATCAGACCCTGTAGGACCATTGTCTCCAGACAGCGCTCCCCCATTTTAGCTAGGATAGTGCACCCTCAGAATAAAAACCTTTTTACATAGGGTAGTACTAGACCTATTTTAAATCACAGCACACACTCATCCCACTACACTAACCACATACCCTCACACACCATACAGCTTCTTCAAAAAAGATCTCCGGCAAAGAGCACCTTCGCGGGTGCCCGTCGGGCATTGCAGCGCTGGCCCGACGAGGAGCACAAGCCCTATGATGAAGCATGACATCCTTCGGGGTGTGTGAGGGCAATCCATAAGAGACCTGAACACTCCTCCACCTTAGGAACTTCACATTAACATTTTTCCATTCAATACTTATAACCTCACATATTACATCACTCATGACATGGTAAATTACATCATTGCGAACATTTCAAATGCCCTCCATGGTACGTTGTTCTGCCACTGCCCCTCCTGGCTGTCCTGTTGTGCTGCCCCTTCCTCCTGCCCGGCATTGTCAATTTGCTGCCTCTGACCTTGCTTTCTCTCCCCAGCCGTGTCTGAGTCCATGTCCATGCCCAGTCCCTCCCTACAGTGTTCTATTGAACAACTGAAGTCATCTTGATGGAATCAAAACTATTACACCTAAGCATTTCCTTTAGAAATGAATTCAACGAAGGGGGTCTTTTTATCATAGAAATTATGGTTAGTGCTCTAAAAAGCTAAAATGAGGACACATTTTCTGAGTTCTCAAACAGTGACAATCAGCTTTTAAACTAGTTGCTATTTTTATGTTTTTATCCAGTTGATCACTTGATTATTTGTTGCACAAGTTACTTTCGCGTTTTGCACACTTCTGTCTTTGGACTATATTTGGGCTACATGTGGGCTCTTTGTTCCCTCTGGGGCCACCTTGGGAGAATGAAGCTCCCTCATTTACTCATTTACCGCAGTATCCTCTGTAGTAAATACTTTCAGTTTCACAGCTTTGATTCCATGAGGATGGCATTCAGGTATGCAGCACTTTTGTCATAAATTCATAATGGTAGCACTGTAGTTGGTAATTAGAACACTGAGGAAAATCTGCAGTTGATCACCAGTGAGTTAACTGACAAGCTGTTGGTGGTGTGGAAAGTACGTTTCAGTCTGCATGTCAGAATGTTTTACTGAAATGGATGAGAAGGGTATTTGAGATGTCATAGAAAATGTGTCCTAATTTTACTTTCTACAGCACTAACCATAATTTCTATGACAAAATGAACCCCTCATTGTGTTCATTTCTAAAGATAAAGTTTTAGGTTTTACAGCTTTGATTCACTCTTCAGGTCTGTCACACGTTTGTCATAGGAATGTTAGCACTCTAGTTGTTTATCAGAACACTGTGGGAAGCTGCAGTAAAGCACTGGGGAATCAACTGAATCACTGCTGCTGTTGAAAGCATATGTTTTATTCAGTATGCCAGACTTTTTTCTGACATGGCTGAGAAAGATAGTGTGAATTTATAGAACATATACACTCATTTTACATTCTGTAGCACCTCCCATAAGCTCTATGGGAAAGTCATGAGAGAAACTGTTTTCTTTCAAACATGGTTCATCAAATCCCAGCAGACAATCAGCATTTTATACAGAGTAAAATCACCTTAAAATACACCATAATTCCTAAAGTTAGTAAGGTACCACCAACAAATCATTTCTAGTGTGAATACATTGCTTTTCAATGGGCACCAACTGTGTAGATATTTAAACATTTTAAATCTTAATTCCTCAAAAACTACTGAACGTGGTTATACCAAAATACAAAATGCACACTTTCTGGGTAAAGATCTAGCTTCCTGCTAAATTTGGTGAAATTCCTTTCAGCCGTTTTGGCTGTAGCACTGTTCAAACTTCCCTAAGGTAATTACATGGTGAAATTGTGTTTTGGGACCCCTCTTTTTTCTTGGCCCCCACTTGATGGATCACCCCAAAGCTTTACAGGAAGGCGCTCAGGTGGAAGAACTCTTTTCTTGGGAAGTTTCCTGAAGATTCGGTAAATGATGCCAAAATGATTAGTAAAACTAAAAATCATTTTCCTATGGTAATGTAGTCCTAATTATAACTACGCTGCTAGAAAAACAGACATTTGAGGTGAGCAGATTCAGAGTGTCAGTGGTGTTGTGGGGTGCTCCGTATAACAGAGCTGCTCCCCACCTAAACCTTGGAACTACCTGGAGTTCCCTACTTCCTTTTCTGCATAATTTATGCACCATTTTAAGCCTAAAAGGGTATGGACTTGCCTTACATTAGTTGCTCCTTAGTGTCTAGACAAAGCCAATCCTCTCTGATGAGTCCTAACTAGACCGAAACATGTGTCAGGGGTTGCTTTTATTTATTCCAGGTTGGCTTTGATGGTATTTTACAAATCCAAAGCTGTAATACTGTGCCTGGTATGGTAAAAGGTTTTTGTCATTTTCAGCTCGGTGTGGAAGGCACTTGCTTATCTTATGCTGAAACTTTTTGCTGTTAAATTGGCAAAAGGCTTGATCACTTTCTAGCTTGGTGTGGATGACACTGTGCTAATCCTATGCTTAAAAACTGTGCTACAAAAGCAGACATTGAGGTGAGCAGATTCAGAGTGTCGCTCCCGTGTGCAGCTGGGGATTAGCCACAGGGCCTGGCCCTAGGGACCCCATGGCCTTTTTTTTTTTTTTAAAGAGGTGGGGGCCCACGTGGCCCCCTCCCTGAACCTATTTTGGCCCTGGGGACCCCATTCCACAAAGCTTCTAATTAAAAGAGGGGGCATCAGCTACCCTTCCTGGGCTAATTTCGGCCCTGGTGACCCCATCCCCTGGGGCTCCTCAAATATTTTGGGGGAGGGGACACATGCCAGGCCGGGAGCTTGCTACAGTCTGCTGGCAGAGTGCTCTCGAGGTTGCACAACTCCTCATGCGTAGGTATATCCTGCTCCATTTGCCGCTTGACCCTATTATGGGACTTCAGGCACCACCCATCTCATGGCAGCCCTCGCAAATCCAGAATAAGAAGTGGCATACAGTTGTCCTTGCCACCTCTTCCATAATTTAGGCACACAGTCCCCCCACACATGTTTCTTGTAAGAAAGCAATGGAGACCCCATATCTCCGCAGGTAAGCATACACTCTACGATGCTTTTCCAATTAACCCAGACCTCTAACATTCTTGGTCATAAACTTCACCTGCATGTTCACCATTCTCCCTCAGCATCTCCACCCTCCTCAACCTATACCTCACAGCAACATGCCAGTCAGCCTGCTGCAGGAATAACCAGGCCACTCTTGCTCAGTGCATCTTCACACAAAAGCAGTGCAACTTCCCCCAACATTGTAAACTAGTAAAAACAACACTCCCCCACTTTCCCATTCCGTGGGCAGCACATTCAAACACCCCAACTCAGCAACCAGCAGCTGGGAAATTGAACCCACTGCCCAATCCCCTATGCAAGAAATAGAAAACCATCCCGCAACTACAATGCGTGCTGTGCAAGTAGGCCACCTTCCAGTGGAAGTTGTGAGGCTAATGCTCTCAAGCCACTCTCAATGGACTGCATACCTTCATCTCACCCCGCTGCATATTATACCTGGAGCATAATTGGACAATCATATACAATTCACATAGCTCTCAAACAAGAATGTCAGCCGGGTATATTACACAGCTCACTTCCATGATACAAGCCACTGAATCCTGACAGTTCACACAGGCGGCTGCAGCAGCAGGGCCTCCCGGGTCTCCCCCAGATACCCACAAACCTCGCCTCCATACCAAGTCAGTACTTGCGTTCTGCCAGAACTGCATCACTGGTGTAGCACTGGTCGCTCCTCTGCAGCAAAAAGGACTTCTGCATGTCCGGGCCAATGTCAGTATCCATGAGGGTACCATCAGAGCACATCACAATTCGTCCGGTCCCCTGAGAGATCCCCAAGTTGGCGGATCTCAGGTTACGGCTGCCTAATCGATTAGTTCATCTAATTTTCCTCTGAGTCGACCATTTTCTGGTCATGGAAGTTTGATGTGAGGCTGCTCCCACTGTGTTTACCCAGGCATTAGCCTCCTAAGGGGGCATGAACAATAATGCCTTTCCCTCATGCAGGATTCAGTGTTCAGCTGGGTACAGTAAACGATATTTCAAGTTCAGGTCTCGCAAATGCAGCTTGACAGACAAATAGGTCTTGTGGAGGTCTTGCACCTTTTCGGTATGATCTGGGAAAATGGAAACGTTCTTCCCTTCAAACTGGAGTGGTCACTGCACCCGGACATGCTGTTGTATTGCATCATAGACTTTGAATTTAAACATTCATGCAATAATGGTCCTGGGAGGTGTCCTCGGCGGTGGAGCAAGGTCTCGATGTGCTCTCTCAACTGTGAAAAATCTGGAGAGCACTTGAATTGTAGCACTTTAGTAATCCAATCTTCCAGGAAGAGTTCAGTTGATTACTCCTCTGCTCTCTCAGGGAACGCAAGGAACTGGAGATTGTTCCGATGGTACTTCTCCTCCATGTCCTCATCTCGCACCTCCAGCTGGTCGTTCACTTGTCTCAGCGCTGATACTGTCTACTTCAATGCAGTCACCTCCAGCTGCAGCTCTGTGACGTGGTCCTCCAGCCGGGTGACCCTTTCCATCACTTTCCGGAGGTCTACCCTTCGGAGTTCCACCTCTATGACCACCGAGTCGAACTTTACCACTACTTCCTCTTGGGAGCCCTTGATCTCAGCCAGGAGATCTGCTAAGGTGGGGGCCGGGGAGCTCGTCTCACCCTGATGAGCCTCGGGTCGATTTGCTGTTCCCCCCTGATGCAGCACGTGTATATAATTCCCGATTGTGTTGGACTGGGCCGGTTTCACATTCTTCTCTTTCCCCATTGCTGCATCACGGTGCCCCGCAGTGATGCGCCTAGAGTACACCAGATCAATGCAGTCATCTCTCCCCCTCAGAGCATGCACATGGCCCACTATGCTAGCGGGCTCCCAGCAGCGGCACCCTGATGTGCCCACTATACGAGTGGCAGGGACACCTAGTTCACTGCTAGTATAGTTCCAATCCACCTGCTAGTGTGAAAATGCATAGCCTGGGGCCTCCAGGCCTCCAACTCAGTCAGCAAGGGCTGCCAGTGCCAATCACGCCACACTTGCACCTTTGCTCCATGTGGGAGTCCTCAGGCTGATCGCCAACAATGTTCAGGCCAGTATCTCTCCCTCAGGCAAGTCTCACATACAGGGGCAGATCTCAACCCTGTATCTCCTTCACCTCAGGAGTCCAAGCACCTGTGTCCCTCTCCTTCGTTAATGTCTCACTGGGGCCCTGTGTAGGCACCACCACCATGCAAACTCTAGGCCTTCACCAGAGCCGTGACCCATAGGCATGGGGCCAACTCTCACCTCATTGCCCATGCTCCAGGTCAGGGGTCTCCAATCTTTTCTGTGATGAGAACTACTCATGCTCATCGAAAAGCATCCTGAGCTACTAATGTTCTACTAGTGACCACGTCAGACAAAATTACATTAGTAGCCAACCCACGCAAGATTACCAGCAGTGATCACTTCAGTGTATCAAGCAGGCTTGCCAGCAGGAATGTAAAAAGGCTTTTTCAATTTGGAATGTGTCTACTTGGGTGTTACATGACAGCCATTGCTGTAATGCCCTTGTCACCATAGTGATATTAGTCATATTGCTTGATTACCCCCCACCCTTCCCCCACTCAAATAGACGAAATATATTTTGGAAATCTGTTTTTCTTTAAACAGCAGCTTTTGAGTTCTGAAAATACACATGTTCTTATCTTGAATGCACACTTTTCTATTTCGGGATACATACACAAATTTAACCAAACAAAAGCTTCTAATTTAGTAGACTGGGCTGTACATAGTAGAGCTAGTTCCAGTTAGCTGGGGAGCTACCATTAGCTCCCGAGCTACTCGCTGGAGAAGCCTGCTCTAGGCCTCTGCTGACAGTACTGCGGTGGGCCCCGGGCACCACTCAACTTCTTGCAGGCCTCACCACCCTCAGCAACGGGCCTCCTTCCAATTGCGGCTCTGGCCTCTCACTGCCGACTATTTGGTGCACCACGCTGAGCACTGCTCCTGATCCGAGCACAATGCTAGGAGCTTCAGGCAGTCTTTCAACTCCCCAGCTCGTGGAGCAGAAGCCTCCTCCCATCCACTGCCTCTGCCGTGCTGCGATATGTTCCCAGGGGCACCCCAAGACCACGTCGTCCTTGCACGGCACTCCCTGTCCATGCGGTGTGACCCTCCTTAGTCGTTTGTGCCAGTGCCAGCCTCGTTCCGGCGATTGCAGTCCTAAGAGTCTATCTGCCTGTCAGGGAAGCCCAGCGCCTCCAATCGATACGATTTCAGGCCTCCTCAAGGCATCTCACTGTTCTCCCCCGCAGCCACCTATCCGCAGCTCTATTTCAGGGGGGAATTAGGCTGGCTGCACTCCAGACAGGGGAAGAGGAGGTTGTACATCCCAGAGAGCCACAAATAATGCAGGATGAAGGCAGATTTATTTTACTGCTGGTGGGAGCTCCGCAAGGAGCATCCAGTCGGCTATCTTGCATGGCTACGCCCCCATCTGGTTAACGGATTTACACTAAAACACAAAAAGCACTCTTTCTAGACTCAGATCTAACTTTCAGCCAAATTTGGGGTAAATCCATTCAGTAGTTTAGGCTGTAGCCGTGTCTAAACTTCCTATGAGAAAATTAATGGGGAAAATGTGTTTTGGGACCCCCTTTTATTCCCAGCTCCCGCTTGACGGATCACCCCAAAACTTCCCAATTGCCAACTAGGCAAGAAGAGCACTCTTATGGATAGTTTCATGGAGATTTGTCAAACGGCGCCAAAGTTATTAGCAACACAAAAAATGCATTTCCTATAGTAGGACGATCCTAAAAATAACTACCCAGTGCTGCCACTTGGTAATCTAGGTATGTATTATCCAGTGACGGTCACCACTCTGTAGCTATATGTGAGTCTGAGGTCCTATAGGAAGAGTGTTTTTTCTTCTGCTAATAACTTTGTGCCATTTGACAAACCTTCATGAAACTTACTAACAAAATGTACTCCACCTCTGGTCCTTCCTGGAAAGATTTTGAAATGATCCACCAAGCAGGGACCAAGAAAAAGGGGGCATCCCAAAACACTTTTTTTCGATGCAATTTCCATAGGAAAAATCAGACAATAATACAGAAAAAATGGAAGAAGAGAACTCCACCAAATTTGCAAAAAGCTAGATATTTACCTTGAAAATGGTGCGGCGTAACTTGTTCGGTAAGATTAGGGGTGTGTGAGTTTCAGATTTCGCAACAATTATGCTTGATAAAATACATTGTATGAGAAGCAGGGCAGCAGTGGACGTAAGAAGCAGGAAAAAGGGAGAGGAATGAGGATTTTGAGGGGTACTCAAAAATCAATATTTGGTGAAATAACAATTTTTTAAGACCTTTAAAACAGACGATAGTGTTATGTTTTTTTTCTGCATGTGTATGTAAAAATCCCAAGTGAAATCCGACAAACACCTCCCCCAGACCCGACTTAAAGGTCCAGTACTCAACTATTTTATACAGAATATATTTATTAGGGGGGGGGGTGTAACATTCCTAACACCCCGCTGAAGGTACGCCCCTGGAAAGCGTGCTTTTTGTGACTTGGTGTAAATGTGTTCAGGGCTTATGCAATACATTTCTATAGTTATATATAATATTTAAGTTTCTCTACACTTTGATCTACTGGTTTACCAGCCTTTCAAATACATTCTTAACAGTCCTCTGTGCAAAATGCACTTTGCCTACAAATCAGGCGTTCTCTTAACATTTTAGATGGCTTGTTAAAAATGTGGGTTGCAAAAGTTTGTGATTCTTACATGGTGGTTTTCCTGTTCTTGTTTTCGACACCCGATTCATGACATTTCATGTGACTTTCCAAAATGACTTTGCAGAAGATAATTAAACCGCCTCAGTGCAACTTCCTAAGGCGTGCTAACTGTCTTTGAAATGTTTACCTTCCCTTAAAGTATAAAAAATCTTCTGCGCTAGGATAAAGTCTCGCTAACCAGATACAGATGGCCTCTATTGGATTCAGTTACTGGCTTAGCAGTTTTTGGGCATCTACTGAGCTAGTATCGAGAAAATAGCATTCGATTACACATTTGAATATTGAAGTTGAGTAACTGTGTCCAATGTTTCAGTTGGTCGTTTTAACAAGTAGAAATTCCTTCGTTTCTCCAACCGGACCTATGCAAAATCACATATGCCCAATTGGATCCAGGAAAGCACTTGAAACTGATCAACAGGAATTTCAAACAGAATAAACATTCCTCATTCCGCTTTATTTTGGACCCCTTCTCTGCAGTTAACTCAATATCCTTCAATATGAAGTATTAATTGGGGTCATCCTCCATTAATTGATGACACTATTAGTTGAATAATCGTTTATGCTTTGACACACTACAGTAGAAATACAACGTGCATTGGTTAATTTCTCGTCAACCACTTTTCACAATGAATACATTATTCTGTGGTATTAGCTCCCATGTACCACATTTGTTATTGTTCTGTCAGGTTTAGAACATATCTTAATTTAATGATAACCCAGCATATTATGAATGCACAAACATAACCCTTGAGGCTTATTTGCCTCCCAACCAGGCTTGGCTCACAGAACTATCACGGTTGACAACTCTGCAAAATAAGGTTAGTTTCTGCTGTCATGGATATTGCTGTTCATCTGCCGCTACAGAAAAGCGTAGCCCATCCTATGAGTGGAAGAATTATGACGTAAGGGGTATGAGGTGACACAATGTGGACTTATTGATTGATATAGACGTAAATTTACCAAAACGCCAGGGGACGGAGAATAATATCAAGTACGCTGTGGCTGCTGGTGACATCATTGGGTTGATCCCTTGGTCTAGACTTTTCTCTTTAACACCCCCTATTTAGTGCCGTGAGACTTAGGGGAAGGATTGTCAAGTACAGAATTTAGAGAGAATTTAAAGTCTCTTCATCTTGTTGTCCTTCCATTGTCTTCGCAACCCCAGAGAGTATGGTCTATTGCAATAACTCTAGAAGAAAGGAAAACAGTGATTTACCATGAACTGGAAAATCGGATCTAAATAGCGGAACCCTGATATAGGGAGAGGAATTCTGAAATATGGTGGCAAATATCAATTCACCGGCAGAAACCTAACCTCACCTGGATCGTACTAACCTTACTAGTGACACCTACTAGTCTTACTGAGAACCAAATACCCCATTGTATTGAATTGACCGGGACGGGTGTGCCACATGACCCCAAGTTGCAGACCGTAAGCAGGCCACAATCATACTTTTGTATTAACAATGTTTTTTTGACTATATTTATGGACCATAATCTTTAAATCTCAGTATTTTGTCCAAATAGCGGTTGTCGTGGGCTCCTATCTTGCCCAACAAATATTATACAATATCATTATTGAGCCTATAAAACTTGTAATGCCTCCATCTCAATGGTTAAGAAGTGTAGCTGTTTGCTTGAAGACCCTGTCCTTTCTTTGAAGTCTTCTCCTTCCAAGTTGACATAGCGAATTACTGTTTTGAGATCAGTATTGTCATGGTAGTTACTGTGTGAAGATTGTTGTTTTCTGTTTCTTTTTATAGTGCTAGTAGCTCTGATTGTGCACCTGCTGCGACCTTGAATTAACATTTGCGCTACATTGCGCCACTCTGGAAGAAAGTAGTAGGTCTCTTTGTATGGCTTGTGCGTTGGTTTCGCGATGGTTATCTACATACCCACCTTGCACACATTAAAAATGCGTTCACTGTGCAACAACATTTATGTGCCACAAATGGGTTAAAGTAAAAAACTACAGCTTTGACAACTGCACTGGTTTGTGCAATGATAAAATAACTATGCATTAGGGGCTATCAGGCACATGCATCAAAGCTTTTTGCGATCGCAAACGGTGCGATTCGCAAAAATCGGCCGTTTGCGATCGCAAAATTAGCTTTTGCGATGCATCAAGGGTCAAGGCCCTCGCAATTTGAGAATTCGCAATTAATTGCGAGTTCTCAATTACGATTGCATTTAAGGAATCGCAAATTGAGATTCCTTAAATGCAATGCATTAAAGTAAAAAAATTAGCGATTTCGCTAATAGGAGCGTAAATTACCATGAAGTTGAACTTCATGGTAATTTGCAAAAACTTTGAAAAATATACTAAAGTGCATTTTTCAAAGTTCCATTTACACACACACATGCCCTTGGGGCATGTGTGTGTGCAAGATGTACTCATATGCAAATTTCAGGGGTGCAACAGGGGGTTCTTTTGACACCCTGGCACCTTGAAATTGCATTCTCAATTTGCGATTCTCTAATTGAGAATCGCAAATTGAGAATGTCTTCCCATTCATTCCTATGGGCCTCCAGGCCCATAGGAATGAATGGGGAGGTATTCCTTAATTGCGACTCGCAAATTGCGAGTCGCAATTAAGAATGTTTAGAAATCGCTATTATTTAAGCGATTTCTACTTGCATAGGCTTTTGCGATTCCTTAATTGCGATTCCTTAAAAATCACAATTAAGAAATCGCAAAATCCAACATTGATGCATGTGCCTGTATATGTATCAAAGTTAGGTTTTGCGATTCTCAAATAGCAAATTTTTGAGAATCGCTATTTGAGAATCGTAAAGCGAGATGTATGCAGGATTTGCAAAAAATGTGCGAATCCTACATATTCCTTAATTGCGAATCGCAAATTGCGATTCGCAATTAAGGAAACCCTCCCCATTTATTCCTATGGGCCTAGAGGCCCATAGGAAGGAATGGGAAGACATTCTCAATTTGCGATTAGCAATTAGAGAATCGCAAATTGAGAATGCAATTTCAAGGTTGCAAGGGTGTCAAAAGGACCCTGTTGCACCCCTGAAATAAGCATGGGTGCACATGTGGCGCACATACATGCCCTAAGGGCATGTATGTGCGCCACATTGCACTTTGAGAAATGCAAAAAGTGCATTTTTCTAAGAAATCGCATATTACCACCAACTTGAAGTTGGTGGTAATTTGCGATTCCTTAAGGCCAAATTGCACTTTTTTGGTGCTTCTTACATTGCATTTAAGGAATCGCAATTTGCAATTCCTTAAATGCATTCGCAAAATAGGGAATCGCAAATCTTGCGATTCCTTATTTTAGCGAGGCAGTTTTTCCTTCATACATACCACTAAGCCAAATTGAGATCGCAAACGCTGAAATTCTGCGAATTTCAGCGTTCATGATCGTAATTTTGTTTGATACATATGGCCCTAGGATAGTATATCTAGGCTTACGCTTTCTGCACTATCCTGTTCCTCAGTGATTTCACTTGTACCCGCAGCTTTTCAAGAAAGTTTTTCTGGGTTAAAAAGGCTTCCATTGTTTTTGAATCAGTGTCAGTTACATTTATTTTATAAACTAGCATTCTTTCCAGGTAGCCTTTGTCCCGTCATATTTAAATGGGAACGTGGCCTGTTGGAGTACCCCATCCCATACAGAATTATTGAATCTGAAACATGGTCACCAGATAATGTTGAGCCCTAATAATATATTCACTTGATTGGTAATTGGGACTGGTTGGCCAGAAGCAAAGAGGGCATTTCTAATTTACTAAGGCATTCTTAGTCAGTTGAAGGATAACAGAACCAGTGGCTAATCCTCCAACAAAATGTGATGAGCTTGGAGCAGCGCAATTTAGGCTCCACCCATTATATACTTGCATTGACATTATATTCACTGTGTGCCTTAACTTCACTAACGTGTGTGAAGCATTTAAATGTATTAATTAAAAATGTATTCACTGTTAACACTAGAGATTTTTACACGTGTGCACTAATGTTCGTTTTAAAAGTGTAAGCATGCATTCTTTATTCACTTTTTTCACTTGCACTTCAAGTTATATTTGTATATGTAAACATGTACTCTTTTACTCATGTTTTGTATTTCTTTTTTAAGTTACACATGTGCATTGATAACCATGTATTCAAAATGCATAATAAATTATCTTGCAGGTTTATTATTTGGTTAGTTAGAGAAAGGCTTAATGCCTATATTGGACTGTGAGAGGCCTGGAGGGAAAACTTGGAAGTGAATGTGGAAAAACAATGGTTGAAAGACGCCTTCTGTTCATCATGTACCAGGATGCCAAGATGTTCAAGGTGAGGAACCACAGTCTCAATTCGATGTGTTGGGAAACGTCACCATCAAAGGAAGCTAATAACAGCAAGGGCTGAATTCTGGGATTATAGTGAATCTGGAATTGAGGAATAAACAGGAGAGCAAGCACAGCAACTGATTCCAATAGATAATCCAGAGGCTAGACAGAGTTCAAACAACTGTTTAAAAAACACGAGTAGCAAGTCAGAGTTCAGCCACCCGGTCAGCGTACGGTACCAACTTTAATCCTGTGACCAGGTCAGAATTTAGGCAAGAAGGTCAGGTTACTGAAAAGGGAACAAAAGAACAAGAGTGGGGGATGCTACAACGCTGAATGAAGTGAGTGAAAGCAAAGGAGCAATTCAACACAGAAATTTTCCAGCCACCTTCCCAAGGGGATGGACTGTGCATAAAGCTCTGCTCCCCCTCATGACCTAGAAGTTCCTCCCCTTGACCTCCACTAGTTATGATCTTGATGCCTCACCGGCCATAGACTGGTCCTCCACAACCTTCCTGGCTTTTTCAACCATATTCTATGGGAACCAATCTGAGAGGTGAATTCACAAGTCTGTTTCTTCCTGATTCCTGACAGAAGGCAGTAAATGGTTTGTGTATGTATTGCAGAAGGTCAGGATATATAACCGTTTTTCTGGGTAAATCTATAGGGAAGGTGGTAGCAGTGCTGCCTATGAATGAGTTACAGGTGGTGGAAAACTAGAATCCTTGGCAATGAAAGGCATCAAGAAAAGAATAATTTTGATCTAATAGAGACTTCACAGTTCAGGGTGGTTTTGTATACATCCTGGGTACTATTGATAGAGTTGTCAGGACTTTTCAGTTGAATTATGATTATTGTTTGGTTTCCTGTCCATAAAGAGATAATTGTTCTTTCAAGGATTGCAGGAAGAGGCATTTTGCAAGCTGTGGGGGATGTTTTTTCTTTACCTGCACGTTACCAGAATGTACGGATGTTTTTGACAGGAAAAGGCACATGTATTACCTCCACATTGAAACTGTGATTGCAACATAAATTTAGACCCAGGTGCACAGCTTTCATTCATTCTAGTGTAAGCCCTCACAGAGTCATTTGCGTTTGATTGTTTCAGCGTATTGAGCGTGTTGATATCACGCGCTGTGCAAGCCACAAGCCGCAGGTCGCTGGAAGGAGGAAGGATGTGCAGTGCGGTTTCGCGGCTTCTGTGCGGGCAGTTCGCCGCAGCTTGGTCTCCCGGATTTTGGCTGACTGCCCCGCACTGCAGCCCGCCCGCAGCCCAAAGGTTTTTTTCTGCCCATAACTGTGGCTCGCAGTAAGCTCAGGGACTCTGAGGCGAAGTGAGCGGGCAGGTGTCACGGTGGCGGATTTTGCGCTGCTCCCTCAGCGCGTTCACTGGCCTGTCAGGGCTCGCGGCTCTGCAGGACTCTGCTGGTTGGGTGCTAGTAACCCACTAGCCCAGAAGAAGCTGGAAAGAAGCCGGTTTAGTTGAGGTTGAGAGCTTAGACCAGCCTCCCCTCAGCTGCATGATGTCCCCCATGTGGATTTGAGCACTTGTAAAGCACCTGCAAAGCAACGAGAACCAGGATCAGGACTAAGGTCAGGACCAACGCCAGGACCAAGACCAGATCAGAAGGGGTGAGTAATGACGTTCCCCCCAGGTTCCAACCGATTTCTGTAGCCGTGGTTGGTACTTGACGTGCTAGGTCGCTGCTTAACCTTCTGCAGTGAAGAAGCGGCCAGCGTTAGGCTGGTGTGGCTTTCATGTGGGGGGGGGGGGGTGGCCAGCACTAACTTGTTTTCCATGGGCTTTTATCACAGGACCCCCGCAGCGTTTATTCTACAATACTATCCGGCTTGTCACCGTGCCAAGCTGCTTGCAGTCTGTAGTTAAAACAGACAGTCCTCTTTTCTTAAACAACAACAGGCAGCATTAAGTAAGCAGGCAGCTGGGAGTGAGTAAAGTTTTAGCACATTGAGCCCACTTGTCTTCAAAGTATTGGTCAAGGCATTCCAATTTGCTGAAGATCTCATGCTTGTGCCATCCCTTGTATCCAGTTGAAGAACACCACAGAGGGGAGGCGAGGAAGCGCTATTAGAGGCAGACACTTCCCCGAGAGCCAGGAGCTATGAGGTTGGGCAGGACAAAGAAGGAGCCACTAACTGCCTCAAGGTGCAGGAAGAACAAGTTGGACAGTTTAGGGACTCCCCACGGAATCGAGCAACCTCTCCTGTCAGCCCTGGAGCCAAGTCAACAACTCTCTTCACCGTCTATTCTACCCCAGTCTCCTGAATTGCATACAGCTCCTATGAACTTGAAATGTTTCGAACCAACCACCGCCTCCGATCATATTCTGACAGTTCCTTTAGACACCAGTAGAGCAGTTGGCACTCCTGATCCCCATGTGACAACCCTCTGTGATTATTTAACCCTTTCGGTGCTCAGGACGGCCGGGAGCCGTCCTGAGATACAGTGGGCGTGTGCTCACGACAGCTCCCGGCTGTCCTGGCACCCACCCACGGGGGAAGCGCTGGCGCTCCCCCCGTGGGACGCCCTTTAACGTGCCCCCACCGGGGAAGGCAGGGGAAGCCCCCGCCCTCACGTCATTGCAGGATACCGGATGCACTGGAAGCCATTTGCTTCCAGTGCATCGAGGGAAGAGGAGGTAAGTTTCTCCTCGGGGAGGGTGGGGGGTACATTTTAAAAGGCATCGGAGTAAAGGAAGGGTTTTCCTTTCCTCCGATGTCTTTTAAAAAAGCATTCCTGCTGCACGATCGCGCCTGGGGCGCGATCGTGCAGCAGGAACGTCCGTTTTTTTTTTTAAAAAGCCCATTTTGTTTCGGGGAGCGGCCCCTTGGGCAAGTGTCGCTCCCCTTGGGGGTGAAATGTGTATACTTTGTTCTGCCCCCCTTGGGGGGGGGGGCAGATCGAACTATAAAAATATATATATGTGCCCACTGGGCCACCAATGATGTTTTTTTTTTTTAAATGCCCATTTTTTTTCGGGGCGATACAAAAGGGAATGATGGACGGAACGTTTGAGCCAATCAAACACTCACCCCCAGTCAACTGATCTGGGTTTAATCCATCATCATTCTTTAGCTCACTCCACCACCCCAGTTCAGACATGGCCATATGCAAATCAGTCTGACCCTGTGCCTCATGGGAACAGTCCAGCCCGAACTGCCAAGCCATGTCTTCCCTGGACCGGAAACAAGCATCCTAGGACCGGTTTCTGGCATTCCAGCCGTCATCAGCCAGGCTTGCTTGAATCCAGTGGCAAAGTGAGCAAGGGACCCACGTCTGGGCATACCCCCGCCAACTTACGGCGAACAAAGCGATACAAAAGGGAATGATGGACGGAACGTTTGAGCCAATCAAACACTCACCCCCAGTCAACTGATCTGGGTTTAATCCATCATCATTCTTTAGCTCACTCCACCACCCCAGTTCAGACATGGCCATATGCAAATCAGTCTGACCCTGTGCCTCATGGGAACAGTCCAGCCCGAACTGCCAAGCCATGTCTTCCCTGGACCGGAAACAAGCATCCTAGGACCGGTTTCTGGCATTCCAGCCGTCATCAGCCAGGCTTGCTTGAATCCAGTGGCAAAGTGAGCAAGGGACCCACGTCTGGGCATACCCCCGCCAACTTACGGCGAACAAAGCGATACAAAAGGGAATGATGGACGGAACGTTTGAGCCAATCAAACACTCACCCCCAGTCAACTGATCTGGGTTTAATCCATCATCATTCTTTAGCTCACTCCACCACCCCAGTTCAGACATGGCCATATGCAAATCAGTCTGACCCTGTGCCTCATGGGAACAGTCCAGCCCGAACTGCCAAGCCATGTCTTCCCTGGACCGGAAACAAGCATCCTAGGACCGGTTTCTGGCATTCCAGCCGTCATCAGCCAGGCTTGCTTGAATCCAGTGGCAAAGTGAGCAAGGGACCCACGTCTGGGCATACCCCCGCCAACTTACGGCGAACAAAGCGATACAAAAGGGAATGATGGACGGAACGTTTGAGCCAATCAAACACTCACCCCCAGTCGGAGTAAAGGAAGGGTTTTCCTTTCCTCCGATGTCTTTTAAAAAAGCATTCCTGCTGCACGATCGCGCCTGGGGCGCGATCGTGCAGCAGGAACGTCCGTTTTTTTTTTTAAAAAGCCCATTTTGTTTCGGGGAGCGGCCCCTTGGGCAAGTGTCGCTCCCCTTGGGGGTGAAATGTGTATACTTTGTTCTGCCCCCCTTGGGGGGGGGGGCAGATCGAACTATAAAAATATATATATGTGCCCACTGGGCCACCAATGATGTTTTTTTTTTTAAATGCCCATTTTTTTTCGGGGAGCGGCCCCTTGGGCAAGGGTCGCTCTCCTTGAGGGTGAAATGTGTGCACTTTGTTCTGCCCCCCTTGGGGGGGGCAGATCCGAATATTTAAAAAAAAAAAAATATATATATATGTGCCCACTGGGCTACCAATGATGTTTTTTTTTCTTCCAATGCCCATTTTGTTTCGGGGAGTGGCCACTTGGGCAAGGGTCGCTCCCCTTGGGGGAGAAATGTGTTTAGTTGGTTCAGCTCCCTTCGGGGGGTGGGCAGATGCCTTAATTGTAAAAATTAATAATTAGTACGTGCCCACCGGGCCACCAGGGATTTTTTTTTTTTAATGCCCTTTGTGTGTCAGGGAGCGGCCCCTTGGGCAAGGGTCGCTCCCTTTGGGGTATCAATATGTTTTTGGGGAGCGGCCCCTTTGGCTAGGGTCGCTCCCCTTTGGGGATCATTTATTTTGGCCGTTTCTGCCCCCCTTGGGGGCAGATTGGCCTTGTGAGTCTAGGCCAATAAGCCCCCAAGGGGGGCAGAAGCCATTAGATGCCAGGGATTGCTTTAGTGTTGTTGGGGAGCGGCCCCTTGGCCAAGGGTCGCTCCCTATGGGGGAGCAATATGTTTTTGGGGAGCGGCCCCTTCGGCAAGGGTCGCTCCCCTTTGGGAAGCATTTATTTGGGCCATTTCTGATCCCCTGGATGGGCAGATCGACCCAATTAAACAATTAATTTTATTGTATGCCCACTAGACCACCAGGGTTTGTTATAGTGTTGTTGGGAGCAGCCCCTTGGACAAGGGTCGCTCCCCTTTAGGGGGTGAATATTGTGGCTGTTTCTGCCCCCTTTGGGGGCAGATTGGCCATATGTTTTCAGGCCCATCTGTCCCCTGGGGGGCAGAAGCCACTAGACACCAGGGCTTTTTAAATGTTGATGTTGGGGAGTGACCCCTTGGGCAAGGGTCTCTCCCCTTTTATGATGGTGAATGTTTTGGCTGTTTCTGCTCCCCGCGGGGGCAGATCAGCCTTATGCTTTTAGGCCCGCCTACCAACTTTGCTTGGCTGGTGGCTAGTGTGTGGACTAGTGCATTATTTCCATATGTGATTGTAATGTGTTTTTTCTCCTTTTTATTCTAGTGCAAAGCTTTTGATTCTTCTTTGTGGTTTCGGCAGCGGTTGATCTGCAGTTTTGCGTAGTTGCATTTTTTTGGTAAGAAAAACATTTTCGTTGTGTTTATTCCAATTGAGTATTAATGTCATGCATGAATGAATTTTTTGTAAGTGGTGTCATAATAGCAGCATATTTCGTTAGTGATTTGTGCATGAAATTCTTTGCGATGTGTTTTGCGTTGTTTTAAGTGTAATTTTTTTCTTTTTTAGTGGGATACTGTTGGTCCTTACTGTGTCTGTGCAGAGTAGGTGGTGGTGAGTCTAGCTGCTTCTGGCAAGTGAGTGGTATAGCGTTGGAGTATATAGGTCTTTGTGATAAAGCTACATTTTGTTCATTTCTTTTTTTACAAAGGGTTTGTTGTTGTTGACTTGTTTGACAAGTTACCTGTATTAGTAGGCATTATGGCTAGCCGTAGAATGACTGCTCAGCAGGTGGTTGGTATGCTTCTTGAATCTTCCTCTGAGCAGGATTATGAGACTGACAGTGCGTCTGAGGGAGAGGAGGGAGGGGAAGATTCAGGCAGTGAGTTTTCTCTCCACATGGAATCCTCGGATGATGAAGGTACTCTCAGTGCAGATGAAGTGCCTGTTTTAGAGGAGGATACTACTGTGCCGATGGTGCAAGGGGCATCTGGATTGCAGCCTGGGGCTGCTAGGCTTCCTACTGGAAGTGCTGGACTCTGGGTTGATCCAAACATGGTGCAGCCAGTGCTGCCTGCCTTTAGTGGTGATGCAGGGTGTAGAGTGGATTGTGAATTTATTTTGCCTATACTGTTTTTTCAGTTGTTTATGGATGATGTATTTTTGGCTGAGATTGTTGAGCAGACTAATTTGTATGCTGAACAGTTTTTGAGGAACAACAGTGCCAGACTTAAGCCCCACTCTAGAGCTACCCGGTGGACTCCCACAAATCTGGAAGAGATGAAGAAGTTTTTGGGTTTTACTTTTTTGATGGGCTTGATAAGGAAGCCGTCCATGGCTTCATATTGGTCTACCAGTCCCTTGATGGCAACGGCCATATTTCCTGCGATTATGACCCCTGATCGGTATTTACTTTTGCTTCGGATGCTGCATTTTGTTGATAATACTTTGGCGTTGCCACGAGATCACCCTGACTGTGACCGTCTTTTTAAGATTCGGCCTGTTCTTGATCACTTTGTAGATCGATTTTCAGAGATCTATACTCCAGGGAAAGAAATATCTATTGATGAGTCTTTGGTCCTGTTCAAGGGCCGTTTGGTTTTTAGGCAGTACATTCCTAGCAAGAGGGCACATTATGGAATTAAGCTGTATATGTTGTCTGAGAGTAGGCCAGGATATGTTTTTAATTTCCGTGTGTACACTGGTAGGGATTCCACTATTGACCCCCTGGTTGTCCGTCCACTTTTGGAGTTTCTGAGAAAATTGTGTGGGATCTTGCTAGAAGAATGTTTAACAGAGGCCACCATTTGTACCTTGATAACTTCTACACTGCTGTGCAATTGTTTAAGGAATTGTTCAAAGTGGACACTTTTGCTTGTGGCACAATCCGCTCTAACCGTAAAGGTTATCCAAAAGAGCTTGTTTGCAAAAAACTTCAGAGGGGACAGTGCAGTTCCTTGCGTAGTGACGAACTACTAGCTGTAAAATTTGTGGACAGGAGGGATGTGTATACGCTGACTACCATCCATGATGAGAGTACTTCACCTGTGGCTGTTTGGGGTCAGTTTGCTGAAGTACGCAAACCTGTGTGCATTTTAGACTACAATAAGCACATGGGTGGTGTTGATAGAGTAGATCAGAGGTTGGAACCTTACACTGCTATTCGTAAGGCTTACATTTGGTATAAAAAGTTGGCAATCCATCTCTTCAATTTAGCAACTTTCAATGCTTTTGTTGTGTTCAAGGAGTGTTCTCCTAAGTCAAAGTTGACTTTTGTTCAGTTTCAGCAGTCTGTGATAGGCAGCCTTGTTGTTGTGGAACAGGCAAGTGTTCCTAGAGTTGGAGTGGTGGAGGATGTGGCTAGATTGAAAGATCGCCACTTTCCTGATTTAATTCCTCCCACGCCCAAAAAAAACAATCCCTGTAAGAGATGTAGAGTCTGCTTGCGAAGAGGTGTGCGGAAGGAGAGTTGTATGCACTGTGCCGATTGTCCTTCTAATCCTGGGCTGTGTGTGCCCTCATGTTTCAGATTGTATCACATTAAAAAGAGTTTTTGGGAGCAACCGTGAGTCTAATAGTGTACTGCCTGGTCTGTATGGTTTTATATAGTTGTGCAGTTTCACGTTTGGCAATAGAATGATGTCTTTAGTTACTGCTGTTGTTTTTGTAGTTATAGTTTTGTATCTAGTCGCAATTGGTTTGTGTTTTCTTTCTTGTTTAAAAAAAATGTATGACGGTGTGCGAGGACTGGCGCTTGGCTGGCGGTGTGCGTGGACTGGCGCTTGGCTGGCGGTGTGCGTGGACTGGCACTTGGCTGGCGGTGAGTGGACTGGAGCTTGGCTGGCGGTGAGTGGACTGGCGCTTGGCTGGCGGTGTGCGTGGACTGGTGCTTGGCTGGTGGTGAGTGGACTGGTGCTTGGCTGGCGGTGTGCGTGGATTGGCGCTTGGCTGGGGGTGTGCGTGGGTTGGCGCTTGGCTGGCGTTGAGTGGACTGGAGCTTGGCTGGCGGTGAGTGGACTGGCGCTTGGCTGGCGGTGTGCGTGGATTGGCGCTTGGCTGGCGGTGAGTGGACTGGCGCTTGGCTGGCGGTGTGCGTGAATTGGCGCTTGGCTGGCAGTGTGCGTGGATTGGCGCTTGGCCGGCGGTGTGTGAGTAGTGACTTGCTGCTGGTCACTACACACACTGCTAGCTAAACGCCACTCCACGCAATCCGTGAGCTGGTGTGGTTGCTGTGTCAGGAATGTGGGCGTGTGAAAGTGATGGGCCCTTGAATGGCGCTGTCTGCTGGTGTGAGTGTTGTAATATGCTGGGCCTGCGGCTGGCGGTGTGAATGGTTTTGTATGTGTCACACGTATGAAAGGTGTATGAATGGCCTGTAAAGCGGTTGGTGCCTTGTCGTGGCTTTACAGCTCACGAGCTGTGAGTCAATGGTTCAGTTTCTCATCCTTTCAATTATTAACAGTGCATTTCATTTTTGTGAAATCTCTGGTTAATACAACTGTATATACTGAACCATCACTCACCCTCGTGCCAAATCCAACCAGTATGTCTGTGTGCTTGAAGAATAGGTGGTTGTGCAGAAATATTTGTGTTTTCTGTCTTTCTCAAGCAGGGGGTGCCTTGTCCCTTTTTGTGAATGTTGTAATGTGTTGATTCGTGCCTGGTGGTGTGAATGGTCTTGTGTGTATCACGTATGAAAGGTGTGTGAATGGCCTGTAAAGCGGTTGGGGCCTTGACGTGGCTTTACAGCTCACGAGCTGCGAGTCATTGGTTCAGTTTTTTGTCCTTTCAATTATTGACAGTGCATTTCATTTTTGTGAAATCTCTAGTTAATAAAATTTTATATACTGAACCATCACTCGCCCTCGTGCCAAATCCAACCAGTATGTGTGTGTGCTTGAGGAATAGATGGCTGTGCAGTAATATTTGTTTTTTTAGTCTCTCTGCCAAGGTGTACATTCCATCTAAGAATAACCAACCAACTGTAGATATTGTCGTAAACTAAACAAATATGGGAGTACATGTCTCTCTTGTGGATCCCAACAAGTTATCTTACCCACAATGTCCTGCAAACCTCAAAATGTGTCTGTCACATTTTTCTTGCATTATTGTGCCAAAATTTTCACGCTGCAGAAAGAAACAACAAATGTCCTACCCCCCGCCTTTCTCCAAGTATACCAATAAAAATGGTACCTTACTCGCGTGGGTGGGTCAAGGACCCGTGACAGGCAAGGGCCCAAAACCTACTGAGGCAACATCAAAATGACCTATCGCAAAACGACCTGGTTTTGCAAGGGGGATCACCTGGGTTTTTTGCCCCGTGCTCGGCGGCCATCTAGGGAAACCTACCAAACCCACACATTTCTGAAAACTAGACACCCGGGGGATTCCAGGGAGGTATGGCTTGCGTGTTTCCCCCAACATTTTCTTACCCAGAATCCCCTGCAGACCTCATATTTAGCTGAAAAATCACTTTTTTCACACATTTTTGTGTGGGAAAATTGTGGCATCACCGGTCTGACACAAATTTCCTATCACCCAGCATTCCCCCTGGTCTCCCGATAAAAATGGTGCCTCCCTCGTGTGGGAGGCCCAAGTACCCGCGACAGGCAAGGGCCCAAAATGTATTGAGGCGACATCAAAATTGCCTATCACAAAACGACCTGGTTTTGCAAGGGGGGTCCCATGAGTTTTTGGCCCGGGGCTCGTCGGCCATCTAGGGAAACCAACCAAACCCACACATTTCTGGAAACTAGACACCCGGGGGAGTCCAGCGAGGTATGGCTTGCATGGGTCCCCCAACATTCTCCTACCCAGAATCCCCTGCAAACCTCAAATTTCGCTGAAAAAAAATCACTTTTTTCTCAAATTTCAGTGTGGGAAAGTTCTGGAATCTGCGTGGATCCACAAATTTCCTCCCACCCAGCGCTCCCCCAGGTCTCCCGATAAAAATGATACCTCACTCGCGTGGGTGGGTCAAGGACCCGCGACAAGCAAGGGCCCAAAACCTATTGAGGCGACATCAAAATTACCTATCACAAACCAACCTGGTTTTGCAAGGGGGGTCCCATGAGTTTTTGGCCCGGGACTCGGCGGCCATCTAGGGAAACCTACCAAACCCACACATTTCTGGAAACTAGACACCTGGGGAGTCCAGCGAGGTATGGCTTGCATGGGTCCCCCAACATTCTCCTACCCAGAATCCCCTGCAAACGGCAAACTTCGCTGAAAAAAATCACTTTTTTCTCAAATTTCTGTGTGGGAAAGTTCTGGAATCTGTGTGGATCCACAAATTTCCTCCCACCCAGCGTTCCCCCAGGTCTCCTGATAAAAATGGTACCTCACTTGTGTGGGTAGGCATAGTGGCTGCAACAGGAAATTACCCAAATTGTACTGCGGAGACTTCAAAATTACCTATAACAAAACTACCTGGTTTTGGGGGGGCACCTGGGGTTTTGGCCCCGGTCTCAGCGGCCATCTTGGGAAAGTACCAAACCCAAACATTTCTGAAAACTAGACACCCGGGGGAGTCCAATGAGGTATGGCTTGCGCGGATCCCCCAACGTTTTCCTACCCAGAATGCCATGTAAACCTCAAATTTAGCTGAAAAAACCACATTTTCCACATATGTTTGTGTGGAATCACCGTGCCGGAACAAATGTCCTACCCCACAGCGTTCCCCTGAGTCTCTCGAGTAAAATAATACCTCACTTGTGTGGGTGGGGCAAGGACCTGTGACTGGGAAGAGCCCAAAAGATAGGGAATAAGTGTATAGCACCGAGAATTCTAAACGCTACATTTAAAAAAGAATAAGTTTTTAGCCAATTCTGCATTGGACACCCACACAAGTGAGGTATCATTTTACTCGGGAGACTCAGGGGAATGCTGTGGGGTAGGACATTTGTGCCGGCACGGTGATTCCACACATAAATATGTGGAAAATGTGTTTTTTTCAGCTAAATTTGAGGTTTGCATGGCATTCTGGGTAGGAAAACGTTGGGGGATCCACGGAAGCCACACCTCATTGGACTCCCCCGGGTGTCTAGCTTTCAGAAATGTTTGGGTTTGGTACTTTCCCAAGATAGCCGCCGAGCCCGGGGCCAAAATCTCAGGTGCCCACCCCCCAAAACCAGGTAGTTTTGTTATAGGTAATTTTGAAGTCTCCACAGTACGATTTGGGCCATTTCCTGTTGCAGCCACTATGCCTACCCACACAAGTGAGGTACCATTTTTATCGGGAGACCTGGGGGAACGCTGGGTGGGAGGAAATTTGTGGATCCACGCAGATTCCAGAACTTTCCCACACAGAAATTTGAGAAAAAACTGATTTTTTCTGCGAAATTTGAGGTTTGCAGGCGATTCTGGGTAGGAGAATGTTGGGGGACCCACACAAGCCATACCTCGCTGGACTCCCCCGGGTGTCTAGTTTCCAGAAATGTGTGGGTTTGGTAGGTTTCCCTAGATGGCCGCCGAGTCCCGGGCCAAAAACTCATGGGACCCCCCTTGCAAAACCTGGTTGGTTTGTGATAGGTAATTTTGATGTCGCCTCAATAGGTTTTGGGCCCTTGCCTGTCGCGGGTCCTTGACCCACCCACGCGGGTGAGGTACCATTTTTATCGGGAGACCTGGGGGAACGCTGGGTGGGAGGAAATTTGTGGATTCACGTAGATTCCAGAACTTTCCCACACAGAAATTTGAGAAAAAAGTGATTTTTTCAGCGAAATTTGCAGTTTGCAGGGGATTCTGGGTAGGAGAATGTAGGGGGACCCACGCAAGCCATACCTCGCTGGACTCCCCCGGGTGTCTAGTTTCCAGAAATGTGTGGGTCTGGTAGGTTTCCCTAGATGGCCGCCGAGCCCCGGGCCAAAAACTCATGGGACCCCCCTTGCAAAACCAGGTTGGTTTGTGATAGGTAATTTTGATATCGCCTCAATAGGTTTTGGGCCCTTGCCTGTTGCGGGTCCTTGACCCACCCACGCAAGTGAGGTACCATTTTTCTTGGAAGACTTTGGGGAACGCGGGGTGGATGGAAATTTGTGGATTCACGCAGATTCCAGAACTTTCCACCACATAAATGTGAGGAAAATGTGTTTTTTTGACAATGTTTTAGGTTTGCAAGGGATTCTGGGTAACAGAACCTGGTGAGAGGCAGTCAAGTCACCCCATCCTGGATTCCCCTGGGTGTCTAGATTTCAAAAATGTATAGGTTTGCTAGGTTTCCCTAGGTGCCGGCAGAGCTAGGGTTCAAAAACTACAGCTAGGCACTTTGCCAAAAAAGGGTCATTTTTCACTGTGAAATTGTGGTGTGTCTACGTTGCGTTTTGCGCCGTTTCCTGTCGCGGGCACTAGGCCTACCCACACAAGTGAGGTACGATTTTTCTCGTAAGACTTTGGGGAACGCGGGGTGGGTAGAAATTTGTGGCTCCACGCAGATTCCAGAACTTTCCACCACAGAAATGTGAGGAAAATGTGGTTTTTTTGACAATTTGTTAGGTTTGCAAGGGATTCTGGGTAACAGAACCTAGTGAGAGGCAGTCAAGTCACCCCATCCTGGATTCCCCTGGGTGTCTAGTTTTCAAAAATGTATAGGTTTTCTAGGTTTCCCTAGGTGCCGGCAGAGCTAGGGTTAAAAAACTACAGCTAGCCACTTTGCCAAAAAAGGGTCATTTTTCACTGTGAAATTGTGGTGTGTCTGCGTTGCGTTTTGCGCTGTTTCCTGTCGCGGGCACTAGGCCTACCCACACAAGTGAGGTACCATTTTTCTCGTAAGACTTTGGGGAACGCGGGGTGGGTGGAAATTTGTGGATCCACGCAGATTCCAGAACTTTCCACCACAGAAATGTGAGGAAAATGTGTTTTTTTGGACAATTGTTTAGGTTTGCAAGGGATTCTGGGTAACAGAACCTGGTGAGAGGCAGTCAAGTCACACCATCCTGGATTCCCCTGGGTGTCTAGTTTTAAAAAATGTATAGGTTTGCTAGGTTTCCCTAGGTGCCGGCAGAGCTAGGGTTCACAAACTACAGCTAGGCACTTTGCCAAAAAAGGGTCATTTTTCACTGTGAAATTTTGGTGTGTCCACGTTGCGTTTTGCGCCATTTCCTGCCGCGGGCACTAGGCCTACACACACAAGTGAGGTACCATTTTTCTCGGAAGACTTTGGGAAACCCGGGGTGGGTGGACATTTTTGGATCCACGCAGGTTCCAGAACTTTCCACCACAGAAATGTGAGGAAAATGTGTTTTTTTTAGAATGTGTTAGGTTTGCAAGGGATTCTGGGTAACAGAACCTGGTGAGAGGCAGTCAAGTCACCCCATCCTGGATTCCCCTGGGTGTCTAGTTTTCAAAAATGTATAGGTTTTCTAGGTTTCCCTAGGTGCCGGCGGAGCTAGGGTTCAAAAACTACAGCTAGGCACTTTGCCAAAAAAGGGTAATTTTTCACTGTGAAATTGTGGTGTGTCCACGTTGTGTTTTGCGCCGTTTCCTGTCGCGGGCACTAGGCCTACCCACACAAGTGAGGTACCATTTTTCTCGTAAGACTTTGGGGAACGCGGGGTGGGTGGAAATTTGTGGATCCACGCAGATTCCAGAACTTTCCACCACAGAAATGTGAGGAAAATGTGTTTTTTGGACAATTGTTTAGGTTTGCAAGGGATTCTGGGTAACAGAACCTGGTGAGAGGCAGTCAAGTCACCCCATCCTGGATTCCCTGGGTGTCTAGTTTTAAAAATGTATAGGTTTGCTAGGTTTCCCTAGGTGCCGGCAGAGCTAGGGTTCACAAACTACAGCTAGGCACTTTGCAAAAAAAGGGTAATTTTTCACTGTGAAATTGTGGTGTGTCCACGTTGCGTTTTGCACCGTTTCCTGTCGCGGGCACTAGGCCTACCCACACAAGTGAGGTGCCATTTTTCTTGGAAGACTTTGGGGAACGTGAGGTGGGTGGAAATTTGTGGATCCACGCAGATTCCAGAACTTTCCACCACAGAAATGTGAGGAAAATGTGTTTTTTTGGACAATTTTTTAGGTTTGCAAGGGATTCTGGGTAACAGAACCTGATGAGAGGCAATCAAGTCACCCCATCCTGGATTTCCCTGGGTGTCTAGTTTTCAAAAATGTATAGGTTTGCTAGGTTTCCCTAGGTTCCGGCAGAGCTAGGGTTCAAAAACTACAGCTAGGCACTTTCCAAAAAAAGGGTAATTTTTCATTGTGAAAATGTGGTGTGTTCACGTTGCGGAGCCGTTTCCTGTCATGGGCACTATGCCTACCCACACAAGTGAGGTACCATTTTTATCGGGAGACTTAGAGTAATTCAGATTTGTAAAGCAACTGTTATTACCTATTGACTTTCGATGCATTTCTGCCTTCCAAATGAAAGACAGTCATTTTGAAAAATGACCGATAATTCTCATGCTAGTATGAGTATTCCCAATTTCGAAAATGTGCAAATATCTACTGTTTCTAAACTCTATATTTTGTTCCTATTTCAGAAATACATAGGTGTCTTTCATACCTATTTTTCCATGTATACATTTTCCCAGAATAATTGCTATATACCCGGTACATAATAAAAAAACATTGCAAGTCGCTGCTCAGTTTTTGGCTCTGGGTTCGTCGGGTTCTTGGTGAACCTACAAGTCCTATATATCCCCACAACCAGTAAGGTCCAGCGGATGTAACGGTATATTGCTTTCAAAGAGCTTTCATAATTAGAAGAAGTTACAGGTGAAAACGTTGACACAAATGGCTTTTTTTTTCAACTAATTTTCAATTTGTCCTATATTTAACGGTTAGTTTCTATAAAGAAACCTTGAAGGATCTACACAAATGACCCCTTGCTGAATTTAGAATTTTGTCTACTTTCCTAAAATGTATAGCTTTCCAGGATCCATTATTGCTTTCATACCCATTTCTACCATTAACTGGAAGGAGGTTGAAAGCACAAAAAATAGCAAAAATAGGCTATGTCCCAGAAAAATGGCAAAACTGTGTAAAATTTTTTGGTTTTATGACAAAAGTCTGTCATTCCCTAAAAGCTGGGAAAATGATGATTTCAGCCCCACAAACCCTTTTTGATACCATTTGCAGGAAGAAACCAGACGCTTTAATTTGCAGCTCTTTTTTCCCATTTTCCCCCCAAAAAACAAAATTTAGCTGTATTTTGGCTAATTTCTGGGTCCCCTCCAGGGGAATCCACAAACCCTGGGTACCTTTAGAATCCCCATGATGTTGGAAGAAAAGGACGCAAATTTGGCGTGGATACCTTATGTGGTCAAAAAGTTACAGGGGCCTAAGCACGAACTACCTCAAATAGCCCAAAAAAGGCTTAGCACAGGGGGGGAAAAGGCCTAGCAGCGAAGGGGTTAAAAAAATACTCTACAGTAGATAGTGCAGGCATCACCACAGGAATTGAGGATGACCTCCCTACTCAATTTAGTCCAGTGCAGTAGAAGTAAAGACCTCTGACGTTTAAATTTCACATCATAGTATATTCACTCACATCAATTCTGCCTATTCCAGATTGCAATGGGTCTAAAAGCAGCCTGATGGTCGAGGGTGTTGGAGCCCCACTGGCAGAGCCCAAGAAAGAAGTTGCCGATTTGGCTCAAACAGTTGAAAACTAGCAGTCTGGTCAACAGTTTTTCTCCCAGGCGGCCATATCCTCTTACAATTTTTCACCAACAGTTTCATTAAGAGATTCCTCTCTCATTCCCTCAGACGCTGTTCTTTCCTCTAAAGAGCCTTTTCATCAGGACGCGCAACGCTTCCAAACTAGAGGCCACTTAAATCCAGTAGCCGATCCTCGGACTGAGTCAATTCAGGAAACAGGTGTGGACTGCATCATCAGTCCACCGGCTGGCCAATGGACTCGGGCTCCAGCAGGAAATATAATATTACTCTCACATAAAAAACCACCAATTTGGACAGTTCAGAAAACCATAATCACAGATCTGGTCCTAAATTAGCTAACAAACAAATATCGAATTTGCTGTATGCGGATGATGTCATACTCTTAAGTCATACAAAAGTGGGTTTACAACGGCTAATAGCTCGAATATCAGTGTATTCAAAAGAAAATGGGATGGTAATAAATGAAACAAAGACTAAAGCTATGGTGATTACAAAAAATTCAAGACTTAAACACAAATCTAAATGGTTTTTGGAAAAAGTGCAATTAGGACAAGTAGAATTCCATAAATATTTGGGTGTTTTATTCAATGACAATGGAAACTTTCTTCCTCAAAAACTTGATATTTACAGAAAAGCAAACACTTTGACAGCTGCATTGAGGATTATACAGAAATCAATAAGCGATCTGACTTATCGTCCCTTCCTAAAGGTGATATCAGCAAAATTGCTGCCTACTTTAACTTATGGTAGTGAGGCCTTAAATGGAAAAGACGCTGTTATCATCAATAACGCGGTCTCAAAAACTTTTAAAACCCTTTTCCGCCTGCCTAATAACGCATCCCAAGCACAAGTAAGCTGGAATTTGGCCTAAATAACCAGCTGTATGCAAGAAAAGGACAAGCTATTAAAGTATGGAATAGAATAAAAAACGACCATGACAACCAAATGTCCCAGCTATTATGGAAGGAAATAAGTGAAAACAGGAAATCGCCGACCTGGAAATATTTAAATACAGCGCTAGAAGAATTTGAGGTAATGTCGATCTGGGAAACTACCATAACCCAGGAATCATTTAAAAAAGTTATCAACAAAATAACAGATCACTTATCGATGATAAGAGACAAAGACATATTTGTAAAAAGAAAACACGCATGGCCAATAATAAATGGGTTTTCAAAAAAGAAGATACAGCAATATTTGGATACACCATGGTCGCTGAAAAACAAACACATTTTTACAAAAGCACGATTTGGTGTATTACCGGGATTATGCCATTTACCACCTTGGAAAAATCAGAAGAGGACACATTATGTAGGTTATGTAAATCTGGTGAGGAGAATATTATGCACCTACTGTGTCTCTGTCCTGAATTGAAAAACGAAAGAATGAGCATACTAAAGAGAATATTCAATGACCGAGGAGTAAGGACATGTAGGCAAGCGTTGATATTATGTTTGTCTTCGGATGATGTACTCATGAACTCTGCATTTGTAAAAAATTTATTGAAAGTAGGGAAAAAATTAGAGGGGCATAATTTAAAATCTATAACCACCACATTTTAAAATACAATATGTAATGAATTTTTATCAAATGTACCTCAGTTTAAAAACATTGCACTTTTATATTTGTTGTTTTAACTGTTTATATTGGACTATTATATGAATTTTGTATTATTGTAAGATTTTAATTAATCAAACAATAAAGGATTACTTACTTACTGGTGGCATGGAATTAAATGATCAATCCCTTTTGGAACTGTCCTTTTTCCTTACAGAGTGCACTCGGAGCACTGGCCCGCAAGTTAAATCTGCTCCTGTCATAACTGCGGCTTCCCCCAGCACAATTTGGTCACAACTCTTGCAACCACTACAATCCTCTATTTCTGCCTTAAATTATTATTCAGATAAACTGGATGTACAAGTGGACCTCCTGAACCCACTAGCTGTTTTCACGACAGGGATAGACAACAAGCTTGACAATCTAAATAAACTGATCCTTAGAGCACAACCAACTACCAATCTTGTGCAGTCTGTTTGCTTCTGCTCTCCATTCCTAGACAGCCTGTCATTGCTTCTGATGTTTCTTAACACTATACTGACTGAAATTAAGGGACTCCCCAGTGGCTCTGGCCAATGCCAATAGCACACATGTGTAACCTCCCCAACAAATCCCTTTGGTCCACAACAGCAAAACATCTGATGTACACTCTAGTTCCGGTCTGAAACCTGAGGTTCCCCAGTTGGCATCCACTCCCCCGGCAGTTGTTAATGCTGCTGCCACCCCAACCCACGACGGCTCTGACAGCCCCCCTGGAAAAACTGCCTCAGATGAACTGCAGTCAACATGCCCCCACCACACCTGCCCAGTAATACAAACATTCAGTTAATAACCCCTAATCTAGGGCTGTCAGAGGCACTGTCCTCACTGCCTATAACAGAAACTCCTACCTCAGCGATCAAGCCAGTCCTTGCAAAAATGGTTACCAATGAAGTCCTGCCGTCATTTTCCCTTAGTAAGAGGGAAAGGAAAAGACTCCGAAAACAGTGAAACAAGACAACTAGCAATCCCTCTTTGGCAACTCGCAACTTGTTTCCACTGTTTGCAAGTATAAAAACAGAGCCTGCTATACTTAATGGTGAGGAAAGTGGCCCCCAACAGTCATTGCAAAATCCATCTCAGATCCACCAAGACGGCCCAGAGTCTGCCGGCACTAAGGCTCCACAAGGCCCTCCGGGCAATTGGCAGAATCAATCACCCAGGCAACAAGACGCATGCTCAGAAGCTGCAACATCAAGGACTACTAGTGAGGGTACAAGTGAACATGGGCAGCTGACCAACCAAGACTTTCCTGCTGAATGATCTAGGCCTTCCATCCTAGTCAACAGCACCTCCTTCCGGGCCTGGAAGGACATCCTTCGAGTAACGCTTATAAAGAACCCGGGACCAACAAATCCTCTGTTGGAACCAACACAAAAAATTTTGCTCTTTCTACGCGGCTCACAGGAGGGGCTCCATCAGGGAATTGTATTGGTTCACCCCAGGTAAAATAGGATCCACCCAGGTCCTATGGCTCACAGCAGGAAGCAGTACCACAACCTTTAAACTCCAAACTATTGTTCATTCCAGAATATCACTCTCAAGACCCACAATACATTTTAAATAGGGGGAACAATTTAAAGTTACTGAAGGCTATTCCTGGGTTGAGTGGCATGGAGTCATGAGATATCACGTCAATTGAATTTGTCCCCCCAAGGGTTTTCAAACCTCAGATGCTACATTGGCAATGTTTACTTCACCTACTCTTGCACAGTCAATAATATCTAGATCGTAGACATCCAACGCATGGGGTATTAAGATCAGCCCATTCAAAGTGACTGGTTATCCAGCTGTGTTGGTAAACCACAGACCCCCTTAGAGACCGGCAGGAAGAAACCTTATTCAATCTTAAAAAATGCCCAGAGTGGTGCCGGTACAATTTGCAGCGAAAAAAGAGGAGCAACCACCGATCCCCTAAGGAATGATGGAATTGGCTGCCCACAGTTCTGTCCCGTCAGTTGACTGAACTGACTCCAGGGCACCCATGTGCTCCAAGCAGCTTTTGCTATCTCTGTGCTTGTGGATCAATGGCCTTCTGCAGAAACTACAGTCCCCCAATCTAATAACGTTTCTAAATGCCCATGATATCTTAGCTCTGAGGGAAACATGGGCTGAGCTGAGTTGTCTGATAACCGGCTTTATTGAGCACTGGAAGCCAGCTCTTAGACAGCACAAGTATGGTAGATCAAAAGGCGGTTTATCTATATACACGTCAGTTAAACTGCAAGGGAATACTGATCCATTAACGTTACAAGAGAGCTGGTTGTTAGGAATTAAAATTAGCAATTGGAGATTACAGTGCCCCCTCCTCCTGATCAATGTCTACATCAATCCCTGTGCAAGGGAGAAGAGGTCAAAACCGTTTAATACTGATACTATGCGATTTAGTTAGGGATTTTCCCCAGGCAGATTGTGTTATAACTGGGGACTTTAACACAAACCTCTTCCAAGATCATCATGAGGACTTTGATGGGTCTCTTCCAGGGAGCTCTCAGAAGATCATCAAACAATCCAGGCCAAGGGGTTGTTCACGAAGCTCGTTAGGTGAACTCTTGGTTCTTCAACTTAATTGTGTGAGCTATAAAGTATTGAGCGGTCGGTTTCCACAAGACATACCACCAAACTGGACAAGAACCGATGTAAAAACCTGTTCATACCTTGATTATACCATTTGTAATACAGAAATGCTTTCTTCCGTAGAAAGCTATAGTATTGCTCCACGTATATAGAGTGATCATCGTCCCCGGAACCTCACCATAAACTCCAAACTTATATCGGCCAGCTTTACATGTGAAGGAATACACACTGAGAATCTTAAGCACCTTAAATGGAGTGACACTGTCAGTGATGCCATCATGGCAGAATCTACACAGTTCCTAGCTGGGACTGGGGCAGGTAACGGGTGTACGATTACAGAATGGACAAGCATCATCACCTGACTCCTCGTTAAAATTTCTGGACCAGCTCTATGGCCCAGTTCCTCTAAGCTATTCATCACAACAACAACGATTCAGTATCTAAAGAAAGCCCTAAACCGGTCTTGAGGGGTGTTCAGAAGTATCCTGGAGCAAAGGAGTTGATTGATGTATTTAAGTTTGCACAGAAAACCTACAGGCAGGCAATTTTTTCGGAGAAGCAAAAATGTCTACAACACTTCTGGGCAACTCTCTTATGTGCAAGTAAGAAGCCTAATTCCAGGAGTGTTTGGGCCCTGGTGAATAGGCAAATGAGCGGAACCATTGGGCCGGGTTGTGCGAATATTACAGAATTGTAATGGGCATCCTCGCTCACCAGGCATTTTTTGACAAGCAAGGAAGAAGACTGTCTGTCGGACAAAGGCATTCAAAGTTTAAATGTAATTTCCACTCAAGTTCCACCCCATGATCAAGGCTGCTTGCTTTCCTCAGCCACGGATATGCTCCCTCTGACAGATCGGCTTGTCCATGTAATATCGAAGGCAAGGAAGGACAGGGCACCGGGGCCCAATGGCTTGCCTCAGGCCCTTTTCCCGTTTTGGGCAGGACATCTCTCTAGGCTCTATGATTACTGCCTGAGAAGTTCAACTTTACCTGAATCGTGGCGTGGGGCTTCAATCCACCCCATTTATAAAGGAGGCTCAAGATCAGGTCTGAGTAACTACAGGTTGATTGCGCCCCTTGATAATGAGGCCAAACACTACACTAGCCTGCTTCTAGAGGATCTATGGCTGTGGGTAGAATCAAAGGGATCATTTCAAGGAGCCAAACAGGTTTTACAGCAAAATCTGGTACACTAACCAACCTGTTAGCAAAATCAATCTTGATGGACAAGTCAACCTCTTCTCACTCCTTGCTGCACTGCTGTTTTGTTGACTTCAAGTCAGATTTGTCCATGTACTAAGGGGGGCTCTCTGGTCCAAACTAAAGAAGTGGGGAATTTCCTCAAAACTCATGGAGCCCATAATCCAGTTACACTCCAACATCTGGATTTGTATTAAACTAAGGAATGGTGCCCATCTATCCAGGAAAATCCCCACCTCACGGGGTGTAAAGCAGGGGTGTGTTTTAACCCCCCATACTTTTCAACCTGTTCATTGCCGACTTGTCACAATACTTTGACTCTATCAACAGTCACCCACCCCACCAAGATTTGCGGTGTATGACTCAGTTACTTGCTGTATGCTGATGACCTTGCTCTATTTAGTTTCACAAGAGTAGGGTTACAACACCTGCTAACCCAACTGCACATCTACACAACTATTAATAACCTGGAGGTGAATTTGAAAAAAACTAAGGTAGTTACGTTTAGTAGGAAAAAGTACCAGGGAGGTGGCTGGCTTTACAATGGCAACAAGATTGTGGTGGAACAATTATACAAGTACCTGGGGGTAACTATTGATGCTAGGGGCCCTGACCCTCCAGGTGACCTTATCGAAATTATCAAAATCACTAATGGGGCCAAACCTTTCTTCCCTGCTGGAAGTTAAGAGGGCCAAAATGCCCCCATCATCGACCTATGGCAGTGAAATCTTACTAAGTAAGGTTAGCAGTTTCTTAAACAAACTTATCATAAGAATATATAAATTTGTCCTCAGGCTGCCAAAGTCCTCATCCACCGCCCAGATTAGGTTGGACCTGGGTCTTCCTGATCAGCGAGCACCTGCCGCGCTGGTGCCTACCTCAACCTGTGTCATAAGGTGCAGAGGACTAGGGCTAGCTGTTTGGAGGCATTGCTATGGACTGAAATTAGCTCCGGTGGGTCAAGTCAAGCGCACCATTGGTTCATCGAGGACTGTCAACGCCTTTTGAAGGTGAATGAACATTCGGCCATCGATCTGAGTCAATCCGCAATCAAATTGGGTACTAAAACTGTGTCCGCCTCTGGTCATACCACTCTGACAGAGCTATCCTAGCCAAGTGCAAGCATGCTTGGGCAGTTAATAATACACACCAGCAAGCATCACCCTCGCCATAACTTGCCTCTATGTATTCTAATCATCTAAAGGCAAGATTATGGCCCTCAGGTTGGGGGAGTGGCTGTTCTTGAAGCACCTTGCCAGCTGGCATCGACCATGGAGGGAAAATCCTGTACAGGCTGTACACAGTGTGAAGAATCTCTTGAACATGTTGTGTGCCTCTGCCCAGCTTTGTCGGATGAGTGCAAAATCAGGCTACGGCAAGAGTGGAACAACTTGGGAATTTGTACTTGTCGGCAGGCCATTATTGCAGCCTTCAATCCAGACAATACCTCTCTAAATATCAAGCTGACTAAATTTGTCTCTATTGCATTTATTAGGCTTAGTCATCCAGGGACTTCACTGGAGCCCCTCTTCCACCCCTGGTACGCCCCAAGTAAGGTCCAGCCCAGTGCCCCTTGCTCCCTGGAAATCCATTCTTTGACTAAATTGAGATAGAGTGTAGGCGCTGCTGACAGCAGGTTCTTGTGTAGAATGGGTTATTTTCTAAACAAGTGAAACACAGTACTCCCTCCAGCCATGTTCCTCTTATCTGATCCAGAGGCCGGGCATTGCTATTCCTTTTAGCTTCACTTTTGCATGAGTCATCAGAAAGGTTTTTTAACCAGTCACAGAATTCAAGTGACACGACATCACGGCATTCCTTTCATGATTGATGAGTTGGTTGACGGCTGTCTGCAACTCACATGATTCCTTTAGTAGACATGCACGCTTATGCAGCGGCCGTCATGCTCTCTTATGTAAATAACAAAGCAATTCTCTCTGGCTGCATTTGGCACTCACACGCCGGGGGAAGACTTTGTTTTTGGATGAAAGCTGTCTGTGATAAGTTGATGTTCATGGCATCACAGTAGTTTTAAATGTTGGTCCAACCATGAAACATCCCTTAGATTAACACACTCCATTCCTTCATTTCTAGAATCACTTGGGGACCATGAAGAAAGTACTCCTCATTGTTGTTGCTGTAATGAATACAGACTTCATGTTAAGATTTTGAAAGGTGAGCAATCCGTGCCCTGCCTGAGTACATTTTCAGCATTATGCGTGATACTGCTTTCCCACTCACTATGTAATCCAGTTTCTATCTCACATTGAACCCCAGTGGGGACCTCCCCTTGTTGGATTTTGAACATCTGATTACGGATACTTGTGGATCCGTTTGTGGACTCCATCCTGGCTTGGAGGTGTTCTTTTCCCTTGTCGCACAGCATTTAGGTGAGTCGTCCTCTGCATCCTCCTTTTTGTTTGTTTTTACAAAAATCCTTTTTTAATATAACACACATAATTCTTATGTGAGGAATTATCTCCCCATACAGGCTGTCTACATCTCTCTAGTCCTGAGGAAGACCTGCCGTGAGGTCTAACTACTAACACATACACATAGGGTCAAAACGTCGATGGCAATCCCATTGTTTCATGTTCTCTGTCAACCATCCTAAAGAAGTGTCAATAATGATATAGGATGTTTGTTGAACGGTGGATATGTGAGAGAACAGGCATTTTTGTAATAATTTCTTCATGTATATCATGCTAAGATCAGTTTTTGTCTATATTGTGTAATGTCAAACTTATTATTTTTTTCACTGTATGTCACTTTATCACCAAGTCACGTGATTTGATTTATTTTTGTGTTTTTTGACAGCCTTATATGAAAAAGAAAGATTTGTACATATTATTTAGATATATGACTTTAAATATACTATATAAATTTAATTGTTGTTGTGTGTTGTTTATTTAGGTAATGTGCTTTGGGCGTGTTGAATAATGGTCAGCATAGGTCCACACTCTCCTAGCCTTTTGAGGAACATACATTGATCTTCTCATATAGGTGTGACATTCCAACAACTATTCTTCATGCAAAGAAATTGCGACACCGGACAGAACGCTTTGCAGTTTATAACAGCTTTGTTGGATGAGCGCCAAATCAGGCTATGGCAAAAGTGGAACATTTTGGGAGTTCATACTTGTCGGCAGGCCATTATTGCAGCCTTCAATCCAGACAATACCTCTCTAAATATCCAGCTGATTAAATGTGTCTCCATTGCATTTAATAGGTTCAGTCATCCAAAGACTTCACCGGGGGGGCTCTGCTCCCACTCCTGGTATGCCCCCAGTAGGTCCAGCCCAGTTCCCCTTGCTCCCTGGAAATCTATTCTATGACTAAATAGCTGCTTCATTGCACTGGCACTTTGCGAGTTATTTCTTTTTTAGAAGTAATGCTGGTATTAAAACAGTCTTTGCATGTCTCTAACACCTTAGAGTGATTTAACCTTCATGATTACTTTTTTGTATATAATTTGCTGCTACATCTTCTGTACCAGTACCTGTGGGACATCACTCAATAGTATATCAGTGAGGTGTGTCTCTTCAAACCGTTTTGGGTGGCCTTGGCGCTAGGCTAACTTGAATGATTGCACTTTTTTTTACTTAATGTATTGATGACATTACTCCCTTCCTTGCACTAGCACTTTGATCTTTTAAGCTAAAGTGATATGCCAAATGACGATCGTTTTAAGGAACAAACTGCTGCTCTATCTTATGGACTAGCACTTGCGAGACGTCTTTTCTTGGTAGATCAGTGATGTGTGCTTTTCCAAAAACATTTTATGGCCTCTGTGCTAGGCAAATTTGACCGGTTGCACTTTTCATTTAATGTATTGATGTCTCAATGACTTTTATTAGGTTTTCCTTTTTACTAGTGCTTTGCTCCTCTATGTAAAATTGACACAGCATCGGAATAATCGTCCTAGCTGTACTGTACTGTTTGAATCAGTGCGCTCTTCATTTATGCCAAGAGTTTCCTTATTTTGCATGTTTCACACTTTAAAAAAAAAAATGGTAGTGGTTTTGATTACCCATACACAATAAAGATATTTACCATATGGAGTCATAAACAGAATTTCTCAGAAAGTATCTTGATGAAAAATTGGTCAATGTTTTTATTAAAACCTCAGAGTCTTCAACATCTTCAAAATATTTTTTGTACACAGGAAAGGGTGAGTTGAGAACAATCATATATTACTGAGCCCTCAATAGAATTATTGTGAAAATCCATTACCTCTTGCCCTTGGTATCTGTCTTATTATATCAGATATAAAAAGCCAGAATAGTCACTAAGGGCTTGATTACGGTCTCGAACGGACCGCCACCGACGGCCTGTCGGTGGCAGTCTGTCCGACATCTGGTGCCATGGTCTGACTGCCACATTATGATGCGGGTGATCAGAGGCAGCGGGCAGAGGGACTAACCGACGCTTCGAGCCAGTCAGACCGTTGGTCGGAGCATAATAACCTACAATAGGGGTGGTGCCTGCTCAGGCACCGCGGTAAGGATTACGATGTCCCTTTCTGACAGCCTTTTAATGGCAGTCCGACTGCCATCAAAAGACTATCATAAAGGGACTTTAGGGGCCCCTAGCAGGGCCCCCCTCCTGCCTGGGCCTCCGCTATAGGGCCCAGGAGGCACTCGTGGTATCCCGAAACGTCCATGCACCCTGTGCCAGGCACCACATGGTGCCAGGCACACGGTGCAGGGATGTTTCCAAACATGCCGTTTTGCATTGAGGCTTGTGCTGCCGCCTTTTTTGAGCTGCAGCACAAGCCTCATTGCAAAAAGGCATGTTTCCGTCCGGCTACACAGCGGTCGGACCGTCCACAACTTGTCGGGTAGTCCCGATCCCGAAACGATGTCGGTCGGACGCTCGTCTGACCGGCATCGTAACGAGGGCCTAAGTTGGAGCATACCCTCTAGTTATTTTTTGAGTAGGTGATGAGTGGAAAACATCTTATTTAGCGCTTGGTGAATGAAATACTCTGTCAATATGTGGCGGGTATCCCGTCCACCATATTACAAGAGCCATAGACTAAAATGCACCTGTGATACTGCAGACAGGACATCAGCCACATTTGTGACAAAATATCCTGTCTGCCAATTTCTAAACAAGGCCCAGAGTTTCATTTTTTGAATACTAAGTTATGCATTTTGGTTACAGCCATGCTTCTGCAGCATTTCAGTATTTTGTTGGGTTTTACTTGAATGATTTTGTACTTTTTACCTAGGTGTCATTTTGATCTACACCGACCCTTTGAAGGCTCACATATCATATGTTAAAGCTATGTTTCAAAGCATAATAGAAGATCACTTTTTTCCTAAAATTGATAAATGTCTTCTTCACACCACCACTGTGGAGTTATTGGTATACACCATTACACCAGATGGAATCAAGATGGATTAAAAGGAAGTAGCTGACATATATTTCAATGGCCTATACCCACTTCAGTTAAGGTTAATTCTGAGTGTTTTCGAGCTTTGTCAATTTTTATAGAGGATTTATTGAACAATTTTCTGAAATTGTAAAGCCCATTATTAAATTACTACAAAAAGAAGAAGCTTTTGTTTGGTCAACTGAAACAGATCAGACATTTTGTTTCTTGATAGAACATTTTTCTTGTGCTCCAATTTTGCAACGCATTATGTAGAATGCCCTTTCAGTGTGAAGACAGAAACTTCTTGTCATGCGATGGTGGACCATCAGATGAGTCAGTTTATATCTTTGCCTTGTTTACCAACATCAAAAAACTTAGCACAGGATTCTTCATAATATGCTGTTTATTTAAATGGTATTCCACGGATATTAATTACTGACAGAGGAACCCAGTTCATTTCAAAGTTTCAGTCTGCCTTGTGTGAAGACTTAGGGTATGTTTTGGAGTTTGGCCGATGGGTTACTCCGTCACAATGTGAGTAATATCCTGTCCGCCTTATTACAAGTGCCACAGGATATAATGCAATTGTAAAAATGCAGATCAGAAGAACTCTGTCATGTTTGCGATGGAGTAACCTATCCGCCAAACTCTAAATCAAGCCCAAAGATATAGAAGTTTATCCGCCCACCAGTTTTCCTTCTCAAACAGATAAACAGACTGAAAGGTTGAATCATTGTGTTGAACAGTATCTAAGATATCAAGCTTTAGCAAAAGAGGATGATTGGAGCAAGACATTATGAATGGGAGAGTTAAAGTGTAACAACACCAGCATTCTTCTATTAACATATCATCCTTGTTGCCAAATTGTAGCATTAAATGTTTCTCCAGAAACAGGTGGATATCTAAAAATACATATTAATTAGAGGCAATGCAAAGTAACAACACCTGGTGTGCAGTCTCTGCTTCTGTATGAGTTATCAGAATGAATAACCATCACAGAACCAGAGAGCCACCACAGCTACCAACATTCCATGTCAGCATCTAACATGAACCAATGGGTACAGCCACAGAAATATTGTGCTGACAATTGTGAAGAGAAAAGAGTATAAGAAGCATCAGTAAAATGTAACATTTTGTTAAAGCCTTGCTCTGCAAAATCACATCTTGCTTCAAAGCTCTTTATCAGTTGAGTTGAATTCATATACTGAGTATGAAGTACACAGGGTTTAGGATGCAAGAGTTGTACGAGGTGAATTGTAACATATAGTAGACTGAAGGGTTTTGGTCCTGACAGAAGATCATGGGAACCGACTGTTGCAAGACTTCTATGTAAAATCCCGTGATAAACCAGTGTCCCTACAGTTGAGTGGCCTCGGAGATGGCAGGCCCTCTCAGGATGTGGGTTTGTAAGGGCTGCTTATTGTCACATCTGGTTCATGTGTGTGGAGTAGGACCTTAAAATCATCTACCCAGAGGGCCTGCCAGTAAGAGTGTGGGCGCTACTTGATTCAAGATGCTCTCATGTTCGGAATGGGAAACAGCCTTTACAACTAGGTAAATACATCGCATGCCTTTGCCTCGCATTTTTTAGCACGCATATTTTTACCGCGATTATGCATTTACATCGCATGCCAATACCACGTATTTAAGGTAAGTTGGGGGGTGGGGGTCTCCCCCCACAAATACATTGTTTTTAAATGTAAAAACAATGCGTGGTTTTGGCATGCAATGTAAATGCATAATCACGGTAAAAACATGCGTTCTAAGAAATGCGAGGCAAAGGCATGCAATGTATTTACCAGCGGTGTACCGTCGTACAACCGTTCGGAACACGCCATGCAGTAAAATATCAGCAATCAACTATGTTGCCCAGTTGGCCGCATACAATGACGTGCATAGAGACAGGGCAACCATCTTGGATTTGCAGGGATAACTTTCCTCATGGTGCTTAGTGTCATTACTTGGCAGTTGGTGCTACAATGTTGCTGCAGTTGAACCATGCTATTTGAATGTTGGTTTTCAAGCGTCAAGGCCTCAAGCACCCTAAGGATTGGATTGTGGACATTTTGATTCTCATATAAGTATCCTGAAGGTGTATATGATTTGCAAATGAACTTTGAACTATTTTTCAAGCTTGCTTGAACTCTAAAGATAGGGGTTATGTGTTCTAATAAAGACCCTCTAATGGAAGAGGAATTTTTTCAAAAAGACATTTCATAGGTATATAAATACAAATTCTGGGGTATTTACAAAGTTAAATTATACTGTTGAGTGATTTCCACATGGAATTTACGTTTGCATTTATGAGTAACTTTTTTGGCTAATCACAAAATTTGAGTGTAAAGTTACTCAAATGTGTACACTTACACTTCTCCATCCACTAATAGAGGGGGTAAAGCCACTTTAGGGGTGTAAGTTACTACTGGATAAAACAGTAGTACGTCCAGCACCACACATGGCCAACTACTGGTACTGCAACACCCTCCCCCAGAAAATAATGGAGGCAGGGACTTAAATTTAAACCCTATACGAAATATTGTTAAATTAAAATACATTATTTTAAATAGTTATAAATATAAATAATTATAATTTAAAGTTAAACAAAATATAGCAAAATAGTCTATAGTCATAATGTAATTATAAAATATTTTAATAACTTTTTAAATTTAAAAATGAATATAACAATACATTTTATTAAAGTATAATTAAATTACTTTTAATTGTTTCCATACATCACTGTTATTAATTATTAATGCTTAATAAAAATGTTTTTTTACTTTAAATGAGAATTTATCTTTTACAAATTAAATAAACAATTAACATTTTCTCTATACTTTACTACAAAAAAAATAGATTTTTTTATGTTAAATATTAATGTAAACCAACTGTATATATTTATTTCGAATGTAGAGTTGAAGAATAAATGCTGCAGCTAACTAACTAACTTAATTTTAATTTAAAGTTTCAATTAATGCAAATATATCAATTCAAATTACATTTATATTTTCTGAAGTTCATATTAAATAAAATTCACTCTAAAGTAAAATAAATATATTTTTATTATGCAATAAAAAAATATTAAAAGTGGGTATAGAATTATTTAAATGTAATGTAATTATATTTTAATAACATTTCTAATTGCATTCATTTTTAAATTTAAAATGTTTAAAACATATTTTATGGTAAAATAACAAATATGTTTGGAAAAGAGCTGGTGCCCCTGTGTGCAGGATAATTATGCCCTGACAGGGAATAGACAAATGTGAAAAAAGAAAACCTGGGCAAGGTTGATTACATTAATTACGGGCAACACAATTTCAATGCGACTAAACCAATAATTATCACTCTTAACATGTTATATTCAAAAATAGATATTTATTTAATAAATAGACATATAAAAAACTTTTTTCCCCCCATACAAATATATATTTTTTTGTTATTATTCACTTTTTATAGTCAAGCTAGTTGATCCCTTGAGTATTCATTTGTTATAAAACTTGATAATTTTAACAAAAATGATTTTTTTGAAAAAAGACATTCAGTGAGTTAACATATAAGACAATTCCACAAACAATACATTGATGAAATATACATTCTCAATTATAAAATACATTGTTTACAGATAGACGCAATGATCAGGAACTGACGGTGTTGCTTGAACTACGCACGTTGCGGCATAGCCTTCATCAGGGTTCTGTCTCAACGAGTCACTGAATGAAAGCATATAGTCACATTATTTAACTTTAAAATTGGGTGCCCGTAGGTTATAATGATGAATTAAAGATCAATACATGATCTAGATTAGCACAGGAGGTGTTTAGAGAGACCCGTCGTGTATAATGCTATTGACGCTTGTGAAAGAGTATAGATGGATAACAGACTATAGTCCCCAAAAATTCACCCAGATGTGTGCACTCAACATACCATTCGCAAAAGTGATCTTTTTATACAGAAACAAGAAAAAAGAAAGTGCAAACTTTATATACATTGTGCTAAATAAAACAAAATTTGATATTTATCGACAGGGTATGTCAATGCGTCAATTTTATTTATAGATTGTAATTAAACTTCTATGGGATCTATTTGAAGTTAATATTCTCTTACCAGTCTGTATAGTCGATGTGATATACTATAAATGGAGGGTATCTTTTAAAAAAAAAATTCTTCTGATTAAACTTCAAGATTTTTTCCATTAGAAGAGTAGAAGGGGGCGGCAATGTTAAAATGCTATTGATGTCCCCTGAATTTCTTATCCTAAAAGTAAAGAAGTAAGAGAAGAATTATAAATGCGCTATGAGAAAGTTTTGGGTCTATATAAATAGGCCTCTTCATCTAATAGATCTTGAAACCATTTATTGGGCCGTGACTATCCTACTTCAGTTTGTTTATCCAAAAAGTAAGGTAATCGTGTCCTTTTCTGTGACATGCGGTGAGAAACTGTTAGTTATATCTTCGATTTTATTGAAACTGAGTTCAGTTTATTATAACGGTACCGCAAGTCTATACTTGTTGGGCTTCGACAGTTAACCTAATCTGTGTTCATGACATATTAGTTAAGGGTATAGAAAAGTACCTTTTTGGACAAATGCTGCGACACAAGAAATTTTCAAACATATATCCCGGCTAGGCAGTGTCGATTTATTATATCCTGGTCTTTATATAGCACCAAAATCCTGGCGTATATATAATGATCTTAAAATGTAAACAAAATAGAGGATACTCTTTCAGTCCGAGGCAGACCACCTGGCTAGCTATAGTATATATACACAGGTAGCGGCAAAGGGGAGGGAAAGGAGGGGATAGTAATAAATGTTGATTCAATTACCTGTTGTATCCTAAATACATGCGTCCCACGATGCGAATATGATTTAAGAGAGACCAATATGGTGGCTTGATATAAGAAGTCCGTGTCCTATAGTCAAAAAAGTGAGGTATATGTTAAAGTTAGCATGATGGAATCCTATTATGAAGAGATATATTTAGTCTAGAGCAGAGGTCTTCAAACTTTTGGGTGCCGAGACCCCCCTGTCAACATTTTCAGTCATAAGGACCCCCTCCTGACAAACATTTCTAAACCTGTAGGCAGGGCTACTGGAATTATGAGGCAGGTGAGGACCAAATTACACGACAGGCTTGACTAAATTGTGTGGGAAGAAAATTTAAATAATGTTATGTGATGCCGCGTTATTTTGGGATAGAATTGCTTCATTATTTTGACATTTTTTGCACACAGTAACACTGAGGAAAGATTTTACCTCATCAGTACCAGTTTATAACCAAAATACAGCAATTAACATCAGAAAGATGTCTAGTCAACCTTTGTGATGGGCCTTCCACTCCACAGGAATACGTGCTGCAACATTAGAAGCTCACCTGGCCCTGGCCGGGAGCAGCAGGGGTCCCTTAAAACCCTGGCGGTCTTGTGCAGAGTTAAGCAATTTATCCATGCCGCTTTCCTCTCACCCCTCCCTTCCATTCCTCTCTCCTCTCCTCTCCTCTCCCAATCCCGGATCCCTCTCTCACTTTGCAGGCCATTTTCTTTCACCCCTTTTTACAACTTCTGAACTTTCCCCATTCAACTTCTCACTTCACCCTTAATCACCTCTTGCCATTCTGTCTTTTCACTGCCCTCATCTCTAACAGTCTCTCGCATTTATCTCATGGCCTCTCTGGCCCCGTCACCTCCCGTGCCCATCTGCACTTCTCATTCACCTCAAGTCTCTCCATTCAAATTGTTGTCTATTTGTATCTTACACCTCTCCAGTCCCCCATCCATCTTTCACATCTCTCCTATGTTCTTCCACACCTTCTTGAACCAATGTCCCTCTCCCCTGTTACCTCAGCATCAGTGCTTAATTTGAGCAGGTGGTTTCCAGTGCTCCGCACTGGCACCTAATTGTGCACACTGGCACTATGACCGTCTGCCACATGGTGGCTCGGTCTGTGTAATTTAGAGATGAGCAGAACAGCTGTTTATTAATTCAATATACATTAAAAACTATAAACTCCTGACATCCATGCCATTCTTATAGCTTTGGGGGCTTGAAATAGTCACACTTGTACAAGTGTTATGGTTGGTAGTTGCATAGGTATTGTCATTGGCCGCACAGGCAAGGCAATGGGTGGGTGGTTAAAGTTGCAGTGGCCTACTGGTGAGGTCCCTGGCACATGTTTTATTACAAATTAATCACTGCTCAGCACCCACCCCAGTACTCCCTCTCTTCCCCTATCGCTGCTGTCCCTCACCCATGTCGCATCAAATTACATTTTAGGTCACAGATCATCTCTCAGCTATCTTCTCCCACAGTTTAACAGTAGCCCTCCTCTGTGCCCTCAACTTTCCCTCACACTCACTTCTTGCGTGTCTGCACTTCCCTTCGGCACTTCACATTTCTCCTCATCCCCGACCTCTTCAATCGAATTCCCTCACTCTCTTGCTGTCCTTTCTCATCCTCTCATCTCTCCTCACTGAGCACATGGGTTGGACCCGTATGCTCCTCTTGGCCTGTGCCACTCTGCTTATTGTTCCCCAATTCAGGAAGGCACAAATTGTCTGTCTTGCTGTTTTGGTGTAGGCTGCACAGTTATGGAACGTGCACCCTCCTTTGCTTCGCTCCACCAAGAATCTATTATCCTTTATGAAGATATAAAAACCTGGCTCTATGCTCTGTAGGTCACCCCATTTGGCTGGTTCTCCTTCCCCTTCTGTGTGTTTCTCATTTGCCTTCAGGCAGCAGATGGCTATTAGCCCCAGGACACCTTCTGGTAACAGTAGCGCACTACAAAGGTAAATAATAATAGTAATAGGCAGAAGCAGGGGAGCCACTAGACCCAAACTTCGCGGGGGCCTACACTCCCAGGCAGGGATGGCCCTAGCACTGGTCACACACGGTGCAAAAGTCTTTTTTGGTGCCCCCTCCCCAGTTTCCTCCTTCTCCATAAATAGTACATGTTCTTTGTAGCAGGCACATTAACCCTCTGCACTCTGTGGATGACAAGAGTGCCTATGTGAGTGCACGGTGAGCGATGCAACAGTGTGAGAGTAGGGAAAGGAGTGACTGCAGGGTGAGTGAGGTGACCATATGAATTTGGGTGCGGATGTAAGTGCAGAGTGGGACAAATTAATGCATGGTTAATGATGGGCTTGTTTGAGAGAGTTGCAAATTGAGCAGTGAGGGGGCAGGTGAAGGAGGTGTCACATGAGTGCAGGGTGAGTAGTGTGCTTGTGTGACTGCAGGGTGAGGTACAGGGTGAACAGCGCAAGTGCATTGTGAGTGCAGAGTGATCACTGTGAGTGCAGGGTGAGAGGGTGAATGATGTGAGTGCATGGTGATCAGTGTGATCGCTGAGAGTGCAGGGTGAGCGTGAAAGTGAAGTGCGAGAATGAGAAGTGAGTTCTCTGAATGCAGGGTGCATTCCCAGACACTTGAAGTAACTCAGCATATTATTGGCGGCGTAGGGTTTCAGATATAAGTTAAACTATTGCTATTATGGCATTAATCAGGGATCGAGGGTGGAGGAAATAAATAATATGCTGATCCTGCAAAAACACTTCCAGTCCTATGGTTAGGGTTGCCTGCTCATTATTTTGATGTCCCAGACGGTACAAAAATAAGCAGTCACCTAAAGCTGTATATTTCAGCACTCATCTGTGCGTACTTGGAACAGCAAATATAAATAGAAAGCACTTTTAATTGTGTTCTAGGGCTGCCTCAATGATCCATGACTGATAATTAAAGGGAACAAAGACAGAAAAGTCACATTACAAATGAATGCATATGATTTTATTTACAATCCTATTTAGTGTCAAGAGGAGGCCTTTGCAGGCTCTTTAAACATCAAATGGCTGGTATATTTCTTTTGGCAACCCTACTTTATATTCCTTTTCATGAAATGCATTCTCACACTACTGCAGTAAATGTAAAATACAAATGTAAGGAATAGGCAGAGTGGGGGCCCAGGGGTACTGGAACTAGAAAAAAACTAAGCCTCAGTAACCAGTTTACAAAAGGTATGTAAACATGCAAATGGTCTTTAAAGACCTGTGAAAAACTCAGGCGTGCCGTGCTGTGCTGGAGATAAGACTGCAGACACAGCCCAGCGGAGCCCACAGCAGCTCGAGCTGAGACACACTACGGGGGAGGAGGGGGGCTGAATCCCTTGTAGTTCTATGGGCCTGGGCAGAAGTGTGACCGGGAATGCGCGACCCCCTTTCCATCACTCCACGGCCCCCCTGGGGGTCGCGCCCCACACTTTGAAGACCCCTGGTCTAGAGAAACCCAGTATAAGCTGGTCCTTCTTCTAACCTTTCAGCTTTACAAAAGCTTTGCAGGCTGCCCCCTTGTTATTAGTGAAGTTTCGGTTCGTCTTTTTTTTATTATAAAAAAACTGGAAATGAATTAAGCCGTTCTGTATACGGAAGGGCAAAAAATAGAATACATTTAGACTCGGGATATGTTAGAGTGGTGCCAGCGTATTAGACAAACAGTGTCGGTGATATTACCTATATGTTATGGTGATAGTAGCACAGTGCTACGTTGTCAACAGCTATCCTCTCTTGATTGGAACATATTCAAGGCGATCCTATAGGTAACAGAGATATCCAACAGTTAAAAATAAATTCTTGTGGGCGCCTTATCTAATATATCGGGTCGCACAACTGACATACCTTCTGGGTCGTATTTTGGTCATGTCCCTCCACAATGGTGAACCCCGCGTTGTGAGCCGCAGTTTTATATCGTCTCGTCCCTGCTCCTCGTGTTGCTGCGCGTGGAGGCCTGGCTGTCGGCGGTAGCGGGCCAGATATCAAAAAAGGACTCTCGGTGAGTCACAGCCGACGATATCAGATCAAATTTAAAAAGCGGTCTGACAATAATGCGCATCGCAATAGATATACGAAAAACTCCGTCAAGTTGGGCTATGGATATTAAATTATTACACAATATCCGATTTCCTGATACAAGATATTGTTAGGGAAAGGCCAGTCCCTAATTATGATAACCAATCAAATTTATTAGAGGGTGAGGGGGAGAGGGGGGAAGAGGGGAAAAAAGAGGGGGTTGTGGGGGAGGGGGGAAGGGGGGGCTCTGGTACTATAGCTTTATAGCCAATAAGTGTGTGAAAGACCTATGTCTTCATTCACTGTTGGTAGTCATTATATGCTATGCTGAATTCACCTTCTGGGTGATAGATGCTATAAGCAGTCCTGCTATCCTTACCAAAACCAACATTGGAGTTTACTTAACTGTAAATACCAGACACGTGGAGTCAACTGTATGTATTCATATGTCTCATATTGGTAGCTCGACTTACCCTCTATATATACTTCAGCTGTTAAATTTAATCGCCTGATCCCAGGGGATTTCTTGATTCAAACCAGAATTTGCCGTATCTAAGATAAAAATCCAGTATACCTCCCTTTTCTTTCTTATAGCCTCACTTGATCTGCCCTTTGTCCCTTGGATTTTCTCCAATATGTACCATCGTATGTCTTCTGGCGTGTGGTCTGTCTCTACATAGTGTTGTACTAAGGGAGCCGACATTCTTTTGGTTCTGATGGACGATCTATGTTCTGTGAGACGAGTTTGGAACGCCCTAGACGTCTCACACACATATCCCATATTGCAGGGACATAGGAGTAAATATATAACGTCCTTCGCCTTACAATTAGTGTGGCACGTTGATTGAATGAGGTGGCCATTATATTGGAGGGACTTGGCCTCTATGGCTAGGGGGCAGATTTTACATGTGCTGCATTTGTAGTTGCCCATTACTGGTTGTGTACTATGTAAAGATGTTTGTAACTCCCTGGTCGTGGCTTTCATTCTGGAATGTACAATGTGGTCTTTAAGATTTTTATTGCGTCTGTATGCAAATAATGGCTTGGTCAGTTGATCTCTTTTAGTTTTATTAACATTTAGGATATGCCAACTTGAGCATACTGCTTGGCGTAATCTTTCATTCATCATCGAGTGTCTTGTGACGAAAACTATGGAGGTTTTGTCTGTTTTAGTGGAGCTGTTAAGTAAGTGTTGTCTGTCATAATATCGTGCCCGCTTCATTGAGCCCCTTACTAACCTCTTGGGGTAGCCTCTTTTGAGGAATTTATCCCGCATGGTTCTAGCCTTAGAGTCAAAATCTTTAATGTTGGTGCAATTTCGTCTTAAACGTAGAAATTGCCCAAATGGAATGCTGTTCTTTTGGGCCGATGGATGGAAACTATCGTAATGGAGGAGTGTGTTGCGCGCTGTTGGTTTGGTGTATACATCTACAGCTAATCTACCTCCCTCATTTTTAATCATCACGTCCAAAAATTCTACCTGTTGTGTACTGACATTACTGGTGAAATGTATGTTTTCATCACACAGGTTAATCCATGTTAAGAATTGATCTAGATTCTCTTCAATGTCTATCCAAATAAAGAAAATATCGTCTATGTATCTCGACCATTTCGTCACCGATTCCAAAAATGGTGCGATTTAATTGTAGACGTACATCTTCTCAAAAAATGACATGTAAATATTTGCCACCGTAGGGGCACAGGAAGCCCCCATTGAGACTCCTTTTATCTGTTTGTACAATTTGCTGTCAAATTCAAATATGTTCTCTTCAAGCACTACCTTAAGGCATTCCATTAAAAACAGTTTTGGGCAAGTCACCTGATATTCATTGATAAACCAACAGACTGCTTGTAGTGCTCCTAGCGTGGGTATATTTCTATATAGCGCTTCAATATCCATTGTCACCATAAATTGATTATCGGCTTTAAACTCTGTGTTTTCTATGAGATTGATTATGTGTCTGGTGTCTTGGACATACGCCGGGGTGCTGGATACATAAGGGCGCAATATTGCATCGATGTATTTAGAAAGGGGCTCTGTTACCGTACCGATGGTATTCACAATGGGCCTGTAGGGTGGGTCCACTTGGTTTTTATGTACTTTAGGGACCCCATAGATGCAGGCTATCTTGGGATTTTGTACATTAAGCTATAGCCACTCTTTTTCACATATGTTAATATCTTTCAGGGCTTTAGTCGTTAGTTTGTTAATTTGTTGTTTTATTTTGGTCGTTGGGTCTCGTGTGATTGGAAGATAGAAATTCGTATCATTCAGCATTAATTCCATTTTGTGGACATACGTAGTGGTGTCACAGATAGCTATACCCCCACCTTTGTCGCAGTTTTTGATGGTAATGGTGGGTGTATGTTTTAAATCTTCTAATGCTGTATATTCCTCACGTGTTAGATTATAGGGGGTGTTTACCACATGTTTGACAGCTTTGGTTATCTTATCATAAACCACCTGCTCAAAGACTGCTACTTCTGGAGGAAGCATGTCTATTGAGGGTGTAAATATAGATTTAGGGACCAAACCTGACAAATTATCCGTCAGAATTTGTTCTTCCTGCTTTGTGAAGAATACTTGTAGACGAATTGTGCGAAAAATTGATGCCAGGTCACAGAATAATTCAAATTTGTTCAGTCCTGAATGAGGAGCAAATGTAAGGCCTCTAGAAAGCAGTGAGTACATAGCTGGTGAAAGGGTAGAAGTACTCAGATTAAAAATTGGAATGTTCACTCTCTCCAGTACTGTGCGTTCCGGGTCACTAGGTAGTGATTGTAGTCCATCTGTGGATTTCCCCGGAATCTGGGTGGGAACTGTTGCTGTTGTGTTCTCCAATTTCCCCTTCTGGTGAAGCGTCTCCCTAAAAAAGGTTGTCCATTCCGTTGCATCCTTTCGTTATGGCTATTTCCCCTAAAATCATAATGATTAAGTGGACTTTCGTTGTCCGAATCTGATGTATCGGAGAACGTGGTCACTTTGCGATATTGTTGTCTGTAAGAAGGTTGTGTGTTATTCGCCTCTTCCCTTTGGTTGTAGTAGCGATCTGCCAAGTAGGGATAGGTATTTTCTCTACTGTAGACTCTAATATCTTTCTTGAGCTTATCGATTTTACGTTTAGTGAGGTATTCTGTGTATGAATGTAAATCTTTATCGATATCTTCTAACTTTTTCTTTGCCTCTTCTAGTGATAGAGCACTTTTGATTTTACTTTCTAACTCTAGTATCTCCACTGCTAGTTGTTGTATTACCTCTCTTGTGGTTTCCACGATAAGCATCATAAAGTCTCGTGAACAGCGATTTGCTATTAATGATCACCGTTCTAGAAACTGTTTGATTTGAACGAACAAACCTGGAATATTTCTCACGCAGAGACCTTGTGGGATGACTCCTGCTTTAAGGTACTCCAACATATAGTGGCCATGCAACTCAATAATTATTGGTTTAGTCGCATTGAAATTGTGTTGCCCGTAATTAATGTAATCAAAATTGCCCTGGTTTTCTTTTTTCAAAATAACAAATATGTACTGTTAAAATATATTTGAAAACACTAAATTATAAAGTTTAAATTGTAAAGTTTTTTCAAGATTATGCAGAAAATGAGTTAGGAAGTAGCAATGTTAAATTATAAACTATTGTATGAGCACCCTTAATACTTTGTGCCTCATGGTGAAATCAAAGGTGGTCTGTTGGTGTGGCATACAAATGCTCAGAAGATGAGTTTCAAGAGGAAAGAAAAAAGAAAAGACAAAGAAGGGTGGCAAATAGAGTTGAATAAATCCACAAAGATATAATGTAGACAGTTAGTACTAGAAGCTTAAATCCATAAATGCCTGTGATACAAATGATAAGGTATTATCAAACAATAATCCTTTTCTTCCTTGTATCAAAATGTTAGTCATTGAGACCAATATTGTAAGGTGACAATCAATGGAAATTGGAATGATGTGTCTACACACTGTTTAACTATTATCCAAGTACCATTTCATAGTACGGTATGCATTGACATCATTTAGGGGTTGCCAGAGGTCGCAACTGCAGCTTCTGGCTTTTCCCTTGCAATCCCTGGCTCTGCCTTTATGACCTCAGGCTTCAGAGGTGGCAAAACAAGTGCCAAGAAAATAGGGAACTTTTATAGAGCTCTGCTCTCATTAATATCTGTCCATTTTTTTTATTACACTAATAGTGAATGATAGTCTCATATTCACTATTAGTGTAATTATAAAATGGAGCAGTAGGTTCTGGAATGAAACCTTCGCTGGCAGCTGAGACAAGGAAATAAATGCCTTTAAATGTATGTGGTATTCATGCTTGCAGATGAGGTTGTGTGATAGAGACAGCATGCATATGTGTGAGAGTGTGTCTATTTGGATGTCTGACCACGTGTGAAAGTGAGTGACTGTCAGTGACAGGTAGGAGTTGAGAATGACTGAGTTTGAGTGTCAGTAAGTGAGCAGGAGTTAGAATGAGTGAGAGAACGGTGACCACAAATGAGTGGGAATAAATTAAAAAGAATGAGTATGAGGGAGTGCTTGAGTGCGAGTGTGAGTGTGAATGAGAGAGAGTGACAATGAGTGAGTGTAACTGTGAAAGAGAATGAATGAGTCAGTAATTGAAAATAAGTGAGAATGGGTGCAAGTGAGAGTAAATATGTGTGAATGACAGTAAGAGTAAATGTGAGACTGAGTATGAATGAATGAGTGATAATGAGTCAGTCAGAGTGAGAAGAAGTGAGTGTGAGATTGGGGAGTGCGAGTAAGTGTGAGTACACATGAGAGAGAATATATGAGAGTCAGAGTAAGAATGAATAAGAGTGACTGCAAAAGACCAAGAATGAGTAAGTGCACAAGAGTGAGCAAGACTGAATGAGTGCAAGTGAGTGTGAATGTATGTGCGTGAGTGAGTGCATGAATGTAAGTGAGTGTGAGTAAAAATGTGGTGCTAAGCTTCTGATTTTGTCATTGGCCCTGGCATAATGAAGGTCATTCTTGCCTTATAGAGGTGTTTCTTACTGAAGGCAATTCTTATTGGAGGCAATTCTTAGCATGGCAGGCATCTGTGACAAAATACTGGCACTGGCAAGCTGGAGGTATTTCTTGGAATAATGAGCACTCATGGGAAAAATAATGGTACTGGCAGTTGGCATACACATGGAAAAATGCTGGCTCTCGCATACTTGATTAAACTCCAGATATAGGGGGCACCTATGTAGCACATTAGAGGCAATTCTTAGCATAAAAGAGGACAACAGTGGCATATGGGAGGGGGCAATCATGACAAAACACTGGCTCTGATATGCTGGAGGTAACTTTTTACTTACCGGTCAGCCATGGTATATCGATGGCATTATTGGCACCCATGGCATGTGAGGGGCACCCAAGACATAATGCTAGCCATGACACAATGGAGGTAATTTTTGTCATATGGGGACACCCATAGCACAGTTTGAAAACATTGGGTGAACTTTTGGAAAGACTCTTGTTTCATTGGCTTGGTACACCATAAAAGGACATATTTAATGACTGCCCTTTCAAAGCCCATTTTTTTTAGAAAATGTACTCACTCACTTCACTCTTTTGCTCCAATTTAGGGTGAGTTTTATGCTTACAAAGATAATTTATTCACCCTAATATAGGTGGTATCTAAAACAGACGTTTGTTTTGTGTTGGAGCAATCCTGCAGTTATTATGACACTCCAGCAATGTCAATTATTGTGTTTCCATCAGGGTTAAGATCATGTGACATCACTTCAACATAGTATTAGGGGTAATAGGTCATACAATGTCACTTCCTGACATGTCATTAAGGTCATAGGGTGTATGACATCACTTCCACTATCCCATGCAATTTAGTGAATCAACGTCCATGATGCCATGTGATGTTGTAGGACAACATCATGCATTAAAACATCAGCATATGCTGCAATACATCAGAGCAGTTATGGAACTGAGGTGCTGGTGCTCATAGTGTATTGGTCCATGTCATCACCTGACAAATGGCATAATTCTACAGCCATGGTTGTGTTGGTCATGATTTAATCATACAAATGATGCATGCATTCCTAATTGAAATATGCAGTAAATGATTTGAGTTTCGAAATCTCTGTAGTCTCATAGATACATGCAAAGACTGTATATGTGAAAAAATCACAAAAATACTGTAATCCACAGTTGAAGTCGAGAATAGTTATAATTAGAATCTGGATATAAAAATAATCATTGTTGGATTTCGAAAAGGAAGAGTTAACGTTGGGAGGCGTAAGACAGTGGATGTACATATCTGTATATATGGTAATGAGAAGCTTTTTTGGACAGAGAGCGGCCTGGGGTTAATTTGAGTCTCGCTAGTGACTTCAATACCACATTGACAGGGCCGATATCGAAATTAAAACAGAGGAGGATGAAAGATGGGCTATCCCACAGATGGAGGTTGACCCGGTCAAAAGATGGACGCGGGCAACTCTTCAGATAGTGGCACTCACTACTGAATTTGGCACATGAGCAACCAATGGGAGGAACAAATCTGATAGGCAAGTGGCATGTACCTTAAACAATAGATTTAAAAGCTGCATTGATTACGTAATGGTTGCTTTGAAATTGTGGCATCTAGTTGATGATATGATTGTGTTAGAAAGAGAAGAGTGTGGTCATAACCCTCTATGCCTTACAATGGAGGATCTAGTGAATAAGTTGTGGGTTGATTGTGCAATCTTTACTAGAACTAGGAATATCGAACATACAACAGGTAAAAGCTGTCTTAAATGGAGACAAATTAGTGGGAAACCTGCACTTTTAACTACCATGAAGAATGATGTCTTAGATTCCTTGCACAAATTATTGCATTGAGGGAGGTAATTGAAGATAAATATAAGCTTATTGAGATGCGTACAAAGTTATTTGAGGATATTGATGCCTACTTTATAGCCCCACATACAAGTAAAAAGTTGGCCAAAAGTGGAGGTGGTAGTTGGTACAACAGAGAATGCAGAAAGTTAAGGCGACTATTAGTCGAGACCATAAAAGCAGAAAATTCTTCCTGATAACATCTACTAGGAAATTGTATAAGTTGTCACTGGCTAGGGCCAAAAAAGAGTGGGACGACAAGAGGTGGCGAGATTTACTGGAGTCATGTGCATACAAGGATGATTTTCGGTTTTGGAGGCTAGTTGCTAGAGGAGAGCACACAGCAGGGTTTGAGCCTCAGAATCGTGTCCCACCTGTGGACTGGTTTAATCATTTCTCAGCCCCATACCATGATGAAGCCTTAAATGTGGACAAAATACCTCAGAATGCCACTCTAACTAATGTTATGTTGCTACCCTTTTCTAGGGAGGATGTCTTTAATTCACTGGCCCCAAAAACAGAGAGTCACCCAAATTGAGCCAAAAGGGACTGAGTAGTTAAACAAATTAAAAACAAAAGGATCCCTTTTGTGCTAAATCTTATTTTGTCAACCTATAGTCATACAAAATGCACTGTAGCAGAAGTAAACCAGGGAGAGTATTAATCTAAAAAACATGCATAGTTCTGTTTCCTATATTTAAAAAATATTTTTATTATAAAGAATTATATGTCAATACATTCATAAAATGCTTGTTTCAAATTTAATACATAATTTTGTTTGACTATAGGTTGAAAAAATAAGATTTAGCACAAAAGGGATCATTTTGTTTTTAATTTTTTTTAATTTAATTCACTGGCAACATTTTCTAGAGGGAGAGCGGTTGTTCCAGACAGTATCCCAGTGGATGTCTATCTCTATGATATAGATGTGTGGGTAAATTACATATTGGTCATTGCAAATGAGATAGGCCCGGGAGCTCCTATTCTGGTATCTTGGCAGGGAGTAGAGGTGGTTCCTGTGTATAAAAAAGGGGATAAGAGTCTGCCAGCTAATTATAGGCCTTATCGTTTTATTGATTGCCTACAGAAAGCTTTTTGTCGAATGGTATTGGTTAAGATCCAGCATTGGGCTGAAAGTAATGAAAACATAAGCCCACTGCAAGCAGGTTTTAGACTTAAGACATCAACGATAGATCAGGTCTTCAGATTTGCTATAATATATTGGAAGATAGTCCTGATCAGCAAAGGTGACTTATACGTTGCATTTGTCGATCTCAAATCTGCTTTTGATTTGGTGCCACGAGCAAGGTTATGGTAGGTCCTTGAAGAACTGGGTATGCTCTCTGAAATGCTATCCTCGCTCGTTAGACTACACTATAACAACTTTACCCGGGTGCGGTGGGGTTTGCAGGACAATTAACTGAAAACATTCCTGTGTCAAAGGGTGTCCGACAGGGATGTGTACTGGCTCCCACTTTATTTTCTTAATCTGTAAATGAACTGGTACACTTTCTCCTAAAGGTTGAGGCTGATGCCCCAACACTGGCAAATGGTAGGATACCGTTGTTGTTGTTTGCGGACGACACCTTGTTAATTTCTAAAACACCTAGTGGTCTGCAAAAATTTCTAGCCAGCTTTAGTTGCTTCTGTGTGGAACGTGGCCTACAGATCAATGTCAACAAAACCAAATTTTTGACTTTCAACCATCGCAAGAAATTTAAGGGAAAGCTACTGTTGGGAAGCAAGCTTTTGGAGCAGGTAGACTCATTCACATATTTGGGTATCAAACTTACATCCAATCGATCATGGGGCCAACACATTGACATTGCAGCATTAAAGCATAGACAGAGAGCTGGCGTAATTTTAAAAGAACAGCGTGCCACCTATACCAGGCTGTTGCATATGCCTTGAAAATCTATGATACTTAAGCCCTAGGGGCTGCTTTTATGGAGCTGGGCTCTGGGGGTATGGGCTTGGCAAAATCAGAAAATAAATTTGTTAGAGAACTGGTTTTGCTCCTAATAAGTACCCCACTGTACCTTTTATTTATGGTTTGAGCCTCAGAATCATGTCCCAATGGTAACTTCTAAAGCCCACTTGCGTCCTCTTCTATACTGGTACAGGATCTGGGTTACCCCGCAGTTAGCGCATTATGCAGCCGCCCTTGATGAGTTAATTAAGCTGGATAAATCTAACAAAGTTCTGTGGCTGATCTCAGTAAAGCAGCTATTGAAGGTGATTGGCCTCGGTGACACAGGGCTCCATCCTGAGATTGATAAAATTCCCTCAAAGGATGTTGTTGAAAAAACACTATTGAGCTTAAACCATGCAGAAGGAGGAGCATATGGCTGGGGATGCAACTCTGACTGGTGAATTTTTAAACTTTAAGTCTGCATGCAGGCTAGAGCACTATTGGGACTTGGTAACTGTTCCATCTGATAGAAAGCTTAATCATCAGTTTAGAGTGGGCACACTTCCTGTAAAGACGTTTACAGCAAAATAGAGGAGTGCATCTAGTGAGGATTGTCCATTTTGCAAAAGCCAAAAAGAGAACATCCAGCACATGCCATTTTCATGCCCTTTGTATACTGAGCTTCACACTGTTTGGATTGCAATGGTGTGTAGGCAGCTGGCCACTGCTAGCTACCTTGTAGCATTAAGAATCGTACCCACGGACCCACTTCCGCTGTATGCATGCACAGTTGCAAAATTATTGGGCCTGATGTGGACGAAAAGGAGGGCTATCATTGCTGCTAAGTAATTATAATCTCTTTTAAATTGTAGTGAATACTCTAATAATGATTATTAAAATATATTCTACAGTTTGAATTCTCCTTTTAGTGGCTTTTAGTTTAAGGGAAAATTGACCTTGCACAATGTGGATATGGATATGTTGTTTCATTTGATTACCTGACATCATCATGGTATTGTATGTGCGAAATGTATTTATTTATTGTCTACTTTTATGGCTTATGCCGAAATAACGTTTTTTATTCGATTCATAATGTGAGTTCTCTCGTCTTGCTGTAATAGGAATTAAGTGTTATCAATCACCTGAAATTGTCCATCAAGTTGGGTTTCAAGTCGTAAAGCAAGTGTGCTTTCCAAGTTAAGACAACACAACTATCTTGGCTTTTGTCATGCATGTAATCTAGTGACATAAATAGAGCGTAAAATGTCTAATGTTAATGGCCATCTCTGGAGTACTTATTTGGTATGGTTTTGACACAATTCAAGCTTGAACCATGGTTATGTACTGGATCAAAATTAGTCAAAATAAATAAAGAAAAAATTAATTGTTCATCCAACTGCACTATTGTGAAAGAGGATACAAAAGGAGCACAATGCTAATGAGATGAAGCAATGTTGTCAATGTGGACAGGAATGAAGTTTGATGGCATGTTTAGGATATTAAGGTCCTCAGAACATAGCCATCTTAGCTGTACAAGTGTTAGTGATTTCACGCAGCAATACAGATTTGAAGGACATGAATTGAAAGACATAGGATCCTATTCTCAAAGGTAAATTTATATGTGTAAATTTACTCGCGTAAATCTATTACTGCACTTTGTAGTAATTTTACACTTTTTTCTATTCACAATGTCAGCCTTTTACAACAGGATATAGGAGTGCCAAGTTACGACTAGTAACGTGACACATGTAGGTGGAGATCTCCACCACTGGGCAGAGGTCTCCCTGTAGGAAAGTATAGGGAACTTTATAAAAGGATATTCAATTTAAAATAAAATACAGATATTTTAATATAAAATAATTTTTAAATGTTTATTTTCAATCTAGAAATAATAAAATTAAATGTTACAACACGCTGGCTTAGCATTGCACTAAATAATTCATGTATTTAAATATAGCTAATTCATTTAGAAATATTTTTCAATGAATCTTTAAAAACAATCTAACACACTGTATCTCGAATATCGTAAAATTGATTAAAAGTTTGTACATTATTTATTTAAATTATTTATTTTTTTAAACCAAAGTGTAAAAGCTATTATTTTAAATTGAAAATAAGATTTATATTATTTTTTAAATATTAACATATTTATATAAAAATTGTTTAACATTAATCTCAAAATATATTTATTTTAAACGTTTAAATATTGTGTGGTGTGGGACTTACTCCAAGGCTGGCCTAGTGTACATTTGCAACTGTTTGTGGATCTTTTTAGCTTAGTAACTTTAAAAGTGCACCTTGTGAATAGAATTGGGCTTACTTTTTGTGAGTGGGTGTCTACCCTCCCTAAACCTATCCTTAGCCCTCCCAAATCATCCCTAAACACTTTTGATTTAGGAGTAAATATGCCACATTTTCCTTCAACATCTTTTACTAAAACGTAAAGCTTGTGTGTGGGGATATCTGCACAAGTGGTGGAGATTTTCACATAGGAAAGATAGCTGAAGCGGATGTCTCCTCATGCATGTTTATGAATTGCATTTTGAAGTACGAGTAGTAATATTGTATTACTACTAAACATACTACAAAATGCACTTTGTTAATAGGCCCCATACTGTATAATCTCAAATATAGTAAAAGAAAATATAATGTTATAAAGTCTGGCAATTTATAACAAATTATTTCAAGGGAAGAGAAGAATGACTATTTTCTGTACTTATAATATTAATAAGAAGCATGATAACGGTGTGCATTGTGAAATATGCCATGACATAAGGTCAATTGATCAACGGGGTGAAGATGGGAAGGTTTTCAGACTATAAAGTAGGCAGAATGGTATGATAGTGATAAGTGATCCTAGTTAATGGTCATCTAACCTACTAATCAGTTGGTCAAGGGTAAATAATCAAGAATAGAAGAAAAGGGTTCCCTGTACTATAGGTCAGCCACCCTCGGTTGGCGAGGATACTTAAATAAGAGAATTTGATTCTCAAAAATATTAGCAACCAGTATAGAGTCTGTAAGTACAAGGGCACATCCGGAGTCAGTCAACAGTTTACCAGTTAGCACAGATGAAAAGACAGACAGAAAAATTACATAAACCATTCATCTCTTTGTTAAGACTAGACTTGGTTTCCAATCAAATGATCCTTTTTCATAGAATCAATTCTGTGTCTCCTCCATATTTTGGCGTTCAGACGTGTTCCATTCCAAGAAAGGAAAATGTTCTGTTTGAATCAAGTTCATTATAATAGTCTCTTAGTGAATCTCTTGGGTCCATATTTTTCAATGCTCTGTGATGTTTCAAGGTGTAAATTGTTAGCGGACTTCTGGTGCTTCCAATATAAATCTTATTTCAAGGACAAAAGATCATGCACATGACATATGTTGGGAGACAGTTGATCAACTCCTTGATTATATAGAGTAGGTTTTTGTGGTCTTGAAAACCTATGTGTTTGGTGTTGTCATGTTTTCATGCTGAGCACTGGAGACAGGTGAAGAGTTCCAGTGTTATGGGTTCTTGGGTAAAGTGTGAATTTGTATGTCTCTAGGAGTTTGTTTAATTCTGAGGGACTGACAAAGGATTTCAAATGTTTGCCCTTTTTTAGGTGAATGAAAGTTTGGGAATTAGATTCAATGTTTCTTCAATTTTGTGCCAAATCTGTGACTGTTCTTGGTGTAAGTCATGATGAATCTGATCATTAAATTCTTTTGCTTAGTAAATTCACAAATCTTATTTTATGATAATTGTAATTGTAATTACATTTATATAGTGCTTACTCTCCCCTGATGAGGTGTTGCAGCACTTTATGTCGGGCTGCATGCTACTCCTGTAATGATTACTCTAGTGATTATTGGTTGTTGTTGGTTAATGGGATTAGTCTTGTGCTCTGAAGGAGACCATTACATGCATTTACTCCAGTGTCTTTGTGGTAGACTAATTTAGTAGGAGTTAGATGTGATCATTAGTGGGGGGTGTATGAGGTTACATAGGTGTTTGATGGGAATAGTAGATCAGGTCGAGGAGATCAGCTAATGCTTTCAAAGAAAGACAGGTTATGATCTTTAAGATGAGGTATTGGTAATTTGCTGAAATGCAATAAAAGAGATTAATACAAACGTACTTTATTTAGAGTAGGCGGTACTTGGAGAGAGGATGGAAAGTAAGGAAAAGGTCATTCAAAGGAAACAGGAGAAGCAACAATCGGAAGTTCTGAGTCAAGGTCAAACTTCTCATGCAGGGTTTTAGGAAGATAGATTAGAGAGCTGAAATGGCATGCACTATAAGAATGCAAAACTATAGAAAGAAGCATTAAGATTATTACTGCGTGATAGTGCTATATTGGGTATTGCTATATTGGGTACTTTTTGGCAGGCCCTAGAATCAAGCGAACAGTCTGTCGACTGCCTACTGCCCACTGGCTACTTACTGCTAGACCTCTGCTTCAGCAAGGCCTGCTGATCAGCTCAGGGAAGTATTAGCTTTATAGCATAAAGTAAAGTGTATAAGGAGACACCTGGGGCTATGTTTAGAAATTCTATAAACCCCATTTAACAAGGAGATTCAGATTATTTTTATTTTTAACTATGCAGGAGATGTAGATTACACATTTTGTAAGTCACTTGCATTGAGAAAAAGGAAAAAAGAAGAAACAAAACCTGAGAAACATATATCATTTTACAATAATACGATTTTCAGCTACGTATTGCATTCTTCACCAGAACTATTACCCTTTAGAAATAACTGGACTTGTAAACTCATATGCCGTCTTATAACATGGGTTTGAAAGCTAAAGTGTATGATTCAACATAGCTAATACCCACGTTGGTATGGTTGTACACCATACTACGTAATATTATAAAGTGCCTAAGTGCCGAGGCCATAAGTTCCAAGATAAACCCTGTTCTATCTAATATGCGGAGATTTAGATTATTGTTTGTGAGCACTGTCATTTGGTGGATGGCAGGGGTGGGCAATAGGATAACAGTTTATGATTTTCAAGAGGAGGAAGTTTCTAGGCTAGGTCTGATCTTTGTCTGTCCCTGATTGATACTTTAGGGAGATCTCACTCATCTTTGTACCAATGTTGTGGGTTCTCCAGGTTAGAGTCAGACCCAGCTTTTCCTGCTGTGAGAAACATCTCTTTAAACAAGGGCTGTCTTACAAGGGCACCCTGAGAAACATACTTGAAAGGGAACCACCCATCCCAATGAGCGGTCTGCTAAAAGCACAATACTTTTCAGATTAGCTGAACTTCATTGCACAGAACAGATTTATTATCTATGCTTGTAAACAGAAGACCCTTTAAGATTAAAGATCATTGACTTTAAAGACAGTTGCAAAATATTTGGTAATCTACTAAACTTTTATTGCACTGTAAATAACTGCTGCTTTGAGAACATGTGAAGTAAAAACGACATAGCATGAATAGTGAAAGGAAAAATCAATTTTGTCACCTATTTAAATTACATTTAATTTTTTACACTTAGGGGCCGATTCCGATTCAGGCCGGAAATCTCTCTGACCGAGCCGGACCCGGAGAGATTTCCGACCGAATCGGACTCTGGCAGTCCGACCGAACGAGTACGATGCGCATGCATGCAATCGGACTCGAGTCGGTTGGACTCCCATTGAGTCAATGGGAGCCGGACGTACAACGCGTACGCGGGCTCCCATTGACCCAATGGGTGCGAGGCGAACAAGGGTGCCCCCTACAGCGGGTACGCCTTGAAGCGACTCGCGGCGTACATGCACAGGTAGGGGGGACCCATGGGTCCCTCCTGTGTGCGACTCGCGCGGCTACGCGTACAGGGGGGTCCGACACGGACCCCCAAAGTGCGGCTCCGACTGCTCTTTCGAGCCGGACGGCGCGAGTCGGTCGGACTGCTCGCGGCGCGCATCGTACTTGCCCGGCCGGGGAACGTCTCCATCGCGCGGTGCGAGTCGTGTCCGTGCGAGTCGGTCGGAGCGCTTCGGACCCGCGAACAAGTCGGTCGGCGATTTCGCGTGCGCCGCATCGTACTCCGCTCGGCCGGACGCACGTATCGAATCGGTCGGGAAAGAGGGCTCCGAATCGGATCCGGTTAAGCCGAATCCGATTCGGTGCCCTACCGGCCGAGATCGGAATCGGCCCCTTAGTTCCCAAAATACAATTTTGCCTCCTTCAGTAGACATTACCATAGAAATATGTTCAACAATGCAAAAACGGAGGACCGCTCACAACAGGCATGGTGAAACAATATTTAGCCATCTGCTCTGAGAAAAAACAAACGTGAGTACACTGTTCTGTATTCAGCGTGCCTGGATTTTTGTGCAGTAGCTCGAGAGGGTTCCTCGGCCACTTGTTCAGTCATGGATTGCCCTCCTCCTCACCCCAGGGCCTGAAACATGTACTCACCCTAAATCTCAAATATGTCTGAATTCCTCAGGTCTGCCTCTGTCAAGTCTGCCTGGCAGGACATGACGACTTTCCGATAGCGCTGAGTTCAACTCACTGCACAAATATCCAAAGAATATTGGAACCAAGATTAGTCGGCTTCTGCTCTCCTAGAGCTTGAGAACAAAGGAGGCTGACCACTGATCCAGCCTTGCAACTGGCACCCAATTATTGGGCTGAACTTGCAGGGGCGGCTCCTCCGTTTGAGCAAAGGAGCATCGCCCCACAGAGCAGAACTGAAAAATAAAATGGTAATAAAGTGTATTTATTACCATTTTATTTTTCAGCATTCGCCCCGTCCTGAACTGAGTGACGGGATGGGGCAGGGCCAGTGCTGCTGTGCTGAGTGACAGCAGCATGGAGCTGTGGGCTTTAAAATGCACATGTCTCTTTGGCCGGCAGTCTTGGGATGGCAGCCAGACAAGTTCTCTAACCTAGCTGTCTTAGACAGTTGGGTTAGAGAAAGCGCAGGCCTCCAGTGCTCCTAGGAGCACTGAGAGAGGCTGCTCTAGCCAATCCTGGTGCTGTTCTCATGCTGTGAGAGCAGCGCCAGGATTGGTTAGTACAGTTTCCTGGTCTCGCTGGAAGATAGACGATCTGAGGAGGAGGACGTCGCGTCGTGCCTTAAGGTAAGTGTTTTGTTTTATTTTGTTTGGGCCTGCCCCTCCACCCCTCGGTACACAGCAGCCGCCACTGAGTATGAGGTGCCCTTACTACTACTACCAGATCGCCCCTTCAAAACAAGATATCGAACAAGTAATACTCTCATGTTCTCTTTATGAATCACCGCTGGGCACATGCACAGGATAGATGGGTGAGCCAAAGGTCGGCTCTGTCTTTGAGAGGCAGAACACATGCAGAACCTTGAAAATATTTGGAATGTAAATTGTGCAACAAATATCATGCTAGAATATATCAGGATGTCTTGAAACATGCAAAAGGGTGTATTTCCTTAATTGGTGCAAGTGTTTCACCGTAGTACATCAGTTTAAATCTTTGCATCAATAAGAATTTATTAAAAGTGAGAGTTTTTTTAAACATGATCTGAGACAAGTGGCGTAGGGAACCCCCCACTGAACTAGCTTAAGCGGGGGATGCCACTGGGACCAAAAAGTTAATTAGTCATCTGTGGGCCTTTTACATCGGTAGACAAAATGCAAAAAAAATAATAGTTAGGGAATACCATTACAGATGAGTGTGGTTCACAGGCTGATATCAACAACTAAGGAAAGAGAAATTGAAATAATGGAATGATGAAAATAGGAGATAACAGAGAGGGAGGGAAATAGAAATAGTGTGCCTGAGGGAGAAAAGTAAGAAAGAAAAAGAAGGATGAGAGATACAATATGGATAGATAGAAAGAGGAAAGAAAGAACGTAACATAAAAGGAAGAAAGAAAGTGTGAAAGGAAATAAGAAAGAAATTAGGTTTAAGGTAGGGTGGAAGGGTGAATAAATGAATGGCCTGAAGGGTGAAAGGATGGAGTGAAAGGCTGAAGAGATGGGTAGACAGATAGGGAAAAGTGAAACAGTTTTTGAAAGGCTGAAACGATGGAGGAATGGATGGTTGGAGGGGTGAGTAGATGAAATATGAAGTGATGAGAGATGGCTGAACAGATATATGGCTGAAAGGATAGATGAATGGACGGATGGATATATGAATGTATGCATGGTATGGTGAAGGAATTGACAGAGGAATAGATTAATAGCTAAAAGGGTGAAAGGATTTATGGGTAGATGAATGTAAAGAGGATGAAAGCGTGAAGGGAAGTCTCCTAAGTATGGTCAGGTTTGCTCGCTTTGCCTTCTCAATGTGGTTTAGAGTTATGATTCGAGTGGGGATTTTTTTTTCTGGCTACTCCCTTGCCTGACACATTTCTGCACCGTACTTGATAACAATGCTACTAGTTGACTAAGAGGCAAGTAAGTTGGTACATGCACCCTAACTCATATAAGCTGATGTTTTACAGGAGGTGATGTGGCTAGTATCTATTTCTGCTGACCATCTAACACGGGGATCTAGGCTCGAATCTGGCCTGGGCCCAGCAGCCTGTGAAACAGGCCTGGCCCCCGGATTTTGGGCCTGGGAGGGCAGTGAAGAAGCCTGTGTAGACCATGAAGATTCAATGGGGAAACAAGCAAAAAATCAACAAAGCGCTTCTGGACATCAGCTGTTTAGACTTTGACAGAATCTGCCCAATATGGGCATGTCTATGCAGTGAAAGTAAAATGTCTTCAGTAATGTTAGATCTAGTGGGTGCAATCTAAGGACTTATCCAGCGCTCCCTTTTCTGTCTCTGACTTAAAAATACATTCTAGTGTAAATATGCATACTCTGTCTTATGTTGTAGTGGAGTGTCATGGCATACACTGCTGTTCAATTGAAGACGGATGATGCATTTGATAACATCAGATTTCCTATTCACTAGGCTCATATCTATCCACATAGTAGGCTAGTCAAAAGGTATGATGGGGTCCTGGTGAAAAAACTACTTATAGGGTCCCATTTCATTATAAAGCATTTTGTATTGTAACTGGTCCAAAGTTGAGACTATTTTAAATATACTTTTTCATGGGTTTAAGAGTTCTCTTTGGGGACTTTCAGAAACATGAGTGAGAAATGGAGCTGTTAATAACAGTGTAAGCCAGTAACATTGATCAAAACAAAATAGGTTTAATAGTTACGGGGAGATGGGATCCACTCGCAGAATTTTAGGGAGGACTAGTAAATGCTGCATTTTCATGCAGTTTTTCACTGGTGGGTAGTCTTCAATAGGGTAGTGGTGCCCTAAAGGGAAGTTCACAATATAATTTGAAAACAATCACCAATTACATGCGGTGCCTAAGGGTAGAGCGCACTACCCCTCTCTCCCAGACGTGGCCTAGGCCAACTTAACAATATTATTACATTCCCCAGCACACGCTTATGACAATCAATTTAAGAATGATTCCAGCATTTAGTTCATATCCACTTCTTTATTGTTCTTTTTCGCATATTCTTCTGTTCTCAGCCAACATGTGTTTTGTCGCAATTATCGCGACTTCTTCAGGGCTCTCATCTCTGTGAGCAAAAAGCTGTCAGTCTGGTGATAATTCCAAACCGGATACAAATATTCCCCTCGAGTGTCCGTAATTGAATACGTGTGGTTCCCAAAATCATATCATAAATTTAATGCCATAACAATCCCTTGCTTCCGCCTCTGACGGTCTCTCATGCAGACCATTCACTCCCCAATAAATATGCAACGACTGCTGGGTCGGTCCAATTCCAAGTATTTCTAACTCATTAGTATCAGGTGCTATCTCCGCGAGTACGCCGAGTTGTTGTATGTGACAAGAACAACAAAGAAGTGGATATGAACTAAATGCTGGAATCATTCTTAAATTGATTGTCATAAGCGTGTGCTGGGGAATGTAATAGCATTTTCATGCATACTGGACCAGTAATATTGCCCAAAACTCAACAGAATTTAAACATGGGGCTAGTAGTTTCTTTCCAAGCAAAAAGAGAATGATTTTATAATATATTTAGAAAAAGGAGATTTTATAACAGGATGGTATTTATGAAAGTGAAGATAAGCTGGCACCCATTCAGTCACATGTCAGGCAACTATATAATTGAAGTATTCCCTGACATGTGATTGACTCTGACACAGTGAAATGAGCATTTCAGAGACACCACCTGCAATAAAGCCTTTCCATTAATCATTACATTTTAGCAGTTCTATAGTACTTTCTGTGCCTTTTGTCATGGTCTCAATTTGCTCTTCATTTGGACATTAGAAGGGACCCAATATTACAGTGCATGGATCTTAAAGGGTGCTTGTTGTCTGATGTAAAGTGTAGAGTTCTCATGTTGTGTGTGATAAATCTTAGAGTTGCTCCATACTTGTCGTAGCAACATTTAACTGCACTTTACACATGAAGCAGTATACAAGAGTGAGTGTCATTTCGGGCCATCTGTGTCACAAGAGCCCAAGTCTTTGCAGGTGAACTGAATACTAGTGACTCTGAAGTTCATTAGTCTTTATGGTGGAAGTGATCCAATATTTGCATGACAGGACAAGGTAGGATGCCTCTTCAGGTGGCTATGGTTGTAGTTGTTCCTGTTGCAAAAGTACCTCGAGCCCTGGAGGCACTGTTACTCCACCAGCTAATCACCTTATGGAGTCCACTCAGGAGTGATAGAAGCCTGACCCCTGAAGGCACTTTTATATTACTGGTAGACCACATTATCAGTCCCACTCAGGAGATGTAGAAGGCCCAAGACCATCTAGGCACATTTAGGCCAAGGTAGGCTAATGTTTACATCTAGTGGTGAGAGACAGCTAAGTTGTGTGCATTCCACTTTTGGATTAGACAAAGGATAACTGCATGTTGGGGGAGAAGGAAGAGGAAATGAACACATCTTGCATTCAAGTACTATTTGTTTTTACATACATTAGCTGTCCAACACTTTAAAAGATTATACAAGTCACACGATAGTGTATTTACTTTACTCTGTGGTCTTGGATACAATGGCTTCAGGGCAGGCATAGACTCCCTCACACTCTGGAGCTGTGCTGCTTAGCATGAAAAGGTACATCGCAGTGGAGTGCTACACAAAAAGAGGCATGCAAGGAGCAAGCGTAGCACTTGACAGGAGCTTATTGGGTAGGTGAGAGCAGGTAAATTGTGGTGAACCTGTGGCCCAAAGATTATGAGGAAGGAAAAATAGGGTTTGTGAAAATGAACAGGGATAAGGCTTTTGAGCCTGGATTTGTTCAGCCTTAATGGAGTGGCTGTATCCATTGTGCAGCTACTAATAGTCCCTCCATAAGATTAGAACAGACAACAGTCTAGGTAGCCAGCTCTCTGAAAACCTGCTAAGCAGTCAAACATGAATTTGCCTGGCACATCCATTGAACAGGCTGACTTGTTATGTGATGATATCTACTTTGGGTGCCATCATGTACAACTGATGCTTGCTGAGCAAGCTGAGACCATCATCTTAAGAAAGTTACAGATGACAAGCATTCTCATGTTGCTTAAGTTATATATAGACCATACAAAGCTAGTGTACCAACATCCCTACCTGCATTCAGAAACCATGTATGGTCAAATATGCACATTTTTCAGTAATGAGGAATATATAGTGCAGTGACCACTGGAGCACTCACTTTTGGGCACATTGGTACGTTTGGTGCTTCTTGGGCACAATACGCTTAGATGGATGTTATGGTTGCACACAAAAAAACAATTTCTTTGTACTCAGTTGTAGCAACTCTTAATTACATGTTTCACGCTAAAAATATCTGCAGTCTTTCACCTTGTAGAATAAGACTTAGAGGGGGAAGGGTTGGGTCAGGAATGTGCAGCAAAGATATTATGCTACAGCGAAGGGGTGCATGTACAGTGGCGGCTGGCATGTCCCGAGGGTGGTGAGGCAGGTGGGATATAAAAAAAAACATTAAATTAAAAGCACTTACCTGGGAGTGCGACGTCCTCTAATGGTCTTCTCTCCTCGAGGCAGGCTCCAAACTCCCAAGTGAATCCTGGTTCTGCTCTCACCATCATGAGCTTCTGACACAGTAGGGCAACCCAATTTTCCCCAAGGAACTGAGTATAATAGTTATCTTACACAAAATGTTCCCTGAGGAATCTTTTTAACAAATTATTTCATCAATTTTTTAATGGTCACTAACGTGATCCTAGTGTTAATCTACACTATTTATAATTACAATCCCAGATGTATTGATGGAAAAATATATTTTAGATTGTTTTACTTGATTTATATTTCATTAGTCACATTGTGCACATCATGAGTACAAATCTCATTATATACATTAAAATTCAAAGCAGTACATACACATATTCAAACAATAACACTGGCACCACCAAAAAATCCCTCCAGTTCTCTGAATTGTGATAAGCATGGGCATTGATGGAATGGCAGTCACTCCTCTTAACCAGAACAGTTTGCAAAAAACATCTTAGGTCCCAATGAATCAATCATTCAAATAGTCACAAAATAGAAGTCAACAAAATACAAATTGTAATGACTAATGTTAAGAAGGATGTGGTGTCGATGTTTCAGTCTCCAATGGCCCAATGGGCCCATGAGACCATCCTCAGGACTCAGCGTTGTGAAGAGATAAATCCTGTAAGTACTGACATAAACAAACTAATGAATCAAGAGTAATCAAATCAATACATCCAGTCTCTATATGCATAGCCTGCGTACAATAAAAGCACCCACAAGCGACAAAACTACTACCAAACACCATACTTCAGTGCCAATTCAACCATAATAAGAAACACCTAGAAGTGTCCTATAGCCAATTCAAAACACACAGTGAAGCACCCTGTGTCGAACCTATAAGCGAATATCTACAGTCTTTATCAATACCTTGCTTATACATCAATCGGCTTCATGCCAGATGCCAATTATAATGTGTAATTCATGCTGAAAATTCAAGCACAAAACCTACAGTAAATGCTCAAAAAATGGTCCCAGTATAAATTAACCATCACAACAAAAAACGGTCTTACCAATGTCCAAGTATTTTTGGGTCATATTTTCTATAAAATGAATGAAACAACATGTAACCAAGAATTATTCCTCATCAACTGTTATTCACGATATGTTCAGCGTGATGCAGAACTCCTATGTAAAGACACCTACTTATACTTCATGTCTTAGTATCCGTGAAATTTCTCCAGTCCGAATAAAACACCTTCCACTTTGTGACGAGAACGCTTAACTCAACTTAAAAGTACACCCTTTCAAGATCACGTGTATGTTACAGAAGAATGTTGGCCATCTTAGAAGTACTTCGGTAATCAGTAAATAGGTAGCAATCCAACGCAGTAACCACACCTAAAGTATGTAGGTTATACCGTAATAGGCCGATTCGCGAATATGCAGGTGAATAAACACTTACTATTTTGTAACAATGCTGCTTTACTTGACTAAAAAGCGCACCTTTATAAGCTCTCGTCTATATTCACCAGAAATGTCGGCCATTTTAGAATAACTTCAGTAATTCGAAAACAATAGACAACTAATCTCCCTATCCATAAATAAGGTAAATCAGATCTAACTTAGTAAGCAACTGGATGCATAAGCAAGTCTACAATATTGCTGCGAGTTTGCAGTTTAACAACAACATACATCGTAGTAAGCTGAAAAACTAATTGACAGATGTATGGTCTTAACGCGAATTACACGTTTTTAAAAACCATATTACAAAATTATCCTGAAAAAACGGCAGCCATCTTGGACTAATCAAATATGAGAATCAACAGTTAAGCTCTCCAAAATACTGGACATGGTTGATTCAATGCAACAAATTCAAACTGAAAACAACCATTCCTAGCACATACTGCTGACACAGAATATTCCAAAATACCATGTCTTCCCAGACAGGAAACCAACTTATACTCTAGAAAGGACCCCAAAAATACACAAAGGGAGCAATCTTCAATCACAACATATATCAGTAATATCCAACTACATGAAATGCCACACTCCAAATGTATTAAAGCGTGGCCAATGTATGCCATTCAACATATTGATTCAGCCCTTTATCCACTGTTTTGTCCATCCAAATCCACTTGTTCTCTTTCATTGTAAGCAGGTGATACACATCCTGTCTACGTCTGGAGCACTTGACCACTTCCAAGACAAATCATTTAATTTTGTTTGGGGCTTGTGCCAGGCTTACATAATGGTCCAACAATGGCACATTTGCTACTTTACAACTTATGCATGACTGGTGTTGAATTATACATTTCTTAACTTCTTGAGTGGTTTTTCCTATGTAATACAATGAACAAGGACATTCAATACAGTAAATTACATTTTTTGAACAGCAATTTGATTGATGGCTCAAAACCCACGATTTTTCATTTAATGTACACGTTTTAACTACGGTTGTCGTGGCATATGCTGAACAATTTCCTCATGGGTAGTGTCCCACCACTTGCTTCAAACCCCAAAGCTGTTGTAATGACTTAGGTTCCAAATCATTGTATGCCCTAACCAAATGATCTCTCAGGTTCTTACCTCTTTAAAACGCAAACATTGGACTTTCCCACTTGGTATCGACAGTCTATAATAAATGGCAATTTGTTTAATATGGTCTTTTTTTATCCTAATGGATTTGGTACCAAAGTTTGCCTTACTATGTCAGAAGATTGTTAGCGCAGATGCTGGTCTGCAAGGGCCCTTGTAAAAATAGTGGCTGTGTTTGTATAGTTGATTTATTTCGGGCACGTCTGCACACTAGTTTATGTTTTTGTTTGTACTGTTATAAGTGTTTAATTGTATATTGAGAATTTATAAGTGAATAATTTTGTAAAAGGGTAGCACTGATGTCTGAACAAGAAACCTTGTCATATAGCAACGAATATATTGCTAGAATAGCAAGTGTACCTTCGCTTTAGGACAACAACATAAAGCAACTACTGCTAACACACAACAAGATTCTATTTGAGCCAACTTAGAAAAGTTACACAAAAAATATTATAAGGACAGAGATACACGCAAAATTCTTGACAGATTGCTTGAATGCTAACATCATTCCTGTAGGATTGCAGGTACGGAATATCCCTATTATTTTTATAGAGGATGAGGACTTTAATACAGGGTTTAACTTTGTTTCTAACTCATTTTCACGAAGCTGGAAGTATTGATACTGCCCTAAGACACACTGGAGAAAAAAAAACAAGAGATTACAGAGCTAGAGAAGAAGCTATTACAAGATCAAAGTAGTGTTGACACAAATTAATTTTTTTAATTTGGAGGCTACAATAGCTGAGTTTCAATGAACCAGTGTTTTAAAGAAAACCGATAAACTCCAAAAAGACATTAGAAAATATAGCAGAGAACGGACGTATCCTTATTTAAGAAAGGATTTCTATCAACAAGGCCCTAATTACGCAGAGTGGTTTAAAAAACGTGCCACTTCCTCTGATACTGCTTCATCAAGTTCAGAAGGTGACAGTACTATAGGTGGGGCAACCAATTTTGGATTTGGACCAGGTCTATCAACTTCTAATCAGCCTTTTTTACAATGGGGCCAATGACCTTAAAGAGGCTGTGTAAGGAACAGCAGACGAGTATGTGATGCGAAGTGAAGAGGACGCAGTTGTAAAAGCTGAAGTAGAGTTAATTAAAGGGGTACAGAGAGCCGTCCCAGCTGGCACAGCCAAGGCACACAAACAGCAACTTTCATAAACTTTGTGAATAAACATGGACTAAACATAGTCTCGTAAACATCGTGGTCTGACATGAACTCTGGTGCTCTTCCTGACACCATCCCCTCCCAAAACTTTGTTGTTAATCTTAACAGTTTCAGAGGGAATACATGGATCTCTGGCAACACAAGAAGTGCTCCACCAGTTTCCATTTGACAATTTGACAGCATTTTTACGAATTTCTACAAGTTGCTGTGAATCTAAAAATTTAGAGAGACCTTTTCTTACAGAAACAGGGTTCTTGATTCTAACCCAATCTCCAACACGGAGTCTGTGGGATACTTTCCTGGTGGGAGTCTCACAATTTTTAGAACATGCCTCAGTAGATTTTTTGTTGGCAGACTCCCACATGCACCTCATGTCACAACTTTGATGGAATGATTTCACCATCCAGAAAGGGTAAACTTGTGATGAAGCTTTTCTCCCTCTCATAAGTTCGAAGGGACTGAAATTAGTAGCGACATGAGGCGAAGTGCGGTATGACCAAATTAAATCTTTCACAGCTTGAAAAACACAAAATTTTGATCTAAAAGCTGCTTGCACACACTCCACCACAACTCTATTGAATCTCTCTGCCTTGCCATTACTTTGTGGGCAGTAAAGTGGAGTTCTAGTGTGCTTAATGCCACAGGAGTGTAGAAAAGAATTCATCTCCTCGGAAACAAATTGCACACCATTGTCAGTAAGTATTTCCTCAGGATAACCTTCCCTGAGAAAAATTGTATTCAGACAGTTGATGACACTCTTAGAGTTTGGTGTATTAATGGGCTCAACCTCAACCCATCTAGACAGATGATCTATGAGAACTAGAAAATATTTTGAGTTGGTAGGAAGAACATGGAAGGGTCCCAAAAAATCCATCTCCAACCTTTGCCAGGCCCTCTCAGAAGGGGGCACAAAAGATTCAGTAACACCTTCAAGAACTAGATCTTTGTCACTGGCATTGCAGCGTGAACATTGCCTTACTAAATCATCAATTTGAATATCCATTCTGGGCCACCAGAAGTCTGTTCTAACTTTCCTCTTGGTGATGGTGGCACCAAGATGACCTGAGTGTGCAGCTAAAACAATTTTTTCTCGATAACATATGGGAGGTACAAGTTTGTTGCCTCTAACCACTTTTCCACCCTCCACTGAAAGCTCATCACTGACCTTCCAGAACATCTGCAGTTCAGGGGAAAGACATTTCTCTTTGGGCCAGCCTTTCTTGATTAATGAAGCAACTTCTTTGAGCACAATCTCTTTATCAACCTCTGTTACCCAGTCATCTTCTGCAAAAGATAAACAGTCTTGACTGATATGTGCTACAAAACACTCCTCCACTTCAGTCTCCCATTCTTGCTCTTCAGTGTCAGAAATGGGGAGTCTAGATAAACAGTCCGCTCTGGTGTTCTTTCCACCGGGAATATACTCTACGCTGAATGTATATTCTAAAAGTTTAGTAGACAACCTTGCTAAACGAGCAGTGGTACTTTTGGCATTTTTTCCAGACAGGATGTCGACCAAAGGGCGATGGTCAGTCTTAAGGATAAATGATCTGCCCCACAAGTATGGCTTGAATTTCTCCCCACTCCAGACACAGGCTAAGAGCTCCTTTTCAATATCAGAATATTTTCGCTCGACGGGACGAAGCGTCCTGGAAGCGAAACCTACTGTGTGCTCTCTTCCTTCACTATACTGCGACAAGACAGCTCCTAGTCCATACTCACAGGCATCAACTGTGACAACAGTTTGCCTTCCCTCGATAAAAGCTTGCAGAGCAGGAGCTTTGACAATGTGGTCCTTGATGGACTGAAAGCCTTTCTCACACTCCTCAGACCATGTGTAAGTAGGCCATTTCTTCAGCAGAGCTCTGAAACACTCTGTGGTTTTAGCGAAGTCCTTCATGAATTTCGCATAAAATTCAGAAAGGCCGAGGAAAGACATAAGCTGTTCTTTGTTTTGAGGAGCGGGTGCCTCTACGATACTCTTGATTAGACCTGGTCTGGGTTTAATGCCTTCATCGGAGATGATGTGACCTAGATATTCAATCTCCTTTACGTTAAAGGTGCACTTGCTTTTCTGTAAAAAAACTCCTACTTACAGTTGATCTGAAGATAACAATACTTGAAAGACAGCAGGTGACGTTAAGTAGGCAGAATGGCATTCAGACTTGGCTGTGGGTAGGAAAATCCCATCTTCTGTCACCACTGATGCGAAGTGAAGAGGACGCAGTTGTAAAAGCTGAAGTAGAGTTTATTAAAGGGATACAGAGAGCCGTCCCAGCTGGCACAGCCAAGGCACACAAACAGCAACTGCCACTGAGGGAACACTCAGAGCAGGATGCTTACCAACACTCTAGGTGACATCATAAAATACTCATAAGGCTCTGCCAGCAACACATCACCACAGTATGGTTCAGGAACCAATACACACCAGGGTTCAGGCACACTCAGGAACCAGTACTACGGGTGGTAGACTCAGATACCATTAACAAGAACTTGGAAATTGGTCCAATTTTTAATTTATCATCATATCAGCTCAGTTCAAGGGAAATTAAAGTACTGAGTGCTGGCCTATCATTTATACCGAAGTGTAGAAAGGATCCTTTTCTTACACAGATTGGGCTTTACAAGTTCCTTAGAACTTTACAACTGAAATATTTATTTGCAACAATACATACCAGTATCGGCACAGACACTACAGGCTCCATCAGCAAATCTGATGTCAAATGAACTGTTGACGTTTGAAAATGTGATTTTAACTGAGATGGAACAATTATTTCAACAGCGTAAATATGTAAAATTCAATTTTACGAAAGCACCAAATGATACTTAGATCTCCTTAGCTAATCATAGGGATTTAATAATTAAACCTGCCAATAAGGGTGGAAGTATTATGGTACAAGATAGAACAGATTATGGCACTGAAGTGTTAAAACAGTTGCAAATCCGTTGCATTACTTGCGATTATTAAAAGACCCGACTGCTACTTTTAGAAAAGAAATTGCTACCTTGACTGCATTGGGTCGCAATGGCTCATGGTTGAGCCAAAAAGAATTTGACTATCTTAAAAAAAGATTTTACCATCCCAGCGTTTCTATACGTTGCCAAAGAATCACAAAGATAACAACCCCCCGTAGACATATAGTTGCAGGGTGTCAATCTATTTTACAACCTTTGGCTGAGTATGTGGACTTTTTTATTAAACCTCTCATCCCTTTCACAAGATCATACACTAGAGACAGCCTAGCAGTCATTACGCAAATAGAGGGGGTTGAATTGGATGCCCAGTCTGATATCCTTATAACAATGGACATCAAAAGTCTTTATTCTAATATTCCCCAAGCAGAGGCATTATCAGTGATTGAAAGCACCTTAGAATCTAGGCCATGACCACACAAGGAACACACCGATTTAATTGTAGACTGCGCAAGGATTGTCTTAGAATGGAACTACTTCATTTTTAATGGGGAGTTTTTCGCTCAGATAAAAGGAGTTGTGATGGGGGCAAATTTTGCCCCGGACGTAGCTAATCTTTGTCTCTACATTTGAGGACAAAGTCATTTATAATAATAAACCATTAGCGCACAATGTGAAAAAATGGCTAATGGCAAAGTGGAAGGTGTTTGTTCGGACTGGAGAAATTTCCCGGACGCTACGACATGGAGTATAAGTAAATGTCTTTATATAGGAGTTCTGCATCACCCTGAACATGTCGTGAATGACAGTTGATGAATTTTAGTTCTTGGTTTCATTAATTTTATAGATAATATGACATAGATTAACTTGGACATTGATGAGACCTTTTTTTGCGGTGATTTATACTGGGACCGGTTTTTGATTATTCACTGTAGGTTTTGTGTTTGAATTTTCAGCATGAATTAAACATTATAATTGGCATCTGGCGTGAAGCCAATTGATGTGGAAGCAAGGTATTGATTTATAAAGACTGTAGTTATTGGGTTATAAATTCGACACAGGGTGCTTCACTGTGTGTTTTGAATTGGCTATAGGGCACTTTAAGGTGTTTCTTATTATGGTTGAATTGGCACTGAAGTATGGTGTTTGGTAGTGGTTTTGTCACTTGTGGATGCTTTTTTGTAGGCAGGCGAGGCATATAGAGACTGCATGTATGATTTGATTACTTTTGATTCATTAGTTTGTTTATGTCAGTACTTACAGGACTTATCTCTTCACAACGCTGAGCCCTAAGGAGGGTCTCACGGACCCAGTGGGCCATTGGAGACCGAAACGACGAAACCACATCATTCTTATCATTAGTCATCACAATTTATATTTTGTTGAGTTCCAATTTGCCACTATTTGAATGATTGATTCATTGGGACCTAGGATGATTTTTCAAACTGTTATGGTTAAGAGGAGTAACTGCGCTTCCGTTAATCCCCATACTTATCACAATTTAGACAACTGGAGGGATTTTTTGGTGGTGCTAGTGTTATTGTTTGGATATGTGTATGTACTGCTTTGTATTTTAATGTATGTAATGAGATTTGTACTAATGATGTGTACAATGTGAATAATGAAATAAAAATTAAGTAAAACAATCTAAAATATATTTTGCCATCAATACTTTTGGTATTGTAATTATAAATTGTGTAGATAAACTCTAGGATCACGTTAGTGGCCATTAAAAATGGATTACATAATTTGTTATAAAAGATTCCTCAGGGAATATTTTGTGTAAGATAATTCATCAGCATGAGAGCAGTGCCAGGATTGGTTGGAGCAGTTTCTATCTGAGCACAGAAGAGCACTGGAGGATTTCGCTTTCATCTAACCCAGCTGTCTTAAGACAGCTGGGTTAGAGAGGTTTAAAGCATGCATATGTGGCTGGCCGCCTCAAGACGGCTGGCCAAAAAGACATGCACACTTTGAACTGAAAGTGCCCTGCTCTCTCTGCTGCTGCCAGTCAGCAGCAGCCCCGTCCTGATGCTCTGTTCAGGACGGGGTGATGAAATATAAAATGGTAATGAATTAACTTCATTACCATTTTTTTTCCATCTCTGGGGGCATTTCAGATGGACGACACTCCTTCGCTCAAATGGAGGAGCCGTCCTTGTGCATATGACTATGTATAACCTGACCTTTTCAACACAGTTTTCAGGTTGTGCCAAGGCAGCAGCACATCATCGGCCAGATGTACGAAGAGGTAAGTCGCAAAATTGGTTGCAAATTATGCTGCAACTTTTTGTGATCTATGATTTTGCATCTCAAAGTCTCTATTCACAGAGGATCGCAGAATGTTCTGCCTCATTAATATTAATGAGGCAGGTTACTATTTGCGAGCTCCTGTGATTTACAACAAACACAGGGATGTGGTCTGCAAGGAACTGCCGTGGCCTGCATGGAACAGCAGACCACCATCCATATGTTTGCACTCACTGTGCCTTCATTCTACAGAGACGTCATGGATTTACCTAGAATGAAACCCCTTCCTGGTGTGACCCCATAACGCTCAGTTGCACCCCCTATTGCAACTGTTCTATCTCACAAACACGTTCAGTATTGCAAGTGATTGTCGGTATTATACAAATGAAGCACAATTAGGCAAATTATGTGAACTGTAGGCACATGTGAAACCCAGTGGCGTAACGAAAGTTTAAGGGCCCCCCCTGCAATGTACACGGAGGGGCCCGCTCCGGATTTAATCCAGAGGCTCAGGCCTGAGTACTGTGCTGAGGGGGCCCCCTGCAGCTCAGGCCCCCCCGCACAGCGGGGGATGCGGGGGCCTGTGTTACGCCCCTGGTAAAACCTTACAAACACAAACTGGCCCTCTTCCAATCGTGGATAGGTCTTGGGTGGGCCAGAGAACTCCCTTGGATGGGCCTGGCCCTCCTGCCCACCGTCTAGAACCAGGCCTACTGTCAACGCTGCAAATGTCCCTGTGATGGAACAAAAGAATGTATAGCATAGTCTGCCTTTATTGTGAAGTGTTCTTATATTCTTGGACAAGGTTCCCACTGTAAAACTGCCAAAGATTAAATGAGGAATCTACCACTCACCAACACTTCAATCTCTCCCTCCAAGAATTCAGTACAAAGCATTAACCTTTTAATTTAGAGATACCCATCTAATGGATGAATTACAGTCAAGGCCGACTTTAGGGCAGTGTGACCGGTGCTGCCACACGGCGCTGACTTGTGGAGGGGGCGCTGCCCTTAGGGTCAGTGCTGTGTTTAGCAATAACTTATTAGTGGAGAGATGGGGGGCACTTTTGCCCTGTGGGAGTGAGAGAATCCGAGGAGGTGGTCATGGGGTGTGGGGGTGCCAAAAATTATTGTTGCGCAGGGTGCTACTAGTGCTAAAGCCTGTAGTGTCGTTCCTGTGACCTAACAAGAGCTTTACAGAAGGGTACATGTTACCCGCTTGCAGGGATGGTGATGCAAACTCCCCTGTGGGATGTATTATTATGGAAGGTTCGGTACCACGTGGTGGTTAACAATAAAGGTGCCCGGGCCGGAAGGGAGTGGATGGCAAATGCCGGCTGGGCTAAGCAAGTAATACTTTGTCTGTGCAATAATTATTCATGCAATGCAAGTGGGCCCATACTAGGTAATTACCTTAGGTTGTATGTCCGGCCACTTGTATCCTCATTGAGAGGTCCAGACAATACATTGGCGACGAGGAGTGGTGGCGGAGCGCCAACCCGGAGAGTTGGTGGCGGCCGCGCATGCAAGTCTGACTCACGCGGTGATTGTTCCACGGTCCAGGGGGCGGCGGCCTGAAATACCAGCATGCGGAAAACGCATTCATGGAGAGCCCGATGAGCAGCACCGGGAGGAGCAGAAGGTGACGTGCAGGAGGCCGTCTCCAGTGGCTTTGATATCCGGCAAGAGAGCACAGCAAGGTACACAGCGCCATCTGTTGGCCTGCTAGCGGCGACGGATTCTGAGGAATTCTCCAGTACCTCGGAGCGAATTTGTTCTCTTCACCGCATCAGGCACGTCAGCACACGCGGCAGAAAAGAACATTTTGGTCTGCCCACAAGTTAAATTGGTGTCAACCCAGTTTCCTCAAGGTCAAAGGTGCTGCGGGGAGCACGTGAGTTTCAAAAAAAAAAAGAAAGAAGAGGCGTCAAAAGAAAGGGCACAGATTATCACACAATCTCCAGTTTCTCTATTTTAAAAGAAAAAGAATATAATAAATAAAAAAACAAAAGGAACAATAAAGTGTTCAGCCACACCCAGGAGGGTGAAGTGTTTGTAGGAGATCATCCTTAAAGCCTTCAGCAGGATACTCATCATGGCCACAATACCACCCATAGAGCCATTCACGGTGGAGGGGGCCCCGACTGTGAAAGCTCCCAGATGGAAAGAATGGGTGGAGAGGGTACTACTTTTTTTGAAGCCACCAAGGGGGAAGGGACATTTATAAAATATCAAAGGCAATCAATGAAGCGGCTCCTAGAATCCACCTCACCCTCAAAGCCACACTGACAGCGCTTTTTGAGCCCGTGGCGAATCAGGACTACAAACGTTTTGTGTTTCGTGAGGCGCGCCAACAAGCTGAAGAGTCCATTGATGCATTCCACCCTCGCCTTAAAGAACTTGCAAATATGTGTGGATTCAACATTGAAAATGAGGTAATACGAGGCCAGACAATACAAGGGTGTGTCTCAGCCACATTTCGGGAGCAAATACTTGAAGAATCTGGAAAACCCTTGGCGGACATTCTAACCTTGGGCAGAACCAAAGAGTTGCCCGAGCCCGGGCCGCCCACATGGAAGCTGCCCTACAAGCCCCGGTAAAGTCAGAACCTGTCAACGCTGTTACATCACACCCCACAGTCAAGCCAAGCCGAAGGGACAACCCGGGAACATTGACCTGCGGATATTGCGATGGAACAGCTACAGCCCTGCAGAATGCCCGGCTCATGGAAAGAAATGTGTGAGGTGTGGCAAACTTAACCACTTCATGCGCGTGTGTCGATCCGGAAAAGGTCGAAGACAGAGCCCCACGGTCAACATGCTCCCGGAAATAAGAGGAGAAAACAGTGATATGGACAATGATGACACGGAAGAACACACAATCCACTCCGTTTTCACCATATGTACCGCAGATCAAACGTCACACCGGCCACCGCAATGCCAGGTACAAAGTGGAGGGCAGAGTACCTCAGCTGTTGTCGACACCGGAGCAACCATTAACATAATGTCAGAGGAGGCCTATGAGACTCTGAAGCAGGCCCCACATCTGAACACCGCAACCATCAAAGTGTTTGCATATGGTTAAGCCAAACCGCTGGTGATGAGTGGAAACTGCAAGACGATCATTTCCTATGGCCCAAAATGCATCGTGGCACAAATATACATCGCTGAGGAAGGCCATGGCATGCTTTTGGGTTGCCAGGTGCCTGAAGACTTGGGCATCGTCTTTTTTGCCTTCTGAATTCATCAGGAAGCCATTCCACACATATTGGCAGCATTTCCGGCAGTCTTCGAAGGCATTGGGTGCCTAAAAGGGAAGGAGACCCACTTGCATATTGACAAGTCAGTGCAGCCCATAGCATTACGTCCCAGGCGTATTGCGTTTCACCTGCGACCTTTGGTTGATAAGGAGTTAGCCAAGCTTGAGAACGCTGGCATAATCAAGAAGGTAACGGGGCCTACCCCCTGGGTCTCTCCAATTGTCGTCACTAGGGAAACCCAAGCAACCGGGAGAAGTGAGAATATGCGTGGACATGCGCATATGCCCAACGTGGCGATAAAAAGAGAACAACACCTCACACCTACAATTGACGATCTGATTGGAGAATTGAGTGGAGCCTGCTGGTTCTCCAAACTCAATCTGCGATCCGGATATTACCAGTTGGTATTAGATGAGGAGTCAAGATACATAACAACCTTCTCAATCCATGTGGGCCTACGGCGCTACAAAAGGTTAAGCTTCAGCATCTTCAGCGCGGCTGAAGTATTTCACAACACCATTCAGGAACTATTGGCCGACATCCCTGGATTTGTGAATGTCAGTGATGACATATTTATCCATGCAAAAACCATTCCAGAACACAACGGGAGGCTAAAAAGGGTACTCATGAGGATTCAAGAGGCCGGTTTGACACTTCACTGCAACAAATGTGAGCTCCAACAGCAGAAGCTGCAATTCTTTGGGTATGTCTTCTCCTCAATCGGAGTAACATACCAGACCCCGAGAAAGTTTGAGATATTAAAGAAGCGCCCGCTCCTGCCTCGGTGACGGAGGTGAGAAGCTTCCTAGGGATGATCAACTATTGCGGTCGTTTCATTAGAGATCTCACCACGCTGACAACTCTGCATGAGCTCACCAAAGGGTCAGTTCCTTGGTCCTAGGGCCCTGATCAAGAAGCTGCTTTTCAGGCCACCAAAGATGCTCTGTCGTCCAAAACCACATTGGCCTACTTTGATCCCCAGAAGAACACTCTGATTGCTGTAGATGAGGGCCCAAAAGGGTTAGGCACTGTCTTGATGCAAAGACGCTCCGAGGAGGTCTGGGCTCCGTGGCTTTTGTTAGTCGCTCCCAAACCAACACGGAGCAGAAATATTCTCAAATTGAGTAAGAAGCAATTGCTATTCACTGGGGATGCCAACATTTCCACCTGTACGTATATGGTCACCAATTCATAGTGGCCACTGACCACAAGCCACTTCTTCCCCTATTCACAGGCACGGCTGCCAAGCCTCCACCGCAAATTGAAAAATGGATGCTCCAACTGCAGAAATACAACTGTCAGGTGGAGTACCACCCAGGGTCTTACAACCTGGCTGATTACTTATCTCGCCATCCTCTGGAGGCTACGCTGGAAGAGGAGGCTGAGGAGACGGAGGAGTACTTTCGATATGTAACAGCCCGATCTTGTCCTCTTCCCCTGTCCATGGAAGTCCTGTGTGAGGAGACCCATCGAGATGATTGCCTCCAAAGAGCGTTGGATGCCATGAAGAGCAACTACTGGCTAAAGATCAAGAAGGAGTGGGGTTCACTTACTCTGGAAGCATGACATATTATGGAAAAAACTATATCAAGTCTGCCAAGAACTGAATGGGGACGCTACATGATGCCTTTTGAGAGGACATCGCCTTGTTATACCTACTGTCCTCACGGATCGAGTGATTCAACTGGACCATTCGGGACACCAAGGCATGGTGAAAACCAAGAATCGATTTTGGGAGTCTTCCGGATGGAAGACACACTTTTGTACTGATCGATGACTACTTCAAGTATCCGGAGGTGGAGGTGATACCATTGTTGAGTGCTAGCGAAGTGATTCCCAAATTGGAGAAGGTAATGGCCACACATGGTTTGATAAAGGACTGAGAACTGACAACGTTCCACCTTTTCATGGACAGGAGATCGCGGCCTATCTATCCTCATTTGGCATTACGCACAAGAAAGTTATGCCGAGATGGCCACAAGCCAATGAAGAGGCAGAAAGATTTATGCGAACTTTGAACAAGATATTTTGGATTGCTCATGCAAGTCACCAACCTCTTGAACTTGCGATATACTCTTTCCTTTGTGAATACCACCAGAACCCTCATTCTACTATGGGGAGAGCGCCCGGCATCTTTCCATGGGTCGAGTCCTAGTGCATTCTATTCCACATCACCCCTTGTGGCAGCCTGAGGCGGTTAATGACTACCAAGTACAAGGTCGACGTCAAAAGCAAAATGATCAGGCCAGTCATCGACGAAGGGCCAAGGAATCCGACCTAAGGGTGGGTGCTTTAGTATTAGTCCAGAATCGACATGCTGGCAGCAAGTTCCAGTTGCCTTTTGAGCAAGAGCCATGGGCAGTTATCCATCGGAAGGGAACCCGGATTACTGCGCGGAGGAATCAGGAGACCATTACAAGGAACGTGTCAGCGTTCAAGAAATTCCATCCTCAGCCTGGACAATCTCTGAGTGAAGAGGGGACCCCTCTATGGTGGAGGTCTATTTGGACAATGCCAGCCTGGACTGTCCTGAAAGTGAATTTCGGGAGTTGCCAATGGTCGACACTGAAGTACCTGAACTCTCTGACACCCCTGCGGGAAGTTCCCCTACCCAGTCGTTCAGCGGACCACCTGGGCGTGATATCTGCACCAGATATGGTTTGAGGCGTAACCCTCGCCGTCTACCCGACTGAGGGATCATCTAATGTAAGACATTTCCATTTTACTTAATTCTGTGATGTTTAAGCAGTATCAGTTGTATCTGATGTTAGTGCCTATTACTGTGTGGATTTCTGTTATCTGATTTTTGGGGAGGAATGTAGTGTCGCTCCTGTGACCTAACAAGAGCGTCACGGAAGGGTCCATGTTACCTGCATGCAGGGGTAGTGATGCAAACTCCCCCTGTAGGATGCTTTATTTTGGATGGTTCGGTACCACGTGGTGGTTAACAATAAAGGTGCCCGGGCCGGAAGGAAGTGGATGGCAGATTTCTGTGCAATAATTATTCATGCGACGCAAGTGGGTCCATAATAAGTAATTACCTTAGGTTGTATGTCCGGCCACTTGGATCCACATCGAGAGGTCCAGACATTACAAAGCCGGCCCTGATTACAGTGTGATGAAACGGGACAATCCGGCATCAGTCTCGGCTTCCATGTTTGACGAAATTGGCTAATACTTTATTCCACCGAGCCTCCTTTTTGTTTCTTTATTACTACATATGAGAACACTTTCAAATACGTGAGTTACCGATGAAGCATGATTTTAGCAAATGCAGTTTTGTACTGTAGATCTTGAAGAGACGCTCAGCCCAGCGCCATCGCAATTAGATGACAGTCTCTCATACCCCATATTGTAAAGAAAACTCGTCAAAATGACAGAACTATATTTAGGAAGCAAACTCTTGCTTATTATTTGGGTCTATATGGGTAACCAGGCAGGGCCTTTCAGCTAAAACCTGTGGTCTGTGCTTCATGGTGAAACTTCACACATCTTTTTGCTTATTCGAAAGTCCTCTTCCAAAACATAGTTGGGACAGAAAGTCATTTTCGATTAAGATCTGTTTTTCGAAAGCCATGCTAATCAGCCGCATCTAAGAATAAGTTGCAATGACAATGTTTTAGTTCAGGATACGTGCGGCACAAAACAAACGCTTGTGCTTGTTTTAATAGCCTATAATGCTTCTTCTATAATAAGAATCCACAGTTAGTTTCCAAAAAACTGAAATCGAACGATTACATACTGTGCATACCATTTCTTCTGTAGGCAATTAGGGCAACAGCAGCGTTTGAGTTCTATGCCGAAATGCGTAATCCTGAAACGCTGAGGAAACAGGGCGCTTCCAGCCACATGCAAAGAGTGATTATAAGAGAGAGGCATGAGTCATACATCCTGGGCTGTCTGATTGTGTGAGAAAAATCCTCCAGAATCAAAACACATTTGGCGTGCCTTTGTTTTTTTCTAAAGATGATATGCACTTTGCCGTTCCTTTTATAGTAGTTATATTGTTCACTTTGCATTTTGAAGAACGGACATTTTGTGAAGTCCCTCGTCTCAGGCAGATTTCCCTTTTAATTGTTTTTTTTTAACAAACATGATATTTTCAGCTTATGGGAAACAGAACCAGCAAAAATAAGGGCCTGTTAGTTTCAATTTATCATTGAAGGTTCATGAAACCCTTCACTAATAAAGAGGTCTATTGAATTTTGATGACATTACACCGCTCCGCGTAGGACGCATATTTTATTATATCATATTAGGGAACACAGTCAGTCAAGGGATTCCATTGAATGTGCCTTGCAATTCTTCTCCCGACTGCTCGGTACTGACTAGACCTTTGGAACACAGAACATGTATTGATTAAATGGAAGCAAATCGCAAGGTAACAAAACTGAGATGTGTATCAAGGTAGCTTTAAATAAGAATAAAATATTTAGGATCCATGGAAAATATTTTATTCAACTTTTCTCATTCGCGGCATAGCAAGGATGCCTCGTGCCCCAATGCAAAGATGGAAAAAGGGCCCACAATTCCCATGCTGAGAAGTAAACACATTCATAAATGCAGAGGAGACCCGGGCAAAATGTCAATTACACCGATGTGATTTGTGTAATTTGAGGAATTTCGTGATACACTTGTAATGCGAAATTCCTGAAATTACACTATTTATTGCATAATTTAGCTGCGGTTCATGGCAAAGTTATAGCACAGCAGCGAGCGAACTACACAAACAACCAGAACGTGTGTGACTGTTCGTGGCAATTCTTTTTTTCTCGCTAATTTTTTTTTTTTTTTTTACTATTAAATGTGTTGTTTCGGCAATCAATATTGTTCTTAAGTGGACTATTAGGTTGCAGCAGAGTATTGTCATCTCTTAAGCCTCCTACAGTGATGTTTGTTTGTCTAGACCATGGTTTTCTAACTTTTCCAATAAGAGCTACTGCGGATCTATGAAACTCATTCACAGGTACTAACAAATGTTGTCATTGTAATTGCATTTATATGGCGCTTACTACCACTGACGAGGCATCGAAGCCCTTCTCGGCAAGTACTGCGCTACTCCGGAACCCAAGAAGGATTAGTGGTGAATTAGTATAGAGAAATATGAAATTAATTTGAGCGATGGACATGTGATTCTGTTATTTGGTTTGAAATAGGATAGTGGAGGGATCGAAGAGGGAAGGGTTTGCATTTATATAGCGCTTGGTACCCCTGATGAGGTGTCAAAGCCAGGGCCGGACTGGCTACCGGGCGTTTTGGCATGCTGCCGAGCTGGGGGCTGATGTCACTGCCCTGGGGGCTAATTTCGTTGATGGAGTGCGTGTGCTACGAAATAAACAAAGCAAAACGAATTTCGTGTGCTACGAAATAAACAAAGCAAAACGAATTTCGTTCAGCACACGCAGGTCCCCATCAACGAAATCAGCCCCCAGCTCGGCAGCATGCCAAAACGCCCGGTAGCCAGTCCGGCCCTGGTCAAAGCACTATTCGGTGAGTACCACGCTACTCCGGAACCCAAAGTAATTGCTACAATAATTTCCACTTCAGTCAACGTCATAGGATTGCCATTTTGTGTAAGCGTGCATAAGCATGCACACTTCCATTCAGATTCGAGCTACTCTGGTCTTCCTTCCCAACTCTTGTTCGCACACACAGTATGACTGACAATGTGGGGTATGTTTTACAAACAATCTCAAATTGGCTTTGTTGTAAGCCGATTGTTCATGTTGCAGGCTGTGCTGTCAGTCACTGTGGGTGTGAGAGTTTGGCTTTGTCATAGGTTTGTGTGGCTGCAGCTTCTGACTCAGTTGAGCTTATGTTTTTGATCTGCACGAGTCAGAAGAGCTAAGATCCAGGCATTCCAAGTCGTTTACTAGGCTCGACACCAAGCCCAAGAGCTACTTACTGGAGCTGGCTAGCTAATGGTAGCCCGCAAGCTATCCTTTGGAGTCCTATGGTCTAAACGTGTACCCATTGTTTGTTTAACCAAAGAACAAAGGCATTAATTCCCAAAAATAAAAGCTTTAACAGAAATGACATCATCTCTATGAACCATACGAAGTCATACGGAGTAACAGAATGTAACCTTGGTCCTCGAAGACATAAAAAAGAAAGTGTCATTATAAAAAAAGATTAAAATATAAAAATAACAAAAATAATAAAATGATAAGTAAACTAAAATGGAGCACTAAAACGAGCCAAAGGCACTTAAATAACAACCATATAATAAATATGGGGCTGCCATCACATTGCAACCATGCAGCAATAATTTGCCAAGTATACAGCCACAGGGATGATATGCTAGGTATGCAGCCATTGAATGGAAAATAGTGCTCCAGTGTATGACAGGTAGTACAAGCATGTGCCAGACACTGCCGTACTTATGCTTAGGTAATGCACTGCAAGCAAGGGGTTTAACATACTATGGCCCAGATTGACAAATGTTTAGCATTAGGTTAGCGTTACTTTTTTAACACTAACCAGATGCTAAACCTTTTTTGGGATTAACAAACCAACGTTAATTGGAATTAGCGTTGCTTTATATGGAAAAGTAATGCGAAGCAGCGCAAAACGCTGCTTTGTATTACTTTGCGTCAAGGGGGCGTTACATGGATGGTAAATGGCCGTTCCAATGAAACCACCCATGCTTTTTTTATGCCAAACCCTGTCTACTAACATTAGTAGACAGAGTTTAGCAGCAAAAATTAACGCCTCTGTATAGCAGGCGTTAAAAGGAGAAATGTTTTCATTCCTCCTTTATTTTCAGATCTTGCATACGTATTGCACTGTGCAGCACACATGCGAAGTAGGAAAAGGTTTGAAGTGTGTCTAGGCATAGTATTTTATTCAGGACCCTTCCTGTAGAAAACCTATGGTAGACTCAGGCACGCACCCTAGCACTATGGTGCTAAGGTGTGTGCCTGTCACACGGCAGCTGAAATCAGCGCCAGTGCTAGGCAGACAGGAGGAGAGTGCCATATCTCTGTGAATATGGTGCGCTCCTGCTCTCTCCCTTTGACTCAACTCAGTGCAGCCTCTTTGGGGTCTGCTCCGCGTTTCGTGACAGTTTTCAAAATCTGGGCCTATATGTTAGAAAGCAACCCTATGTGTGAGTATTACATTTATCTCTGATGCAATACCAAAACTTCACAGAAGTTTCATGAATCTCGATCCCAGCAAGCCAAGAGGCTGCCTTCTATTTTAAATAACAGATGATAAACAAATCCCCTTGATACTAGACAAGCACTAATCTCAATTTGGGTGAAAGCTCCTGTTTATGTCTGATAACCTTGGTGCAAATTCCACTCACCAGGGTTGTTTGCCTGCCTGATTTTCAGAATGGGGAATAACACCCTCTACTAGAGTGGTCTTCAAACTTCTTAATGCCACGCCCCTCCATTGGAAAAAAAATGATTGCCCCCCCCCCTTGGAACTTTTCACAATGTTTCTATTCAATTGGCAATTTTTAAATATTCCTAGACTTATTTACACATTGTAGTTAAGTTCAGTTACCGTTTTAAAATTCAATCAAATGCATGATTGCCAAACATACTATTCTAGTCAGGCAGGCCTTTCTAACGTGTAGAAGTATCAACAGTGTCATTATTTGAAATGCGGATGGGGGTTTGAACAGTATTCGGAGTCCTTTCCCTTTTGACACCTTCTACCAGCCAGGATATACATGACAGACAATGTTGGTGATGGCCCATTACAGAGTGGCGTAATGCCTCCCAATTTATTTTACTGAAAAAAAGCACTGTTATCAGCATAATGCTTCTTTTGGCCAGAGCCTGGCACCCCACTGGGGATCACTTGAGGCCCCTATAGGAGGGCCCGCCCCCAGTTTAAAGACCCCTGTTCTACTAGCTAGTTATCCCTAATCGAACTGATGCAAATTTAGAAATTCTTAAATAACAAACTGAGTTGTATCACCATTTACTAGCTATGTAAACTGTGTCTGTGGTAATACACAGTTTGTGGGACACTTGGGATGAGGGTCATAGAGTAAAGGCATGGAGAAATACACAGCACAATGAGATGTTAACAAAGAGAGAATTATGGCCTCATTAAGAGGTTCAAACAAAGAAGTGACAGAGTGCACACCTTATCTTGCTTTTTTCATTTAGGCCGAGAAGTATTTCACCATTTTTTCTTTTGTCGCGTGCAAGCCCGGGTGCGTGGTCTGCCCTGTGCCACGCACTTATATGACACTTCGAAGGTAGGAGTGTACAAACACCCCAATCCCAGACGCACAGCTGAATCCTTGATACATACACAAAGATACCATAAATTTATCCGTATTTCTCCAGATTTATTAATCCATGTAATCCAAACATTTTCACAATTTCGTTTCTTCTCTTATCACATGAGAGACATTTCCGTTTTCACTGTGTTTCTAAAAGCAACAGACATGCCGATCCAGGCCTTAATCTGAAGCTAGAAGTGTACGTTGCTTATCCATAATAGTTGCTCTTTCTAACCCAATGCATTTCGGGCCTGTTCTTGGCCCTTCGTCAGGGGTTTTCTACAAATTTAAAACATCGATATTAGATTGTGTATTTAAACAGCCAATACATTTACAATGTTATGTGTAATACAAAAAGTTCACCTCTGAATCAACGTATCCCGCTAAAATACGTGTCCACATATAACCACTTAATAAATCCCCAGGCAAACCTCTCACCTGCTCATTAACCTCCTCTTCTTTACTCCCCGTTTCCCTCTTAAGGATCCCCCATTAATCGCTTGCCAAATGTTTAAAGTAAACCCCTCTCGCAATCTACCTATTTACGATCATCCTAACTGGCATTTACCTTTGATCTCTTATGGTGCCATCGCCTTTCCGACGTGATTTACACCGTCCAAATATCGCGTTCTCTGATCTCTCCTCCTTTAAAGCACCTCTGCCTTAACCCCACCCCTTCACATCACCTGTTAACAATTGCCTTCCACGATCTCTTTATCTACCACGTACTATCACGCACTCCGTTTGCGACCACCTTAACCAATGATTATTTTAAAATCATATTCCCTACGTTGCCATACTTCCTACTAACCCAACTTTGGTTAACCAACAATGCTTCATTTCTGTAATCTTGGCCCTTATGTATGTGATATCACCCCCTTCCCCAATGTGCGCTCACCCTTCAGACTGACGTTTTGTTATTCACTATGTTTTTACAACATTGTGCCCCCTCATTCCATTTGTTAACAAGAGCTGCCATCACTGTTCGTCCTGTGAATCCCGTAATACCTTCCTAATACTTTTACCTTTTCCCTCCGTCCACAATAACTACCGCCTACAGCCTACATGTCCCATAATGCACTGTATTTATCTTCACAATGCCCAATGCAATTTTTTCGTAACCTCAAACTTTATGCCCTCAATCTTCCTGGGTATCTAACTTTAAATGCCCCGCCCACCCTCAGATGTCAAATATAACGTTTTGGCAAGCGATTAATGGGGGATCCTTAAGAGGGAAACGGGGAGTAAAGAAGAGGAGGTTAATGAGCAGGTGAGAGGTTTGCCTGGGGATTTATTAAGTGGTTATATGTGGCCACGTATTTTAGCGGGAAACGTTGATTCAGAGGTGAACTTTTTGTATTACACATAACATTGTAAATGTATTGGCTGTTTAAATACACAATCTAATATCGATGTTTTAAATTTGTAGAAAACCCCTGACGAAGGGCCAAGAACAGGCCCGAAATGCATTGGGTTAGAAAGAGCAACTATTATGGATAAGCAACGTACACTTCTAGCTTCAGATTAAGGCCTGGATCGGCATGTCTGTTGCTTTTAGAAACACAGTGAAAACGGAAATGTCTCTCATGTGATAAGAGAAGAAACGAAATTGTGAAAATGTTTGGATTACATGGATTAATAAATCTGGAGAAATACGGATAAATTTATGGTATCTTTGTGTATGTATCAAGGATTCAGCTGTGCGTCTGGGATTGGGGTGTTTGTACACTCCTACCTTCGAAGTCTCATTAAGAGGTTGTCAGTATTGGTAAATCTGCCAAAAATAGTGAACCGATCTCTGGGTTCCTATGCCTCCTTTAGAGACAATACATTGCTTTGTTTCATATAGTTGAGCCTCAACTAGCTTGGCCATCAGAAACATTTTCCTGGTAGACCAACCACCAGAGAATCAGCAGGTTCCCATCATCTGATTTGTAATTGAAAGGAATTTCAGTACTTAATTTGTGCTAGGTATTGCAGTTTGTCTATATTCCAAGAAGGAGGGAATGAGAAGTGATACAGGGTTTGCTCACCTTCCCAAACATCTATGAATACAAAAAAGAAAAGAAGGAAACCCCTACCGTGCTTAGCTTATCTCTCCATATCAGCCCAAGGTGAACACCTTATTGTTTTAAAAGGCATCTCCCCCACTGGACTTCCAAGTGGCATGCTTCATCATACAATCCTCTTCCAGATACATAGTGTATCTGCACGGGCTCAACCTTGGTAGTCAAAGGAGCTCTTTGGTTATTGGGTGGGATCCTAGATTTAAAATAGTGTAGGGTGTCCTGAGGGTTAATTTTATTTATGTCACTTAAGCTTATATAACGTCACTTTAATCTTTATAGTTTTCATTGATAATGTATATATATATACATATTATCTACTGGCGGTCGCCAGTAGATAGTTATAGTTAGTACCTATTTTCCATAGGAAATCCGCGACATTCTATTTAAAATAACTCTTGCGTCGGTTGACGAATCTTCGCGAAATTTTCAAACTTTATGGCCCGCTCCAGTCCGCTCCTACCCTGAAAGTCTCAGGGTGATTCGTCAAGCGGGGGCCGAGAAAAAAGGGGGTCCCAAAACGTGTTTTCCCCATTCATTTTCCCATAGGAAACTTTAGACACGGCTACAGCCTGAACTGCTGAACGGAATTACACCAAATTTGGCAAAGAGGTAGTTCTTGGTTCAGAAAGAACCCTTTTGTTAAATGGTGTAAATCCGTTCAGTAGTTGCGGAGAAATTAAAAAATAAGAGTCCAAAAATCAATTTCCCATAGGAAACTTTATGCAAGGCTACAGCCCGAACTGCTGAACGGAATTACACCAAATTTGGCAAAGAGGTAGTTCTTGGTTCAAAAAGAACCCTTTTGTTAAATGGTGTAAATCCGTTCAGTAGTTGCTGAGAAAATCAAAAGTAAAAACACATATATATCTGGGCGGAGCCTAACCACACATGTCATCGTGAGATCTGATTGGCTGTCAGCACTTCATCCTGGAATTGCTGGCAGCCATCTTGGGACCAATATAAATGATAGTACCCCATTGAAATGCATTGTAGTGAATCGAAGATTTTGAGGGTTACCAAAAGGAGAACTATAAAGGGTGATAACAGACTTTAGTTACATTAGAATTCATTTGTTGATGGTACCATACTAATTTCAGGAATTGTGGTGTGTTCTAAGGTGATTTTACCCTGTGAAAAACCTTCTGCTGGGATATCATGAATCATGTTTGAGAGAAAACTATTTTCACATGCTTGTCCCATACAGTTTTGGAAGGTGCCCCAGAAGCTAAAATGAGAGCATATTTTCTGTAAATTCACATTATCTTTCTCAGTGAGAATGAAGTCTGACATTCTCAGTAAAACATGTACATCCAACAAGGGCAGAGACTGTCAGTTGATTCCTTTGTGTTCTACTGCAGCTTCCCAGAGTGTTCTAAAGAACAACTAGAGTGCTAACAGCCTTACTTATGACAAAAGTATGGCACACCTGAAGCCATCTTGATTGGAATAAACTGGTAACACTTAAAACATTTAATTTAAAAAGGAACAAAATGATGGGGTTCATCTTGTCATAGAAATTATGGTTAGTGCTCTGGAAAGAAAAATTAGGACATGTTTCAAGTGTGATCTCAAATATCTTCCTGTTATATTTCAACAGGAGCAGCCTGTCAGTTGATGCCTTTGTGTTCTACTGCAGCTTCCCAGAGTGTTCTAAAGAACAACTAGAGCGCTAACAGTCTTACTTATGACAAAAGTATGGCACACCTGAAGCCATCTTGATTGGAATAAACTGGTAAAACTTAAAACATTTAATTTAAAAAGAAACAAAATGATGGGGTTCATTTTGTCATAGAAATTATGGTTAGTGCTGTAGAAAGAAAAATTAGGACATGTTTCAAGTGTGATCTCAAATATCTTCCTGTTATATTTCAACAGGAGCAGCCTGTCAGTTGATGCCTTTGTGTTCTACTGCAGCTTCCCAGAATGTTCTAAAGAACAACTAGAGCGCTAACAGTCTTACTTATGACAAAAGTATGGCACACCTGAAGCCATCTTGATTGGAATAAACTGGTAACACTTAAAACATTTAATTTAAAAAGGAACAAAATGAGGGGGTTCATATTGCCATAGAAATTATGGTTAGTGCTGTAGAAAGAAAAATTAGGACATGTTTTAAGTGAGATCTCAAATATCTTCCTGTTATATTTCAACAGGAGCAGCCTGTCAGTTGATGCCTTTGTGTTCTACTGCAGCTTCCCAGAGTGTTCTAAAGAACAACTAGAGTGCTAACAGCCTTACTTATGACAAAAGTATGGCACACCTGAAGCCATCTTGATTGGAATAAACTGGTAACACTTAAAACATTTAATTTAAAAAGGAACAAAATGAGGGGGTTCATTTTGCCATAGAAATTATGGTTAGTGCTGCAAAAAGAAAATTTAGTGCATGTTTTAAGTGAGATCTCAAATCCTCTTCTATTTCATTAGAAATTTCTGACATGCAGACTGAAACAATCACTTTCAATACCAGCAGTAGACTTCCAGTTAACTCCTTGGTGAGCAGTAGCTTTACTACAGTGATCTAATGAACAACTAGAGTAATAGCATTCTGAATTTATGGCAAATGTGTGACACATCTGAATGCCTTCTTGATGGAATCAAAGTAAAAAACTGAAAGCATTTCCTACTGAGGAGACTGCAGTAAATGAGGAAATTAGGAAACTTCATAACAAAGAAGTCTTCCAAGATGGCCACCAGTGAAAAAAGAGCCCAAATGTAGCACAAATATTACCCAGATGTAGCCCACATATAGCCCAATGACAAAAGTGTGCAAAACACTTTTTATTTTTAGTTTTTTTGCAGTTTTATGTAGTGCAGACTGGTCAGGTATTGGAGCGTTGCATCTTAAAACATGACCCCCTACACTACAAAAACACCACTGCACTACCCTAAACCCTAAAACACTACCCCAGCACGACCCCCTACACTACACAAGCACCACTGCACTATCCTAAACCCTAAAACACTACCCCCAGCATGACCCCCTACACTACACAAACAACACTGCACTACCCTAAACCCTAAAACACTACCCCAACACCACTGCACTAACCTAAATCCTAAAACACTACCCCCAGCACGACCCCCTACATTACCCAAACACCACTGCACTACCCTAAAACATGACCCCTACACTACACAAACACCACTGCACTACCCTAAACCCTAAAACACTACCCCCAGCACGACCCCCTACACTACACAAGCACCACTGCACTACCCTAAACCCTAAAACACTGCCCCCAGCACGACCCCTACACTACACAAACACCACTGCACTACCTTAAACCCTAAAACACTACCCCCAGCATGACCCCCTACACTGCTCGAACACCACTGCACTGCCCTAAACCCTGAAACACATACCCTAGCACGACCCCCTACACTGCCCGAACACCACTGCACTGCCTTAAAGCCTGAAACACCACCCCTTCACGACCCCCTACACTGCCCAAACACCACTGCACTGCCCTAAACCCTGAAACACTACCCCCAGCAAGACCCCTACACTGCCCGAACACCACTGCACTGCCCTAAACCCTGAAACACTACCCCCAGCAAGACCCCCTACACTGCCCGAACACCACTGCACTGCCCTAAACCCTGAAACACCACCCCCAGCAAGACCCCCTACACTGCCCGGACACCACTGCCCTAAACCCTGAAACACCACCCCCAGCAAGACCCCCTACACTGCCCGAATACCACTGCACTGCCCTAAACCCTGAAACACCACCCCCTGCACGACCCCCTACACTGCCCGAACACCACTGCACTGCCCTAAACCCTGAAACACCACCCCCAGCACGACCCCCTACACTGCCCGAACACCACTGCACTGCCCTAAACCCTGAAACACCACCCCCTGCACGATCCCCTACACTGCACGAACACCACTGCACTGCCCTAAACCCCGAAACACTACCCCCAGCAAGACCCCCTACACTGCCCGAACACCACTGCCCTAAACCCTGAAACACCACCCCCAGCAAGACCCCCTACACTGCCCGTACACCACTGCACTGCCCTAAACCCTGAAACACCACCCCCAGCATGACCCCCTACACTGCCCGAACACCACTGCACTGCCCTAAACCCTGAAACACCACCCCCAGCACGACCCCCTACACTGCCCGAACACCACTGCACTGCCCTAAACCATGAAACACCAGCCCCAGCACGACCCCCTACACTGCCCGAACACCACTGCACTGCCCTAAACCCTGAAACACCACCCCAGCACGACCCCCTACATTGCCCGAACACCACTGCACTGCCCTAAACCCTGAAACACCAGCCCCAGCACAACCCCGTACACTGCCCGAACACCACTGCACTGCACTAAACCCTGAAACACCAGCCCCAGCACAACCACCTACACTGCCCGAAAACCACTGCACTGCCCTAAACCCTGAAACACCAGCCCCAGCAAGACCCCCTACACTGCCCGAACACCACTGCACTGCCCTAAACCCTGAAACACCACCCCCAGCAAGACTCCCTACACTGCCCGAACACCACTGCACTAAAGCCTGAAACACCACGCCCAGCAAGACCACCTACACTGGCCGAACACCACTGCACTGCCCTAAACCTTGAAACACCACCCCCTGCACGACCCCCTACACTGCCCAAACACCACTGCACTGCCCTAAACCCTGAAACACCACCCCCTGCACGACCCCCTACACTGCCCGAACACCACTGCACTGCCCTAAACCCTGAAACACCACCCCTCAGCACGACACCCTACACTGCCCGAACACCACTGCACTGCCCTAAACCCTGAAACACTACCCCCAGCACGACCCCTACACTGCCCGAACACCACTGCACTGCCCTAAACCCTGAAACACCACCCCCTGCACGACCTCCTACACTGCCGGAACACCACTGCACTGCCCTAAACCCTGAAACACCACCCCCAGCACGACCCCCTACACTGCCCGAACACCACTGCACTGCCCTAAACCCTGAAACATCAACCCCAGCAAGACCCCCTACACTGCCTGAACACCACTGCACTAAACCCTGAAACACCACCCCCTACACTGCACGAACACCACTGCACTGCCCTAAACCCTGAAACACCACCTCCAGCAAAACCCCTACACTGCCTGAACACCATTGCTCTGCCCTAAATCCTGAAACACTAGCCCCAGCATGGCCCCCTACACTGCCCAAACACCACTGCACTGCCCTAAACCCTGAAACACCACCCCCAGCACGACCCCCTACACTGCCCGAACACCACTGCACTGCCCTAAACCCTGAAACACCAGCCCCAGCAAGACCCCCTACACTGCCCGAACACCACTGCACTGCCCTAGACTCTGAAACACCAGCCCCAGCAAGACCCCCTACACTGCCCGAACACCACTGCACTGCCCTAAACCCTGGAACACCAGCCCCAGCATGACCCCCTACACTGCCCGAACACCACTGCACTGCCCTAAACCCTGAAACACCAGCCCCAGCACGACCACCTACACTGCCCGAACACCACTGCACTGCCCTAAACCCTGAAACACCAGCCACAGCACAACCCCCTACACTGCCCGAACACCACTGCACTGCCCTAAACCCTGAAACACCAGCCCCAGCACGACCCCCTACACTGCCCAAACACCACTGTACTGCCCTAAACCCTGAAACACCAGCCCCAGCACGACCCCCTACACTGCCCGAACACCACTGCACTGCCCTAAACCCTGAAACACCACCCCCTGCATGACCCCCTACACTGCCCGAACACCACTGCACTGCCCTAAACCCTGAAACACCACCCCTGCAGCACCCCCTACACTGCCCGAACACCACTGCACTGCCCTAAACCCTGAAACACCACCCCCTGCACCGCCCCCTACACTGCCCGAACACCACTGCACTGCCCTAAACCCTGAAACACCACCCCCAGCACGACCCCCTTTACTGCTCGAACACCACTGCACTGCCCCAAACCCTGAAACACCACCCCCAGCACGACCCCTACACTGCCCGAACACCACTGCCCTAAACCCTGAAACACCACCCCCTGCACGACCCCCTACACTGCCCGAACACCACTGCACTTCCCTAAACCCTGAAACACCACCCCCTACACTGCCCGAACACCACTGCACTGCCCTAAACCCTGAAACACCACCCCCAGCACGACCCCCTACACTGCCCGAACACCACTGCACTGCCCTAAACCCTAAAACACCACCCCCAGCATTACCCCCACACTGCCCAAACACCACTGTACTGCCCTAAACCCTAGAACACTACCCCCAGCACGACCCCTACACTACCCGAACACCACTGCACTACCCGAAACCCTGAAACACCACCCCCAGCACGACCCCCTACACTGCCCGAACACCACTGCACTGCCCTAAACCCTGAAACACCACCCCCTGCACGACCTCCTACACTACCGGAACACCACTGCACTGCCCTAAACCCTGAAACACCACCCCCAGCACGACCCCCTACACTGCCCGAATACCACTGCACTGCCCTAAACCCTGAAACATCAACCCCAGCAAGACCCCCTACACTGCCTGAACACCACTGCCCTAAACCCTGAAACACCACCCCCTACACTGCACAAACACCACTGCACTGCCCTAAACCCTGAAACACCACCTCCAGCAAAACCCCTACACTGCCTGAACACCATTGCTCTGCCCTAAATCCTGAAACACTAGCCCCAGCATGACCCCCTACACTGCCCAAACACCACTGCACTGCCCTAAACCCTGAAACACCACCCCCAGCACGACCCCCTACACTGCCCGAACACCACTGCACTGCCCTAAACCCTGAAACACCAGCCCCAGCAAGACCCCCTACACTGCCGGAACACCACTGCACTGCCCTAGACTCTGAAACACCAGCCCCAGCAAGACCCCCTACACTGCCCGAACACCACTGCACTGCCCTAAACCCTGAAACACCAGCCCCAGCATGACCCCCTACACTGCCCGAACACCACTGCACTGCCCTAAACCCTGAAACACCAGCCACAGCACAACCCCTACACTGCCAGAACACCACTGCACTGCCCTAAACCCTGAAACACCAGCCCCAGCACGACCCCCTACACTGCCCAAACACCACTGTACTGCCCTAAACCCTGAAACATCAGCCCCAGCACAACCCCCTACAATGCCAGAACACCACTGCACTGCCCTAAACCCTGAAACACCACCCCCTGCATGACCCCCTACACTGCCCGAACACCACTGCACTGTCCTAAACCCTGAAACACCACCCCCTGCAGCACCCCCTACACTGCCCAAACACCACTGCACTGCCCTAAACCCTGAAACACCACCCCCTGCACCGCCCCCTACACTACCCGAACACCACTGCACTGCCCTAAACCCTGAAACACCACCCCCAGCACGACCCCCTTTACTGCTCGAACACCACTGCACTGCCCCAAACCCTGAAACACCACCCCCAGCACGACCCCCTACACTGCCCGAACACCACTGCCCTAAACCCTGAAACACCACCCCTGCACGACCCCCTACACTGCCCGAACACCACTGCACTGCCCTAAACCCTGAAACACCACCCCTACACTGCCCGAACACCACTGCACTGCCCTAAACCCTGAAACACCACCCCCAGCACGACCCCCTACACTGCCCGAACACCACTGCACTGCCCTAAACCCTAAAACACCACCCCCAGCATTACCCCCTACACTGCCCAAACACCACTGTACTGCCCTAAACCCTAGAACACTACCCCCAGCACGACCCCTACACTACCCGAACACCACTGCACTACCCTAAACCCTAAAATACTACCCCTAGCACAACCCCCTACACTACCCGAACACGACTGCACTGCCCTAAACCCTCAAACACTCCCCCAGCACGACCCCCTACACTACCCGAACACCACTGCACTGCCCTAAACCCTAAAACACTCCCCCAGCACGACACCCTACACTACCCGAACACCACTGCACTGCCCTAAACCCTAAAACACTCCCCCAGCACGACCCCCTACACTACCCAAACACCACTGCACTGCCCTAAACCCTAAAACACTACCCCCCGCATGACCCCCTACACTACCCAAACACCAATGCACTACCCTAATCCCTAAAACACTACCCCCCGCATGACCCCCTACACTACCCTAAACCCTAAAACACTACCCCCCATGACACCCTACACTACCCAAAGACCACTGCACTACCCTAAACCCTAAAACACGACCTCCTACACTACACAAACACCACTGCACTACCCTAAACCCTAAAACACTACCCCCTACACTACACAAACACCACTGCACTACCCTAAACCCTAAAACACTACCCCCAGCAGTACCCCTACACTACCCAAACACCACTGCACTAACCTAAACCCTAAAACACTACCCCCAGCAGTACCCCCTACACTACCCAAACACCACTGCACTACCCTAAATCACAACCCCAGCACGACCCCTACACTACCCAAACACCACTGCACTACCCTAAACCCTAAAACACTACCCCCAGCACGACCCCCTACACTACCCAAACACCACTGCACTACCCTAAACCCTAAAACACTCCCCCAGCACGACTCCCTACACTACCCAAACACCACTGCACTACCCTAAACCCTAAATCTACCCCCAGCATGACCCCCTACACTACACAAACACCACTGCACTACCCTAAACCCTAAAACACTACCCCCAGCACGACCCTCTTCACTACCTAAACACAACTGCACAATTTGTTACAGGCGTTGCAACGCAGGCCTGTGGTGCTTACTGGAAGTACCTAGTGGGCTAGTTGGGCCCCAGGGACCCTCAGGATTCAAGGTGACCTAATCCCCCAACTTAAAACGCACCACGGGGCGCGTTTGCACAGTGGTGAAGGGAGGGGCGGGGCCTCAGGTGACATGTGCGCAAACACGCCCTGTGGTGCGTTTTAAGTTGGGGAATTAATTCCCTTTGAATCCTGAGGGACCCTGGGGGCCAACTAGCCCACCAGGTACCTTCATTAAGCACAACAGAGTTGCGTTGCAGAGAGGTGAAAAAGGTGCGTGGCCTCAGAACGCCTCTCTGCAACTCAGCTCTGTGGTCCTAACTGTAGGTACCTGGGGGCTAGTTGGGCCTCAGGGACCCTCAGAATTCAAGGGGACTTAATCCCGCAACTTAAAACGCACCACGGGGTGCGTTTGCACACATGTCACCTCAGGCCCCCCTCCCTTCACCACTGTGCAAACGCGCCCTGTAGCGCGTTTTAAGAGGTAGTTTTAATCCCCTGCCCTATTATGTACTAGGGACTTGCAGAGGAGGTCATGCTAATCACAGGGGTACCCCAACGCATAGTGTTCCCTAGTGTATGTAGGTGTTTTCACTGTATTCTAAGTGTCTTTTAGCATAGCACTGGCTCTGGTTAGTCAGAGTCAGTTACCACCAGTACCCGTCTGAAAAAGTTGTGGGCACAGGATGATTTTGCAACAAGGCCTCTTTCTGCTCCTCTGTTGGTTCTTTCTGCACATCTTTTGCTTCTTTCTGTGCGTTTTTCTTCTTTCTTCACATGTCCTACCTCTGTAGGCATAGTTAGAAACTAGCATTTAAAAAAACCTTTGAAATTCACTTAAAAATCATAGGTTTCAGGCACGTTATAGTTAGAAATTAGCATTTAAAAAACCTTTGAAATTCACTGAAAAAACCATAGGTTTCAGACACGTTATAGTTAGAAATTAGCATTTAAAAAACCTTTGAAATTCACTGAAAAAACCATAGGTTTTAGGGACAGTTATAGTTAGTTGGACATTTCACTCGTACAAAACCATAGAAATTCCCCGTTATAGTTAGTTCAGCTAACTATAACTCGCGCCCCGCAATGCACTGCTGATGACGTCACATATTACATCACTCATGACATGGTCAGTGACATCACTGATGACATCACTGATGACATCTCAAATGACATCACTGATGACATCATCCATGTGATAATTTCATGCATCTTCTCACACCCTAATATAACTTTTGAATCACCCACTCTAAATTACAGACTGCCATTCTCAAAACCATAGACACTCCAACACCAAAAACTACATACCCACTCACTGATTCTTAGGTCTACACACACATCCACTCACTCACCTGTACAGTCACTCATACTTATAGTCACTCAGTACAGGACTATTATATGCACTCATACACATATATAAACACTCACACACCGCCACTCATCCATAGAGGTACTCACACACCTAGTCAGTCATGCAAAAAACTTAATCACACACCCATTTACTCACCTATACAGTTATACACACACCAGCTCACTTACTCATACAAATACTAGCACATTCTTACACTCTTATACAATCACTGATACAAGTACACACTCATCCATACAGCCACTCTCACAATCACACACTCTCACTTATAGCCATTTATATACTCCAACACACATATATACTGCCTTTCACATATGTAGTTACTCACACATGTACCACTGAGATATACATTCAATCACTAACACACCCATACACACACTCACCCACCCATACAGTCCATCACAGATGCACTCTTGAAACCATGCACCCAGTGAATCACCAACTCACACATCTATGCACAGAGTCACACACACCCCACCCACACAAACACTCAGGCACCCATACAGATACTCAGACATTCAATCAATAACCCATGTAGACACTCATGTAGCTATTCAGAAAGCCCATGCAGCTGCTTACAAACCAACAGACAGACGGATACAGACATTCACACAGTTTAGTCACTAACCCATGCATTCAGTAAGATACATTTAATCACTCACTTGTAGAGTCAGTCACTCACGTACTAAATCATCCATTCAGACACTTATACACCCACTCATTCTTCAATACGCCTTTCCCTATATATATTAAACATATTTAAACTTTACAGAAACACACAGTCACTGGATGATGTCATCAGTGATGTCATTTGAGATGTCATCAGTGATGTCATCAGTGATGTCACTGACCATGTCATGAGTGATGTAATATGTGACGTCATCAGCAGTGCATTGCGGGGCGCGAGTTATAGTTAGCTGAACTAACTATAACGGGGAATTTCTATGGTTTTGTACGAGTGAAATGTCCAACTAACTATAACTGTCCCTAAAACCTATGGTTTTTCAGTGAATTTCAAAGGTTTTTAAATGCTAATTTCTAACTATAACGTGTCTGAAACCTATGGTTTTTCAGTGAATATATATATATATATTATCTACTGGCGGTCGCCAGTAGATAGTTATAGTTAGGACCACGTTTCTATAGGAAAAGCGATTTTTGATTTGCTTATAACTTTGGCGTCGTTTGACGAATGTTTACGAAATTTTCCAAAAAACTTCTCTTTTCAGATCAGCTCCTATGTTGAAAGTTTGGGGGTGATTCGTCAAGGGGGGGCTGAGAAAAAAGGGGGGTCCCAAAACGTGTTTACTCCATGCAATTTCCATAGGAAACTTTAGACAAGGCTACAGGTCAAACTGCTGAACGGAATTACGTCAAATTTGGCAGGGAGAAAGGTCTTGGTCCAGAAAGCACGCTTTTGTTTAAATGGGGTAAGTCCGTTCAGTAGTTTTAGAGAAATATCAACATTTACAGATATCGATATTTGAGAATTCTGACATCTGATTGGCTGAGGGTTGCGAGCATGAGCGTGCGGCTCATTGGCTGCGAACTGTTGAAACTAGGAAGTGTTGGCAGCCATTTTGTGACTCAGTTGAAAGGCGTAGGGGGAAAAATAAGAGAATAATTGTATAAGAGGGTATAGTAGGAACACTGTGGTCTTAGTTTAAGCAGCCTGTACGGTGCAGAGGCAGGGAGTTTGAATGTTGCGTAGGCCGTGGAAATCACGTCCGCAGAACAACGGTGTGTGGTATTGCGGCAAGGTTGCGTAGGCTCTGGAAATCCCGTCGGGAAAACAATGCGCCGTATTGCGGCAAGCAGTGTGTAGGGTGCACATACAGGTAGTGTGAATGTTGCGTAGGCTGTGGAAATCACGTCCGCAAAACAACAATGCGCGGTATTGCGGCAATGTTCAGTAGGCTGTGGAAATCATATCGGGAAAATAACAATGCGCCGTATTGCAGCCTTCCTTTAATATAATGCGCAGTAATGTTTACTTATAATGCGGTGTTCACTTTTATCACGGACAGTGAACAAAATTAACGTTTAATTGGCTGAGGTGTTCGAACAACGAGCTCAATGTTCATTGGCTGCGAACCATTAAAAGTAAAAGTGTTGCCAGCCATTCCCTCCCCCTGCGTGGAGTAGCAAGGACATCTGATTGGCTCACATGTTCCAAGCAGGACCTTCCAGAGGTTAATGTTCATTGGCTGCGAACCATTGAAAGTAGAAGTGTTGCCAGCCATTTCCTCCCCGTCCGCGGAGTAGCAGGGACAATTGATTAGTTGACGTGTTCCAAGCAGGACGTTCCCAAGCTTAATGTTCATTGGCTGTAAACCATTGAAAGTAGAAGTGTTGCCAGCCATTCCCTCCCCCTCCGCGGAGCATCAGGGACATCTGATTGGGTAATGTGTTCCAAGCAGGACCTTCCCAAGCTTAATGTTCATTGGCTGTGAAGCATTAAAGTAGAAGTGTTGGCAGCGATTCCCTCCCCCTGAGCGGAACACCATGGACATTTTATTGGCTAAAGTGTTCCGAGTACAAGTTTGTTCATTATTGGCTGGGAACGTTTCACTGTTGTGAAGCGTTTTGTGGCGCTTACTTCAATGGAGTATGGGAAAACAAAGTAGTAGCGGGGAGGGTAGGAACACTATTAACTCTGTAAAGTGGTCACAAGGTGGTGAACAGGGATTGTGAAGGTAAAAATTGTTTTTATATATTTTAAGGGCCATTTATATAATTGGCGTGGGGTGTACAAATCACGGCGGGAAAATAGAGTGTGTTGCGGTCGTCTTTTTATTAAGTTTGCGGGTGGGATACTTCCCAGTAGCACTATTTACTTAGAATGTGGTGTTTACTTTTCTGACGGGGAGGTGTGGTTGCGCAGCAAAAATTTCAGTTTAGGTTTGAAACAGTTTTTATTAAGCAATTACAAATAAACTTTCTTCGAAAACTGAAGCTGTATATATCAAAGAGGTGACAAATAAAACGCAATTCATAAAATATCCCTTAAGCGTGGCCACACCCTCCCTTTTTTTTTCTGCTATAGTTTATAAAACTGTTGCCCCATATACTTGATAATATAAGAGGGCTTGAGTTACTTTTAGATAAAGTAGAAAAGAAGTGCTACAAGAAACACTCCCGCACTACATCATCTCAGGTCACAGGAACAATAACAAGTAAAAAACTGTTAAAAACAAATCACTTTATATTACATAGAAATGTACGCTTTATCATTTTTATAATTTCTATTCTGTAGAATTCGGGAAAGTTCGGTCGTAGTGCTTAGAGGTCGCTCACTGCTCCGCTAACAAATCAAATACTCCTTTGAGAATATATAGGATAATAGTATAATAATATACACTACTGGTTGTATATATTCTATAGGGAGAAGGTGAATAGGAACCGCAACAGACAAAAATAGAAATATCAAAAAAACTCCACTGAGGTCAGTATAAATGTAAATGTTACACTATACATACTCACACTATATGATCTCAAGGGAGAAATAGACTAAAAACCAGAAGCTGCTGACGAGACATATAAATCTTTAGTCTTCGCACCAACGGGTCACAAACTCCTCTGAGATCATAATGTGTGGTTATTATAATATACATACTCACACTATATGATCTCAAGGGAAAATAGACTACAAACTAGAAGCTGCTGACGTTACATATAAATCTTTAGTCTTCGCGCCGACGGGTCACCAACACCTCTGAGGTTAAGAACAGTGTCAATATTATAATATACAAAGTCACACTATATGATCTCAAAGGAGCCAGAAAAGAAACAATGTTTGCTGTATTCTGTCTGTTTCTGAAAACAAGCTGCTGACGTTACATATAAATGGCAAAAACAACCAATAACACTTCTTTCTAAATACAAATGTTTAAATTTTGACAAATAGCTACGTATTATAAATATCTACTATGCCATAATAAAACAACTTACAACTCTGGAATATGTTTTGTTGCCGCAAAACAAGAATCCGATGCTAGAAAAGGGAACGTGCATCACAGAATGGACACGCGTAAAGAACTCGCATAAAAGAAACGAATTAAAACAACGGGTGTGGTTTATATACTTTTTGGTTATTGAGTAGTATATGGAAGGAAGATGCGGCTCCGCCCATTTAGATGTCACGTTTTACAGTTGACACGTGCTCACGTTGTAACTGTTTAACTTATGCACGTGTTGGGAAAAGTTACAAAATGTGAAGCGGTAAAGGTTTCGGTTTCGATCCTAACACGTATAAGGTCCTTAATATGTACATACGTTGGAGAGCTTAAAAACTGTTACCCGGCAAACCGTGCCATTTCCATTCTCATGACTACAAACATCTATTAATTGCCGTAATTCTAAATAGAAGACATAAAAAAAAAAATCGTTCAGAATAGAAAAAAAAATACGTGCTAATATTTCTCATCACTATTGTTTTAAATTAAAAAATGCCAGCATTTGTAAAGCGTACAGCTTCCACCAGAAAGGTGTGCCGGCTCTCGGGGGCATCGGGAAGATTAAGCAAGGTGTTGCCCACAGTGACATAGTGGTGGGCTAACGTGCCGCTGGAGCCGGGAATCGAACTGTGAACGCTGTTGTTCGAAGTCAGGTATCATAGCTGCTGCGTCACACATTTTCACACTTAAATGTTAATTAGTGCTAATTAAGTTTTAAACATTGTTAAATTATAACTTATAACAGACTACTATTACAGTTAGTTTTTCACTACAAAAAGTATGCACGTCTTTTTAAAATTTACTTAAAAACAATATAGGTTTCAGGGACATTGTAGTTAGAAATTAGCATTTATAAAACCTTTGAAATTCACAGAAAAAACCATAGGTTTTACAGACGTTATAGTTAGAAATTAGCATTTAAAAAACCTTTGAAATCCACTGAAAAAAACCATAGGTTTCAGGGACGTTACAGTTAGCTGGACATTTCACTCATACAAAACCATAGAAATTCCACTGTTATAGTTAGTTCAGCTAAGTATAACTCGCGCCCCCGCAATGCACTGCTCATGACGTTACGTACTACATCATTCATGGCATGGTCAGTGATATCACTGATAACATCACTGATCACATCTCAAATCACATCACTGATGACATCACCGATGACATCATCCACGTGATAATCTGATGCACCTCATCACACCCTAATATAAGCTTTAATACACCCACTGTAAAATACAGACTAACATTTTCGAAACCATCCACACACCAATACCAGTTACTACATACTCACTCACTGATTCCTTGGTCTGCACACACATCCACTCATTCACCCATACAATCACTTATACATGCAGTCACTCATCAATACAACACTAGCATATGCACTCATACACCTATTCAGACACTCACACACCGCCACTCATCCATGGAGTTACTCACACACTTAGTCACTCATGCAAAGAATCAATCACACTCCAATTTACTGACCTATACAGTTATACACACACCACCTCACTAATTCATACAGACAGTAACGCATACTTACTCTCTTATGTAATCACTGAAACAAGTACAGACTCATCCAGACATGCCACTCTCACAATCACTCACTCTCACATATAGTTATTTATATACACCATCACTCACATATACTGCCTTTTACATATGTAGTTACTCCCACATGTACCACTGAGACATCCATTCACTCACCAACACACCCATACACACACTCACCCACCCATACAGCTGTTTCCACATCCACTCTTCAACCCATACACCCAGTGAATCAACCACTCACACATGTATGCACAGAGTCACACACCTCCAACCCACCCACACACACACACTCAGTCCCCCATACAAATACTCAATCAAACAATCAATAACCCATATAGACACTCATGTAGCTACTGACCAACCCATGTAGCAGCTTACACAAGAACAGACAGACTGATACAGACATTCACACAGTTTAGTCAGTAACCCATGCATTCAGTAAGACACGTTTAATCAGTCACTTATACAATGAGTCACATACCTCCTAAATCCTCCATCCAGACACTTATACACCCACTCATTCTTCAATACACCTTGCCATACATATAAAACATATTTAAACTTTACAGAAACACAGAGTCACTGGATGATGTAATCAGTGATGTCATCAGTGATGTGATTTGAGATGTCATCAGTGATGTTATCAGTGATGTCACTGACCATGCCATGAATGATGTAATATGTGACGTCATGAGCAGTGCATTGCGGGCGTGAGTTATACTTAGCTGAACTAACTATAACGGTGGAATTTCTATGGTTTTGTATGAGTGAAATGTCCAGCTAACTATAACGTCCCTGAAACCTATGGTTTTTTCAGTGAATATATGTATATATATATATACATATATGTGTGCATATATATATATATATAAATATATAGAAATATATTACCTACCCACGGTTATCAGTAGGAAGTTATAGTTAGGACCTACTTTCCTTAGGAAAAGCATTTTTTGGCTTGCCTATATCTTTGACGCCGGTTGACAAATCTTCACAGATTTTCCCAAAAAACTGTGCCGGTGGGTCTTATTGTGCATGGAAAGTTTTGGGTGATCCATCAAGCGGGCTGAGGAAAATGGGGGAGTCAAAAAAAGTGTGTTTGCCATGTTAATTCCCTTAGGGAGTTTGACCGCGACTACAGCTTGAACTGCCAGACGAAATTACACCAAATTTGGCAGAAAGCTAACTCTTAGTCCAGAAAGAGTGCTTTCTATTATTTGGTGTAAATCAGTTCAGTTGATTTATTAAATAAATTATTAAATGAAAACCAAATCTGTATATCCAGAGACGCGGACCCTCTGCGAATCTTGCCGATCCCGTGCAGAGATCTGATTGGCTGCCAACACTTCAACCAGGAAATTTTGGCAACCATTTTGAGTCCCAAACAAAAAGATAAAAAAGAAAAAAATGGGCAGAGTAGTAATACGTTGACCCCCTTGCCTTGGTCCCTGTGATCCCGCCAGGGGAAAAAAAAACATTACAATTTTTTTTTTATTGAAAATCATGGTGTATCCGTGAACTCTACGAAAATAAATTATTAAAAAAACAAGCGCGGTCTTCTGCACTTGTTTATAATATAGCCATGTGCTAGGACTGGGAGAATGTGGCATTTAAAAAAAAAAAAAAAAGGAGGGGGCGCACTGGGTCCCCCATCCTAAGGCTCTATTTAGCCCCTGGGACTACCACCTCCTTGGGGTTTTAAACTATAATGTAGGGGGTGGTGTTTTAAACTATAATGGAGGGGGGATGCACTGACCTCCCTCCATGGGCTCAAGGGCTCAAGGGAGCCCCAGGGACCACCACCTCCCCAGGGCTTGATTTTTTAAATGAGGGGGCCGTGTCGACACCCCTCTCGGGGCTGTTTGAAGCCCAGGGACCACCGCCTCCCCGGGGTTAAAATAAAATAGTTAAAGGGGGGCTGTGTGACCCCACAGGCTCGGGGGACCATCACCTCCCCTGGGCCTATGTAATGTATAAAAATGGGAGGGCGGCGGCTGGCCCTCCTCTGGCCATTTAAGGCCCCAGGGACCACCACCTCCCGGGGCTGGCCTGTGGTAATTAAAAGAGGGGGGCCTTGCGGCCCCCCTTCTGGAGCCATTAATAGCCCTGGGGACCGCCACCCCCCAGGGCCAGCTGCAGCTATCTCCCGAGGTACCCACCTCTGGAGATAGCAGTTTGCTACCATCGGGCGGGAGCATAAAAACTGCTGTCACTAGCTGGGAGCAAAGTTTGGGTCTGTTTCACTGCCCACTGTCAAGCAGGCAGGAAAACAGATGAAAAAATTGCTCCTACATGCAGAGAGCAGCATTTTTGGCTGCTCCCTCCATGTGGGAGCAATGCCGGCTCCCACTTGAGGCGGGGAGCTGGCAGGGACCACGGGGGCTTTGGGGTTTCTTCCGTGGTCTTTACAGTGCACCAGGGCACCCAACCTTAGTTTGCCAGGACCCGGGGGATGGGGTCCCTGGGGCCAAAATTGGCCCATGAGGCCCTTCGAATAATTAGCCATGACCCAGGGTATGGGGTCCCCGGGGCCAAAATTGGCCTTGAGAAGGGGGCCGCGAGGCCCCTCTCCCCCATGGGTTTTTGGCTGGGCCCTGGGAGATGTGGCCCCGGGGCCGAACTCAGCCCACGGCCCCCCTCCTCTCTGTAGTAAGGAGGGGTTCATTTTCTTGTCCTCTCCTGGTGAGAGGAGAGACCATGGTACTGCCTTTAAATTGCAATGAGTATGCAAATGTGCAAATCACCTGGAAGCTCCGTCCATTTGGCCATGCCTCACCCACCTTAGTAGTATACAAAGGTCTTCTTGCCTTTTGCCAGTATGACAGGCAGCTTACCAAAACACCCCCAGTGCGTTTCCTGACAATTTTGGTGACACCTTCCTGATGCCGAGAAATATGAGGACATTTCCACCAAACAAAGAAGCACTTGCTTCATGTAGTTAAGATGGAGGACCCTTGTTTGGTGGAGATTTACCTCTTTGTAGTCTTGTTGTCTTCGTGTTATCACAGATTTCTGGGTAAAGACACACAAGGAACAATCACATTGATGAAACACACACAAGGTCACTGGAGACATTTCTCTGTGGTCCATTGCACAGATGTAGTGGAGAATACGTACTGGGCATTTACCCAATGAGGTAGCAGTTAGTAATTAACAAGAATAAAGTTCTCGAGTTGGGTAGATATTTTGTGCAAAACACAGCTGCTGACACCCCCACACAGACACTCAGACACCGACTCACACACCCATTCAGCCACTCACACACCCAGTCACAAACCCACACACACTCTCTCACACCCACTCACAGACTCACTCACAGACTCATGAACCCACTCACAGACCCACTGAGACACTCACGTATCCACTCACAGGCCCAATCAGACACTAATGCACCCAGTCACAGACCCACTCAGACACTTGTGCACTCACTCACAGACCCACTCAGACACACACATACCCACTTATAACCCACTCAGAGACTCACAAACCCACTCACAGACACACACAGCCACTCATAGACCCACTCCCAGACCCACACAGCAATTCATAGATCCACTCACAGACCCACTCAAAGATCCACACAGGCATTCACAGATCCATTCACAGACCAACACAGCCACTCACAGAACCGCTCACAGACCCACACAGGCACTCACACACCTGCACAGGCACTCACAGACCCACTCACAGACTCATTCAGCCACTCACATACCCACTCACTAACCTACACACCCACACTCAAAGGTTACAAGTTACAGTTAGGAAATAAAATTAAAAAAATCTGAATTTCACAAAAAAATTAAAAGGTTACAAGGATGTTATAGTTAGGAAATACAATTAAAAAAAGCTTAGGAATTCACTAGAAAAAACAAAGGTTACAGGGATGTCATAGCTGGGCTCAGATTTCACTCGTACAAAACCATTGAAATTCAGCAATTATAGTTACCTGAGATAACTATAATTTATGCCCCCCGTAACACACTGCTTATGACCTCACATATTGCATCACTCATGACATGGTCAGTGACATCACTGATGGCATCACTGATGACATCTCAATACATCATTGATGACATCATCCACAGAACCACTAACACACCCATTCATACCCCCAAACAACCTCACATACACCCACACACACACCATCAGTCACACACCCATTTAAAGACCCATAGAACCACTCACTCACACACCCACTCACTCATCCATACAGCCACTCACTCACTCACTCAAATGGTCACTCACACATCCACTCACTCACCCATAAAGCCACTTACATATCCAGTCACTCATCCATACAGCTACTAACAGAGCTACTCACTCACCCATGCAACCACTCACACACCCATTCACTCACCCACACGACTACTTACATACCCATTCACACATTCATACAACCACTCACACACCCACTTACTCACCCATAAAACCACTTACAAAGACACACACTTTCCAATACAGCTAATCACACCCACTCATTTACCCAAACACCCACTCAAACAGCCACTCAGTCACCCATACAGTCACTTAAACACCCACTCACCCACCCATACAGCCACTCACACAACTACTCACTCACCCATACAGCTACTCAAACAGCTACCCTCTAACCCACACAACCACTTACATACGCATTCACACACTTACCTATACAGTCACTCTAACAGACACTGACTGTGCAATACAGCCACTCACACACCCACTCATGTACCCATACACCCACTCATTTACCCATACACCCACTCAAAGAGCCACTCACTCATATTAAACCCACTTACACACCCAGTCAGTCACCCATAGAGCCACTCACACAGCCACTCAGTAACAGCCACTCACACCTACTGACCCACCCATACAGCCACCCACACAACCACTCACACAGTCACTCACTCACCCATACATATAATCACACACCCACTTACCTGTGTCTTCTTCTTATATTAAAAAAATCTAAATGGTATTTTATTAGGTATATTGAAGTTTACCTTCCTGGATGATGTTATCAGTGATGTCACAGTGATGTCATTTGAGATGTCATCAGTGATGTCACTGACCATGTCATGAGTGATGCAAGGTCATAAGCAGTGTATCGCGGGCGGCATAATTATGTTATCTCAGGTATCTATAACTGGTGAATTTTACTGGTTTTGTATGAGTGAATTCTGAGCCTAACTATAATGTCCCTGTAAACTTTGTTTTTTTTCAGTGAATATATATATATATAGTACACAGCTACTATAGCCACTGTGTAATTTTGTCGTTATGTCTTAGATGATGTTTCCATTTTAAAAGTACTTTATGATTTACAAATAACTGTCAACCCCGGAGACAGATTTACATGAAACTTAAAAATCTACTTACTCCGTCAGCTAAGGTTCGGCATGACATGCTTCGAGAAGATCCTTCCATAGAAGAATACGTTAAGCAAGGGTGAAATCGCTGAATGGATTTGCACTTAAGTTGGTATGAACATAGAATTTTCTCAGAAACTGGGACTGCTTTTGATTTGATTAAGTCTGCTCAATAGTTTTTGAGGTATTATCATTTAAAAAAGGTGCTGAGTGGGATTTAAAACGTTAACTTTTATACATCTCTGCCATTAAAGCTCATGAGTCATCCTGTCAATCATATATTCAAAGTTTTGCACAATGTGATTGGCTGGATTAGGTCTGAAAAATATTTTTGTCTGGCATCTTGAAACTTGCTAATCAGTGATAACTTGTGAGTTTCACAGTGTGACAATAAATAAATAAATAAATAAATAAATAAAACGAGTTGCCCCCTCCCTTTCAATGTTTTAAATTGTCTCTGTGGGACTCGTCGCTCTGGGAACTGACACAGACGATCAGAGAGAGAAAAAATAAGCACCGCTGCATTTTTCGAAACATTGTTGTCAAGGACCTCCCACCACTCTGGGGACGGAAGATAGCATGAGTTCCATTGTGCTCTGTTTACATTGTGTACCTGGTGGCCCCCAGTGTCTAGGGACTACTGAGACGTGAGCCCCGTTGCACTGCTCCCCGAGAGGGTCAGAGTCCCAGGAGCATTATGCTGCTCTACCACACTGCTCCCCATACCTGTGTCTATGTCTGGGGGAAGAGGGTTGGAGTGGCATGGCAGAAGCTTGCTTGCATTAGCAGATGGTCAAATAATGATGCTAGCTCCCATGCAAGCAGAATAACTGTGTCAGCTGGGCAGGGAGCTGGCTTTGGGCTCCTGCGTTGTCTTATCCTCTGCAAAGACTCCGGGTGCCCCATAGAAGGAGCAGTACACCTGGAGTGAGAAAAAAAAGAAATAGATGTGCCTGACCATGTAGTTTTTGATAAAAGAAAAAAGCTTCCAAGAGCGGCAGGGAGGAGCCAGCAGCAAGCCAACGAAGGCCCCCATAAGGCACTAGGACTGACTTACAGGTTTGCATTGTTTGATTTGTGGTGCCTTAGAGAGTGCAAGGGCACCACCAACATATTGTAAAGTGTTCTCTGGGCATGCAGGGAGTGCAGTAGCCCCACATGCCCACCCTCTATGTTTTGGGGCAAAATCACTCTAACTCTTCCAGGTGCACTTAACAGTGACTCCTTGAACTGGAGCTTTGAGCCTTTTGGTTTTAGAATGTGAGGTCCTTTGTAGTGAGTCCTAAGGCTGCTTTGCAGCATGTGTAAAAGTGGAAGAAAAGTCTACTGTGTACAGTATTTACGCAAAAACCACAATTGATGGACAGAATGCAAAACAATGTCATACATTCACCCCAGTACAGAGATCTGGGCCTAAATCCATCGTTTTTTTGCTCACCATGCCATTCCAGTTTGAACCCAGCCATATGCAAATCAGTCTTGACCCTGTGCCCAATGGGAACAGCCCAGCCCGAACTGCCAGGCCAGGTCCTCCCTGGACTGGAAACAAGCATCCTAGGACCGGTGGTGTGGTGAGCAAAAGAATGATGGATTTAACCCAGATCCTTGTGACTGGGGGTGAATGTTTGCATTGTCCAGCATTCCGTCCATCAATTGTTTCTTTTGCATTTGTCGCCCTAAGTGGGAAGGGTATGCCCAGACGTGGGTCCCGTGCTCACTACACCACTGGATTGAAGCTAGCCTGGCTGATGAAGGGTGATATCCTGAAACCGGGCCCAGGATGCTTGTTTCCGGTCCAGGGAGGACCTGGCTTGGCAGTTTGGGCTGGACTGTTCTCACAAGGAACAGGGTCAAGACTGATTTGCATATGGCTGGGTCCAAACTGGGGTGGTGTGGTGAGCAAAAGAATGATGGATTTAACCCAGATCCTTGTGACTGGGGGTGAATGTTTGCATTGTCCAGCATTCCGTCCATCAATTGTTTCTTTTGCATGTGTACAGTATTTACAGCATATGATGTTTTATTAACATTTATAAAAGTAACAGTGATTCTATATTTATGAATGATTGGAAAAGGTGCTGAACAGGATTTAAAGGGTTAACTTTTTTGGCAGCCAACTGTAAAATAAGTAACCCCCAACTCTTTCAAAGCTTTAAATCACTCAGGGTGTCCCGCTCCTTCTATGGGGCACCTGGAGCCATTGTGGAGGGTGAGGCTGTGGGGAGCGTCAAAACCACACAACCCAGCCAGCTCCCCTTGTGGATGACATCATTCTTCTGCTGGCTCAGAAGCCAGTAGTCATTCCTTGCCCTCACATCTCCACAAACGAGCTTCTACTGTGCTGCTCCTCCCTGCTTCACCAAGACATGGTTGCAGCAAGTAGGAGGTGGTGCTGCATGATGGTTCTGGGGCCCTAGCCCTCCCAGTGAGCAGTGTATTGTGAAGCGTGGTGGCGCTCACATCTCCGTTGGTACCCAGTCACTGTGGGCCCTGGGAACATATTGCACATAGAGGGTGACAGCTGATCCCAAAATAATTTACCTGGCTGGTGTGATCTGGATGACCACCCAAAATAAAATGCTTTTTATGAACGATAACCAGCTCAAACTGAACTCCCATGAGATGGAACTTGTCATCACCAGAAGCAGAGATGACCTGTGGAAATCCATGTTTTGGCCTGCCATTTTAGCCTCTCCTCCCTGGCCAGAAGTCTCGCAGTGTTGACTGATGCAAAATTATCTATGAAACCCCAAGCAGGGTTGGCAGTTTCATCCTGCTTCCTATAACTTCGTAAAATCAGAAATATCTGCAAACTCCTGTCCTTCGAGGCTCTCACTCAGATTACCAGTGCATTGGTAATTTCAAGGTTAGACTACGCCAACTCTCTTTACTTGGGCCTTCCTAAAGGCCTACATCTTAGGCTTTAACTTGTACAAAATTAGGCAGCCAGGCTCTTGTACCAGCAACCTCGCAACTGCCACATTACCCCCCTGCTGAGGACATTGCACTGGCTGCCAGTAGAACAGCGCTCTACCTTCAATGCCGGATGTCTTATCTTTAAATCACTTCAGAGTAGCCAGCCCTGTTTCATTTCAGCTCGTATTCAAAACACACTGCCACTCCCAACCTGAGGTCCCTGCATCTGAACCTTCTCGTCACTCCCACTTCTACAAAAAAGACACTCAGCAGTTCCATATTCTTGGTCCTTGCCCCCTGTGTTTGTGTTGTGACACCCTCCAATAAAGGCATTCTTGGTTTGTAGGTCAGTTATGGACCCTGAGTCGCGTCTGCTAAGTCTGTGTTGGTTTTTCCTCGCTGTCCTGTTTTCTTTATGAGGCTTTAACTTGTTGAATTTTTCGGATAGAAAACTTAATTATATATACACTGAATGGTTTGCCAAAAAAGCTTTTAATTTGCCCCCACAGAAGTACTCCTTGAATGGGTGCAAACGTACAACTTTTTGGAATACACATTGACAGGTGTAGGCTTGGAACGCTGCTCTAGTCTCAGGTTTTGGGGCATATTAATGGCAATCAAAGACCCAAGAGGTGATGGGATGAATGCTTGTAACTAGTCGAACCACTGGTAATCACTTGGGGTAGTATTCCAACCCATCGTTTTTTGTTCACTGTGCCATTTTAGGACAGAGCCCCACATAAAGCAGATCAGTATTGATGATGCTCCTCATGGGAACAGCCTATCTTGGCCCTTGGCCATCTCACCTCTTCATCTTGTGGCTCATTGCTTTTTTAGATGGGAAATTTGAGATTCCCCCCCAAATCTTACTGACTAAGCTACGCTGTGGATAATGTTTTTTCGTTCTGCAGTAAGTGAAAGTGAGCCTTAGTGTGAATCTGCCTTTTTTCTGCTGATTCACCTACCACAGATTAAAAAAAAGCAAAAGGTAAAAAAGTAAAAGACAGGCGGCATCTCACAGTGAACCATGAATTGATGTCAGATTACCGGCTGGCCAATCCCGTAAATCATTCACTGGTCTGTGACTGGATGGGTGGGCAGCGACAGAGCAGTTGGTGAAAAGGCTGCAGTCATCCATTCAGTAGAGGCCAACCACATAGATCCGTTCTGTTCAGCTGATGGCAGCCTATCAGAATTGCGGAAATGGTGCTTATTTTGGTTTGGGAGCATTGCTTTGTAAATTTGAAGGAATCTGCCAAATGTCTCATAGAACTCTTTCTAAATTCTTGAAAATGTCATTTATATACCCTACGTCTTTTATTGAATTCCTGCTGGGGGACACTATAACGAGATTTGAATACTGAAAAGCCATACAAGCACCCACAGCATTGTCCATCTTTTGTAGGAAATGTCTTCTACTGAAACAAATATTTTAGTATGTAAGTATGAACCTCCTGAGGTCTGTGACCACCAAAACCGCATGCCCATCCTGTGTTTTTCTCTCTGTAGGAATCTTGTGCAGTCAGCTGTTCTGTAATGGTGTGAGATGTTGAAATGCAGAGAAAGGGTTGCCAGCGGTGTGTGTTAGGTCGGTGCACCGAGCCTTTCACTGGTTTTCCTGAGGAAGTGTGTTGATTCCTTTTGGAAGCTGACTATGTCTAATATCAGAGGTTTGAAACTGGCTTTGATGTACCCAGACATAACTTTGGTCTCGGTGTTGATTACAGAGATAATTGGACATCCTGGTTTTTGAGGTTTGTTTAAGTTAAGGAACTTATGCACTGTCTCAAGTGCTGGAAGTTCTTCCAGATATTGTGTGAGATGCAGTCGATCATCGGTTTCAGAATTACTTGTTTTTTTTGTTTGGGTAATCACTGCATACCTACTTTTAATCATAATGTTGTCTTCATGGTGACATTTCTTTAAAAATGTTTTCATATGTTGAGCGATCAACTCATTACTCGCATGTGATGCACTTAAACAAACACAATTTAATGTAAAACCACTCCACCGATGCTGAAGGTGCCATGACATTTGTTCTGAAGGAAATTGTAGCAAACATATCAACAAATATGCCTGAAGCTTGAATATCTATGAAAGGACGATTGGGCAGATGCACCAATGATACATTAGTGATTTAGGGGCACATGCATCAAGCATTTTTGTCTTCGCACACAGGCCGAATCGCAGAATCGGCCCATTTGTGAACGCAAAAATGCTTTTCAGATGCAGCAAACCTTATTTTGCGATTCGCTATTAGAAAGGGGCGTGTTCAGGGCGTCCCTTCCTAATACCGAATCGCACCGGTATTTAGGAATGTTTTGTGACCAAAATGCGGTTGCAAAACATTCACATTTTACCACCTACTTTAAGTAGGTGGTAACCCATTCACAAATAGGAAGGGGTCCCCCAGGGGCCCCTTCCCCTTTGGGAATGTTTGTTACAGTGTGTGTGAAGTTGGCCTGGTATATGCTGTCCACTACTTAAAGTGGGCACCCTGTACCAGTCCAAACAACCCATATGGCAATTTAAGAGGTCAAAGATAACCTTAGAAAGCTATCCAAGTGGTAGCTGTGGAGAGCAGCATTCAGGCTTAGTCTTGAAGGAATGTTAAGCAGCTTGTTTTACCAGACTGTCACCTTATTGTCTTGGTTAAATGAAAGGAGAACCACACAGTAGTTATAAAAATATGTATTTATTATTATAACACTCTAAATACCTCACAATATCTGCTACACACAGATAAACACAAAGCACACAATACTGTAGCACAGAAACAGTCGTAAGTAGCACTAATACACAGTGGACTCCAGGGGGAGACCAAACCCTATACTAAAATAGTGCTAGAAGAACCACGACTCGAGTCAAGACAGTGTCTAGAGGATGTAGAATCACAAACGAACACAGCCTGAGCTGGAGTCCTGACTAGGCCAGAACCCATCTTAGCACCCAAGGTTAACCCTACTAATCCCTTGTTCCCTGTACCACCACTTGTAACTGTACTAGGGGGAGCAGTTGCCTTAGGGGCAGTGGTGGTTGGAGTAGCATCATTGGCCTTTGGACAATTGGCATATTTTGTCCAATGGGTCTTTTCCTTACGTAAGTAACACCAAAGAAACCTTGCCTTTACCTTTGTTGGATTGTGACTCCCCCCCCAGATGCAGGTTTTTGGGACCCTGATGAAGACTTGTCATCTTTACCCTGGTCCCCACCCTTATCTGAAGTTTTAGCATCTTGCTTCTTCTGGTCACCACCATGGTTCTGGTTTTTCTGCTTCACCCTGGTTCCGATCCACCTATCTGCCTTCTTTCCCAATTCTTGGGGAGAAGTCAGATCAGAGTCAACCAGGTGCTGATGCAACAACTGATTTTGGCAATTATTAAGGATTTGCTCCCTCATAATCAAATTGTACAATCCTTGAAATCCTTCACTTTGCTGCCAAGCAATCAGCCTTCCAGAGACTTAATGGCGCTATCCACAAAGTCTACCCAGTCCTGATTCTGTGTCTTCTGGGTGTCTCTGAACTTAATCCTGTACTGTTCAGTGGTTAAGCCAAACCCATCAACGAGAGCACTCTTCAGGACTGAATAATTGTCAGCATCCTCTTCTCTAACAGTGAGGAGCTTATCTCTACCTTTGTCAGCAAAGGAGAGCCACAAGATAGCTGCCCACTGCTCTTGAGGGGCCCTCTGAACTTTACAGGCTCTCTCTAAAGCAGTTATCCATTTATGGATGTTATCCCCAACATGGTAGGGAGGGACAATCTTGCTCAGGTTCCTGTTGTCAAAAGAATGTTCCTTAACTCTAGGGATACTGTTGCTGCCACCATGGGACTCTAATCCCAATCGTTTTCTAGCTCTCTGGACTTCTAGGGACTCTTTGTCCAGGGCCAATTGCTGTTGCCTGAGCCTAAGCTTTGCTTTCTCAAGTTCCAGAAATTGGTACTCCTTGTCATAAGAGTGGTCCCTCTTGCTAGATACACAGGTCCCTACAGACAGTCCTGAGTGATGAGACTCTGCAGAGGGAGATCTTGATCTCCTTGGTAAACTCTTCACTCTTCCAGGAGGGGTGAAGAGGGGGCCTTCTTGGCCTTCTCCATCACCTCCCTGAAGATCTGAGTTATCCAGGTGGGACCCATCTTGGTCCTCCTGGCCAGGGTTTGAGTCTAGGTCATAAAAGGTGTCACCTCCTGAACTGTCCTCATTCCCTGTCCCACCCACTCTGTCATGTTCATCTGACCCAGGGGTCTTCCTAAGGTCATCAAGAAGTAACATCTCTATTAGACGTTGAGTGTTGGCACTTCTCCCCGTCTTCAGCTTTCTAGAGGCACACAGGGCTTTCAATTCTTGGAATGAAAGCTCACTGTATCTAGAGGGCAGAGAGCCACTGACATCTCCTTTAGAAGACATACTAAGTGTGTTGAGGTGTTGCACCTACCTAACCTAGTGGGAACTAAACTCTCTGAGATTGGAGAAAGGGTGTGCTAAACCCTTGACTTACCCAACCCTAAGTTCAGTAGAACTTACTTATTCTAAACTAGTATTATATGTAGCTAGTACTTAGTGGTTTTCAGTTAATCAATACAAATATTTATCTGGTAAAACAATGCAGGCTTGAATCCCAACCGCTGCACACCAATGTGAGAAGTTGGCCTGGTATATGCTGTTCACTAATTAAAGTGGGCACCCAGTACCAGTCGAAACAACCCTTATGGTGATTTAAGAGGTCAAAGATAACCTTAGAAAGCTATCCAAGTGGTAGCTGTGGAGAGCAGCCTTCAGGCTTAGTCTTGAAGGAATGTTAAGCAGCTTGTTTTACCAGAATGTCACCTTATTGTCTTGGTTAAATGAAAGGAGAACCACACAGTAGTTATAAAAATATGTATTTATTATTATAACACACTCTAAATACCTCAGAGTATCTGCTACACACAGATAAACACAAAGCACACAATACTGTAGCACAGAAACAATCGTAAGTAGCACTAATACACAGTGGGCTCCAGGGGAGACCAAACCATATACTAAAATAGTGGTATAAGAACCACGACTCGAGTCAAGACAGTGTCTAGAGGATGTAGAATCTCTGGGACCCCAAGGAACCACCCAAGGTGAGTAAGTAGGGACCCCACGGAGGATGGGCGCAGTGTGAGAACTCGACCGCGTGTGCCGTACAATTCTATGGGAGAGTCGTGGTTGCAGTTTTAAAGTTTAAGGACCCTTCCCAGTGGATTACGAGGAAGCCCTTTGGATCATAGGAGGTTGGAGAGCCACCCCACCCGTGGATACCGTAGTACCAGAGTTACCTATCCCAGGGAAGCCGGGTGCATAGGGCTGAAGTGGTGTCGGAAACCGCCGTCGATCTCAATGGAGGACTTCAAGGAAATGTCACTGCGGGAAAGAAGAAAAGTGTCCGATGGAATCAAAGGGTGGATTCTTGATGAAGAGTGCCTGAAAGCAGAGGAGACAGAGTCTGGGTCACTCAGGAGTGACCAGGGGCACGGTAGATGAATGCCCACCGATGTCGGGTGCTTCAGGTGCGTTGAGGGGGTTCTTGACTCTGAAGCCACTGGGACCAGGAGACGTCGAGGATGACCAGGAGCCGGATACAAGCTGTCCCACAAAGGATGTCGAGTGCTGAGGGGTCGGTGTCTGGCGGAAGCACCAACAAGGCTTGGCAGTGGCAACCCACAAAGATGGTCAAGAAAGGTTACGGTTCGGACCAGCAAGGTCCAGGAGACTCACCAGACACAGGGGAGTCTGGGCAAGCCTGGAGCAACCAGGGGAGCCCAAGAAAGGCAAAGATGATCCTCAAGAGGACCCACAGGCCAGAGGCACAGGAGTCACGAGGGGACCTCAAGCAGAATTACAAAGCACCATCTCACAGAGCACTCAGTGCAAGGATGCCAAAGTTCTTTTGTGGAAATGGTGCCAGAGGTTGGGGCTACTCGGAGCCTAGTGCACTTGTTTAAGGAACGCCAACAAGCGTATGCACTTGCAAAAGTACGTGGTTGTTAGACTTGGCATCTTTTGGCGTGTTTCCCCTGACTTTTTGCTTTCTGACCTCCCGGTTTTGACTCTGTTTTTGCTGGTGTGATGATTCTGCGCACTTTCCTCACTGCGGTCCAGTGGGAAAGTGCAAGTGCTCCTGTATAAAATGTGTTATGGATTGGTGTTTCCATGATTGGCCTATTTGGTTTATCTGTCAGTCCCTTGTAAAGTGCACTGCGAGTGCCAGGGCCTATAGACCAAATGCTGTTGGTGGGCTGCAGCACTGGATTGTGCCACCCACGCAAACAGCCCGTAAAATGTAACTCGGGCCTGCCAACGCAGAGCCTGTGCGCAGCCTGGGGCTGCCATGTCGACTTGGCAAGTGCACACACTTGCAAGTCCCTAAACCTTCCCTTTGCTACATGTTAGTCACCCCTAAGGTAGGCCCAAGGTACCCCTGTGGGCAGGGTGCGGTGTATGCGAAAGGTAGGACATGCCCGGGTGTGTGCGGCATGTCCTGATAGTGAATTACAGCCTAGTTCGTTTTTCACTATTGCAAGGCTACCTGTTCCCCTAGGCCAGAACGGGCGGTTTTGATTATTACAGTATATAATCCTAACTGACCCCGGGAACATGGTAGAAATTCGAGTTTAGTATGCCTGGACTCAGAATGATAAAATGCATCTTTTAGTGAAGTTGGTTTTAACATTCTGTGTTTGAAAATACCGCTTTTAGAAAGTGGGTATTTTCTTGCCTAACCATCCAAGCCTGCCTCTGCGAGGTTGTGTATTCCTTGTCTGGAATGTGAGTGACAGGGGCTGGGGGATGCCAGGAGACAGGGTGAGTCAGCGCAGGGCTGAATAGCCAGATCGACCTGTAGATGGGTGGGAGGGGTCGCACCTGGGCCCTGAATAGGACAGTGCCTTCCCTCCACAATGCTGGCTCCACCTCCTGTGGTGCGTCTGATGTCCCTGGCCTACTCACTGAAAGAAGGGACGGAGACTTGTCAACAAAGTGCTCCAGAACTGGTTTGGACTAGGCGAAGGCCTCTCTGCCTTCAGAGAACAAAGGAATTTGGGATATAAATATTGGGGCCCTGACCCCATGAATTTAGATCTCGCTGGAATCAAGGAACCTGCCAAGACGAAGAGCTGGAAGAGCTGCCAGGAGGAGTACTGCCCCTTTGCTGTGTGTTGCTTTGTTGGGTTGGCCTGCAGCTGCTGCTTCTGCCTTGGGCAGTGAAAGGACTGGACTGAACTTTCTACAAACTTGTGCTGAGTATCTCCAAGGGCCAGGAACTGAGCTGGCCTCCTGTTAAGAAGTCTCAGGGACTACAAAGACTTCACAAGCCTCTGGGTACCGCTTCTGGAACGCTGTTTCAGTCGCCACAGAGGAAGGGAACTGCAACCGACTCCGTCAACCGAATCCATCCCTGGCCGGTGACCTGTTTGCACCGCAGACCGCATCGCCCCGCTTCGCATCGCAACCCTGGTCTCACCGTGGGCGACGTCCAACGCCGCCAACATCGAGCCGCTGCTTGCACCGTGACCTGTGGGCACCGCAGTTCGCATCGCATCGCTTCACTGGGCCAGCCGGACCAGACCGACACTGTCGCTGCAACTGGCTCAAGAGTCGAGACCGCACCGCATTTGGGGCACCGCTCGCACGTCTGCGACGCACCGCTCCGACTCGCACCGCTGTCCGACGCCAGCTCCCGCACTCCGGCTAGGTCGCCTGCATCGCAACCTGTCAGCACCGCATCGAGCATCGTCTCGCCCTGCATCGCACGCCTTGGACTCACCGACTCCGTCTGCCCGACGCTCATCGAGCCGCTGCCTGCACCGCATCGAGGACACCGCACCTTGCATCGCTCCGTCTTGCACCGCAACCGCGACGAACGCCGACCGGCTCGTACACTCCGTACCAGCCACAACGAGAAAAGGTACTGTGACCGAGTCTGCTCACGACTCTGCTGGCCCGTATCGACGCGGTCGGCTGGAACTGTTAGACTCTGTGGTTTTCAGCATCACGGTAGGCTCGGACGGAGCTACCGACTCGTACGAACTTTGCTTTTGTGCTATTCCTGCAAAGAAGAAGTTACTGTATCAAGCATTCATTTTTAAAGTACAGTATTGTGGATTTTTGTCGTAATTGGTCTTGTCTTGAGTATATAAAATATTGGTTATTTTTCTAAACTGGTGTGGTGTCCGTTTGTAGTGCTTACACTGTATTACTGTTGGTTATGTGCAAATGCTTTACACACTGCCTCTGAATTAAGCCTGACTGCTCGTGCCAAGCTACCACGAGGGTGAGCAGGGGTTACTTCACGAGTGTAACAACCCTTACCCTGACTAGGAAGAAGGGTCCCTACTTGGACAAAGGTGCAAGCCCTTGCCAACTAGAGATCCCATTTCTAACATTGGTTGTCAGCGGTGAGGATAGGACTTGTGTTTGCACTTGACTTACGGTGATTGGTGTGCACTACTACCATATCGCAGACCATTACGTACCACATACTGGTTCTTTTTCTTTTGGCCTATTTTTGATCTCGCCAGCTTTCAACTCACTACTTTTGTCATGCCTGAATCAATTGCATCATCCGTTGCATCTCTGGAAGTTATCTTTGAGGAGGATAGGTTGGAATCCTACGCCATAAAGGAGCTACGAGCGATTTGTAAAAACCTGAAAGTCCAAATTAAAGGCCTCACAAGGAAGGAGGAGCTACAGAAGGCGCTGAGGGCCTGGGTAGCAGCCAGACATGCCAATGGGCAGCCTGGTAATCTCAGTGAGGAGGCGGAGGAGCCTATTTCCAGGGTGGATGTGCTTTTGGGTAGGGGGAACCCGCCAGGTCAGGCAGCAGCAGTCTGTCCCCAGAGGAGCTGGAGGACAGGCGGGAGGCAAGGCAGTTTGAGCTGCAGAAGCTCAGACTGGAGAGTGAGCGGGGAGGAGAAGAGATTGGCCATAGAGGAGAGAAAGATGCTCTTAGAGCATGAGAGAGAACTGAAGGAGCTAGAACTTAGGAGTAAGTCAGGCTCAGATGGTGGCAGCAATTCGTCCAGAAAGGCAGACAGGATTGTGCACATTCCCAAGAATGTAGGCAAGGAGTTCAAGAAGGGGGATGACATACAAAGGTGGTTTCAGGGTTATGAGGCAGCCATACACATGAATGGGGTCCCTGAGGAGGATTGGGGAGCAGGATTGTGGCCACTTTTCCCGGAAGAAGCAAGGGATGCTCTGATAGCTTTGGGTAAGGGGTATCACCTCACCTATGCTGACATGAAGGATGCCCTTCTCACGAAGTATGGTCTTACTCCTGAAAAGTACAGGGATCAGTTCAGGTCCAGTAAGAAGTCTGATGCCAACACTTGGTTGGAATGTGTGGATGTGTTCTGCAGGTCTCTGGATGGTTGGGTAAAGGGCAGTAGTGTAACAGATTTTCAGGGGCTCTACAACTTGATTGCATGGGAGCACTTGTCTAGTCTATGTTTTGCAGATCTGCGCCAGCACCTAGTTGATAGTAAGCTAACTGACCCCAGGAAGCTTGCTATGGAAGCGGACCGCTGGGTGAGTACCAGGGTCCACAAGAAAGCGTTTGGGGGAGACTCAGCCAAAGGTGGGCAGGGTCCCCAGCAGAAAGGTGGGGGGGACAAGGGTAAAGCACAGGAGTTCTCTAAAGGGCCCCAAACTAGTACCCAGGGTAAAGGTTCCCAGCCCCCGGTGATAAGAAGAAAGGGGTCTCTACAGGGAAGCCTGTCGAGACCGGCCCCCGCAAGTGTTATGCATGTGACCAGGTAGGTCACTTTAAGGGGGACCCCAAGTGCCCGAAGGGGACACAGCCACCCACCGGTGGACAGTCCAAAGTGTTGGCTAGTGTAGCGCTTGGGGAGGAGGGGTGCCCACAGGAGGGTGGGGATCCCGCAGAAATGACCCTTGTCTCCCTCGGGGACAGTGAGATGGTCCCAGGAAACCAGGTGCCCCCTAACACAAAGAAATATAGCACCTGGGTGACCATTAATGGGAACAGGGTAGAGGCTCTCAGAGATACTGGAGCCAGTGTGACCTCAGTCCGGTGTCACCTGGTGTCTGAGAAGCAAGTAGTCCCAGGAGCATTCCACCAAGTAGTTGCTGTCGACAACTCAGAGCGCCAATGTATGGTGGCGCAGGTTCCCTTTGAATGGGGGGGGGGTCTCAGGTCCCTTAAGGGTGGTTGTGAGCCCTACCATGCCTGTAGATTGTCTGCTAGGGAACGACCTGGAGCAGTCCTCATGGAAGGAGGTTGAGCTCAGGTCGCACTTGGAGATGTTTGGGTTGCCAGAGTGGGCATGCGTGTCTACTCGGTCAATGGCAGCCAGAAAGGGTGATCAAAAGGACTTGGAGCCTGAAACAGTGGCCCAAGTCCCTGCCAAGAGAAAGGGCAGGGGGCGCGGGAAACCGGCCCCCGAAGTTCCCACGGACCGGGAGGAGGCGGACCTCGAGGGGGACGCCCGGTGCCTACAGGGGAGCAGGTAGCCGAACTGGGAGACATCTCTGAGCTGACCCATTGGCAGCAAGAAGGGGGTCCCACCAGGGAGGAGTTCTGCAGGGAGCAGAACGAGTGCCCTACTCTGGAGGGTCTGCGGCGGCAGGCTGCAGACCAGGCAGCTGGTAATCAGTCCGGGTCACATCTGATCTACTGGGAGAGCGGTCTCCTATACAGTGAGCCTAAGGTTGCTGAGCCTGGGTCAGCCCGTGTGCTGGTGGTACCCCAGCGCTTCAGGACCTTCCTACTGGGTCTGGCTCATGACGTGCCTTTGGCAGGACATTTGGGGCAGGACAAGACCTTTGACAGGCTTGTCACCCACTTCTTTGGCCCCAAATGCGAAGGCAGTCAGATGCACACTGCAGGTCTTGCCAAACTTGCCAGGCAAGTGGTAAGAGTGGGAGGAAGGTCAAAGCTCCTCTCCAACCTTTTCCGGTTGTTGGAACACCCTTTGAAAGGGTAGGGATGGATATTGTGGGGCCACTGGATCCCAAGACAGCCATGGGCTACAGGTACATCCTGGTCTTGGTGACCATGCCACCCGGTACCCGGAGGCAATCCCTCTCAGGACAACGACGGCGCCAGTGGTGGGCCGGGCGTTAATGGGGATCTTTTCCCGTGTGGGATTCCCCAGAGAGGTGGTTTCTGATAGGGGGACCAATTTCATATCGAAGTATATGACATCCCTGTGGAAGGAGTGTGGGGTAACCTACAAGTTCACCACTCCTTACCACCCACAAGGAAACGGTCTGGTGGAGAGAGTTCAACCAGACCTTGAAAGGCATGATCAAGGGTCTAACAGAACCCATGAGGCGTAAGTGGGACGTCCTCTTGCCATGCCTACTCTTTGCATACAGGGAGGTGCCTCAGAAGTCTCTTGGGTACAGCCCCTTTGAGCTCCTGTATGGCCACCCTGTCAGAGGACCTCTGAGTTTGGTAAAGGAAGGCTGGGAGGCAGCTCCCAGGAAAACTCCCCAGGATGTATTTAGCTACATGCTGGCCTTTAGAAACCAAACTGCCCGCTTCAGGAAACTCGCTCAGGCGAACCTAGAAGCCAGCCAGGAAGAAATGAAGAGATGGTATGACCAGAACGCCACTCTGGTCGAATTTCAACCTGGGCAGAAAGTGTGGGTAATGGCCCCAGTGGCACCTTGTGCCTTGCAGGACAAGTGGACTGGGCCATATGAGGTAAAGGAGCGCAAAAGTGACGTCACCTACCTGGTGGATTTGCAGGCTCCAAGGAACCCGTTGAGGGTCCTTCACGTGAACCGCCTCAAGCCCCACTTTGAGAGGTCCGAAGTGAGTATGCTCTTGGCGACAGATGATGGGGTGGAAGAGGAGAGCGAGCCTCTCCCTGACCTCCTGTCTACCAAGGAGCATGATGGGTCAGTAGAGGGTGTGATCCTCTCCCCTACTCTGACTCAGGAGCAGCAGGGGGACTGTCGCCAGTTGTTGGGACAGTTCGCCTCACTGTTCTCTCTGACCCCCGGTGTTACTCACTGGTGTACCCATGACGTGGACACTGGTGACAGCCATCCTGTGAAGCACAAGATTTACAGGTTGACTGACCGGGTCAGAGCCAGCATCAAGGAGGAGGTCTCTAAGATGTTGGCGTTAGGGGTGATTGAGCCCTCCCACAGTCCTTGGGCCAGCCCAGTGGTCTTGGTCCCAAAGGCTGCGGCGCCCGGTGCCACTCCAGAACTCCGGTTTTGTGTGGACTACCGTGGGCTCAATGCCGTCACCAGGACTGACGCGCACCCCATCCCCAGAGCTGATGAGCTCATTGATCGGTTGGGAGCTGCCCGGTTCCTCAGCACGTTTGATTTGACGTCTGGGTACTGGCAGATTGCCTTAACCGATGGGGCCAAGGAGAGATCAGCATTCTCAACCCCAGAAGGTCATTACCAATTCCGGGTGATGCCCTTTGGGTTGAAGAATGCCCCTGCCACCTTTCAGAGGTTGGTCAATCAGGTGTTGGCTGGGCTGGAGGATTTCAGTGCCGCCTACCTGGATGACATTGCTGTGTTCAGTTCCAGCTGGGAAGAACATTTACAGCACCTTGAGAAAGTGTTGAGGGCTCTGCAAGGTGCAGGCCTCACGATCAAGGCCAGTAAGTGCCAGATCGGGCAGGGTTCGGTGGTGTACTTGGGACACCAGGTAGGAAGCGGCCAGGTGGCGCCCCTACAACCCAAGATTGACACCATTCTGGCTTGGGAGCCCCCAAGACCCAGACAGAGGTGAGAGCCTTCTTAGGTCTCACCGGTTATTATAGGAGATTTGTTAAGGGCTATGGCACCATCGTTGCCCCCTTAACAGAGCTGACCTCTAAGAGGCAGCCCAGGAAAGTGATCTGGACTGAGTCCTGCCAGAAAGCTTTTGATGCCCTGAAGGCAGCCATGTGCACGGCGCCCGTGCTCAAGGCACCTGACTTCTCCAAGGAATTCGTCGTGCAGACTGACGCTTCAGAGCATGGTGTGGGAGCGGTGCTCTCACAACTGAACGAAGAGGGCCTGGATCAGCCTGTAGTCTTCCTTAGCAGGAGACTACTTCCCAGGGAACAGAGGTGGAGTGCCATAGAAAGGGAAGCTTTTGCTGTGGTCTGGGCGCTGAAGAAGTTGAGACCATACCTGTTTGGGACTCACTTCCGGGTTCAGACAGACCACAGGCCCCTCAGATGGTTGATGCAAATGAGGGGTGAGAATCCAAAACTGCTGAGGTGGTCCATCTCCCTACAGGGAATGGACTTTACGGTGGAACACCGTCCTGGTACAGAACACGCCAACGCAGATGGTCTGTCCAGGTTCTTCCGCCTTAGTGAAGAGAACTCCAATGGGGTTGGGTAGTTCTCCCTACTTTCAGCTGGAGGGGACATGTGTTAGACTTGGCATCTTTTGGCATGTTTCCCCTGACTTTTTGCTTTCTGACCTCCCGGTTTTGACTCTGTTTTTGCTGGTGTGATGATTCTGCGCACTTTCCTCACTGCGGTCCAGTGGGAAAGTGCAAGTGCTCCTGTATAAAATGTGTTATGGATTGGTGTTTCCATGATTGGCCTATTTGGTTTATCTGTCAGTCCCTTGTAAAGTGCACTGCGAGTGCCAGGGCCTATAGACCAAATGCTGTTGGTGGGCTGCAGCACTGGATTGTGCCACCCACGCAAACAGCCCGTAAAATGTAACTCGGGCCTGCCAACGCAGAGCCTGTGTGCAGCCTGGGGCTGCCATGTCGACTTGGCAAGTGCACACACTTGCAAGTCCCTAAACCTTCCCTTTGCTACATGTTAGTCACCCCTAAGGTAGGCCCAAGCTACCCCTGTGGGCAGGGTGCGGTGTATGCGAAAGGTAGGACATGCCCGGGTGTGTGCGGCATGTCCTGATAGTGAATTACAGCCTAGTTCGTTTTTCACTATTGCAAGGCTACCTGTTCCCCCTAGGCCAGAACGGGCGGTTTTGATTATTACAGTATATAATCCTAACTGACCCCGGGAACATGGTAGAAATTAGAGTTTAGTATGCCTGGACTCAGAATGATAAAATGCATCTTTTAGTGAAGTTGGTTTTAACATTCTGTGTTTGAAAATACCGCTTTTAGAAAGTGGGTATTTTCTTGCCTAACCATCCAAGCCTGCCTCTGCGAGGTTGTGTATTCCTTGTCTGGAATGTGAGTGACAGGGGCTGGGGGATGCCAGGAGACAGGGTGAGTCAGCGCAGGGCTGAATAGCCAGATCGACCTGTAGATGGGTGGGAGGGGTCGCACCTGGGCCCTGAATAGGACAGTGCCTTCCCTCCACAATGCTGGCTCCACCTCCTGTGGTGCGTCTGATGTCCCTGGCCTACTCACTGAAAGAAGGGACGGAGACTTGTCAACAAAGTGCTCCAGAACTGGTTTGGACTAGGCGAAGGCCTCTCTGCCTTCAGAGAACAAAGGAATTTGGGATATAAATATTGGGGCCCTGACCCCATGAATTTAGATCTCGCTGGAATCAAGGAACCTGCCAAGACGAAGAGCTGGAAGAGCTGCCAGGAGGAGTACTGCCCCTTTGCTGTGTGTTGCTTTGTTGGGTTGGCCTGCAGCTGCTGCTTCTGCCTTGGGCAGTGAAAGGACTGGACTGAACTTTCTACAAACTTGTGCTGAGTATCTCCAAGGGCCAGGAACCGAGCTGGCCTCCTGTTAAGAAGTCTCAGGGACTACAAAGACTTCACAAGCCTCTGGGTACCGCTTCTGGAACGCTGTTTCAGTCGCCACAGAGGAAGGGAACTGCAACCGACTCCGTCAACCGAATCCATCCCTGGCCGGTGACCTGTTTGCACTGCAGACCGCATCGCCCCGCTTCGCATCGCAACCCTGGTCTCACCGTGGGCGACGTCCAACGCCGCCAACATCGAGCCGCTGCTTGCACCGTGACCTGTGGGCACCGCAGTTTGCATCGCATCGCTTCACTGGGCCAGCCGGACCAGACCGACACTGTCGCTGCAACTGGCTCAAGAGTCGAGACCGCACCGCATTTGGGGCACCGCTCGCACGTCTGCGACGCACCGCTCCGACTCGCACCGCTGTCCGACGCCAGCTCCCGCACTCCAGCTAGGTCACCTGCATCGCAACCTGTCAGCACCGCATCGAGCATCGTCTCGCCCTGCATCGCACGCCTTGGACTCACCGACTCCGTCTGCCCGACGCTCATCGAGCCGCTGCCTTCACCGCATCGAGGGACACCGCACCTTGCATCGCTCCGTCTTGCACCGCAACCGCGACGAACGCCGACCGGCTCGTACACTCCGTACCAGCCACAACGAGAAAAGGTACTGTGACCGAGTCTGCTCACGACTCTGCTGGCCCGTATCGACGCGGTCGGCTGGAACTGTTAGACTCTGTGGTTTTCAGCATCACGGTAGGCTCGGACGGAGCTACCGACTCGTACGAACTTTGCTTTTGTGCTATTCCTGCAAAGAAGAAGTTACCGTATCAAGCATTCAGTTTTAAAGTACAGTATTGTGGATTTTTGTCGTAATTGGTCTTGTCTTGAGTATATAAAATATTGGTTATTTTTCTAAACTGGTGTGGTGTCCGTTTGTAGTGCTTACACTGTATTACTGTTGGTTATGTGCAAATGCTTTACACACTGCCTCTGAATTAAGCCTGACTGCTCGTGCCAAGCTACCACGAGGGTGAGCAGGGGTTACTTCACGAGTGTAACAACCCTTACCCTGACTAGGAAGAAGGGTCCCTACTTGGACAAAGGTGCAAGCCCTTGCCAACTAGAGATCCCATTTCCAAACAGTGGTGCACAGGGGTACAGGTATTGCAGCCCCCACAAGGGATTCTGACCTCAAACTTGGTGAGAGGACAGCTCCGACCTTGAGGAACTTGAAACATACCTCCTGTGTTGCTGGAGCCTTCGGAGTCTGCAGGAGCTCAGGATCAGCAGACCAGTCAGTTGCATTGCGGTGCCTGCGGTTGCAGGGGAGTGACTCCTTCACTCCAAGGGAGATGTCTTCAGTTGTTCTTGATGTTCCACAGCTCCTGCATGGAGCCTGTATGGTGCAAGGGCACAGACGATGCTTTGGACAGAGTGGGAGATGAAGTTGGTCCCAAACAAAGTCCATCGAAGTCCAGAGTGTCCAGACGGTCGAAGGTCAGTGGTTTCTTGATCAGAATCTTGTCAACGTCGAATCTAAGGTCCTACAGCCAGGTAAGCTCTTTAGTACCCACAGCAGAGGGTTGGACAGATTCAGGGTACACTCCCAAGGGAGGGTCGGGACAGTGGGGAGGTTACTCCCATGTCCTTTGTCCAGTTTCGCGCCAGAGCAGGAGCCAACGGCTCTCAGGACTGGTTTGAACTGGACTATGCACAGTGACACCAAATTTGCCCCTCATGCAGACTTTCGGTCGCTGGCAAGCACACCCACCCAGGCCTAATACACTAATTCCTGTCTGGGAGGTGGTCACACCTCCCTGTGACAGGATGCCTATTGTTCTGCCTTCACCTGCTCGAGCTTGGCTCAGCAGCAGGAGGGCAGAAATGTGTCTCTGGTTGGCAGCAACCATTTTGGGCTGCCCGGGACTAGAAGGCGGGTACCGGGAATACCAGGGACCTCACAAAGCTCGTTTCTGAGGGGTGGATTCATACCTCCCACATCGGTTACTGGTGTGGGGGTATGATTCCACAATGTTTGACACCAAACACGATAGGGTTACTTTCAGCCGTTTTAGAGTTGGTCATCACACGGTCGCATAATGCCACTCTATATGTCGTAAATGGCTCTAGCACTAACAACCCGAGAGAATGGACTCCGTAGGCTGCAGGGGTGTCCTGCTCATTCAGTGGCACCCACTCACTTAGAACCAAGCACCCTGCCTTCAGAATTGTCAATGCCTGCTATAGGGGTGACTTATAGGTTTTAAGTGTAGTGACCCTTAGATATAGTAAACCTATATCTTAAGTAAGTGGTGCATGCAACAACTTACACAGGCTGTAATGGCAGGTGTGTAGATCCATTTTGCATGGCCTCTCATGGGTGGCATAATGCATGCTTCAGCCCATGGGAGGCCTCTGGGGTACCTTTGCCCTGGGTACATGGGTACCATATACTAGGGACTGACAAGGGTACCCCAGTATCCAATCTGGAGAGTACCTAAGTACATGACATAACATTTTAGGGAGAAAGCAGATAGACTGGGGTCCTGATTAGCAGGATCCCAGTCAGACTAGTCAAAAACAATGTAACATGAAGCAAAAAGTGGGGGTAACCATAAGAAGCAGATCCTACTTTCCTACACAGCGTTTTTTAAGAGCAGGCAGTGGTCCCACGGACCACTGCCTACTCTTAAAAATTAAAGAAAACTATTCATTTTTGTTTTAGAAATGCATCCCATTTTCCTTTAAGGAAAACAGGCTGCATTAAAAAAAAATTGCTTTATTTAAAAGCAATCACAGACATGGTGGTCTGCTGACCCCAGGAGGCCACCATCCCTGTGATTTTTGCGATTCCTAGGGGGTAGCAAATTGCGACCTACCTCATAAATATTCATGAGGTGGGTCAATTGAAATCCCCTAGGAATCATAAAAAGTGTTCAACACACTTTCATGCATGCCGTTTTGCGATCTCCTAATTGCGAATCACAAGGATTCGCAATTCGGAAATCGCAAAGCGGTTCTTCAGGCATCTGGCCCTTAGACATTTAAATCTGTTTTAGGGGCAATTTCAGTGATTCGCGTAGTTCCCATCCCCAAAATTTCCAATTCCAGAAATATTTAGGTACGTGTTCAAGAAAGTCTGATTCAAGCATTTAACATTCCATTAACAAACAGCACGGAAAAATTGCAGCCATGTGCTAATCAGCGTATCTGGCCTGGCAGTTTGAGCTGGACTGTTCCTATTGGAGCAGGACCATGTCTGGTTTACATATAGCTCATCTTTGTCTGAAGCAGCATAGTGGTCAAAACTAAAGTGGCACAGATAACTACCAGTGGCTGAATATAATTCAATTATGTCACTAATCACATTTTTGTTTTTCTAAGTGAGATGCCCCAAGTCCAATGGGTGTGCAAAGACATGGCTCCCTTGCACACTTTGCTACATGACTCAGGTTGCACCTCACTAGAGAGTCCAATAAGAAACTGGATTATTATTTGGGGTTTGGAAACTGTACAACTCAAGGCATAATCACAACTCTTGTCAGGGTGAACAATTACAGTAAGTAAATTAACCTGAGGTCAACTTCTTGATAGCTATGACGCAGAGCAGACTGGCTTCATTTAGGGAAATGTGTAAATTATTTATGCAGTACTAAAACAGTAATAAAGACAAAACACCAAACAATAAAAACCCCAACCTGAATTATAAAAATAGAGAACATTTTTATAAACTAAATAAAACCAAAATGACAAAAATCCAATACAGGGAACCCGGAAAAATGAATCTTTAAAGATTTAAGTGGAAATACAGCTAAAAAGTGCAAAAACGCCAATGGTAGTCAATGGTCACTGTACACTAGTCCCTAGGCGTGATTTGAGGTCAACCGTGATGGAGCCCTGATTGGATACACCAAGTGAATTGGTCCTGGTGAAAGTCTGGAAGTCAGGAAGTTTGACAAAGTTTCAACATCCTAATCCAAAAAGGGACTTTGTCATTTCTTTGAAGAAAATGCTCCCAACTGGACAAATCTGAAATTGTAGCCTCTGCGGTGGAACTTCAGGTCAGTTACCTGCTACACGGTGGTCCCGTTAAGGCTCTGGAGCTTTCGATTGAAAATGTTTCAAAGTCCCAAAACAGAAGGGACTTTGTAGCTTTTTCAGAGATCCTGGATGAATCAGCAAGGCGAATCTAAAATTCAATCAAATGCCCCGGAACTGCCAGTCGGGTATTTTTTATGGTAGGTCCCCTTGGCTTTAGAGCAAAAGTTTCCAAACTTTTACATGGTGCTCATACACCCATAGAAGTACACTTCTAAGTCTCCCAGGGCCTCTAGGTGGGCATCTAAAGACTCTCAAGGTGCCAGGCAGAGGCAACAAGTAAAGTCCAGTCCATGTTCCAGTTGCCACTGGCCAGCTGGGCACTTTCAGGAAAAGGCCTTTTGAAGTTTGCTGTGTCCCTGGAGCCATCCAGGAGGTCTCCCAGCTGATCCTTGGACTTCACTTTGTTCTGGACACAAGTGGGAGCAGGTCTAGACTGTCAGGACTCCTCTCAGGTCACAGAGAGCAGTCCCTGTCCTCTTTTGCTCTTCAAAGGTCCTGAAAGTGTTCCGAGGGGGTGCCTTGGTTTGCCACATTTATGCCTAACACTAACTAATGGACGGGGGTGACCCCTGGGCACTCTAACCAATGAGTTAAAAATTCCCAGGGGCAACCTTATCTACTTTTTTAGTAGTTGCTGTTTGCATTACTGCAAACAGGCCCAAAATACCATGTGTCAGGGCATTTTCAAGATGGTGAAAGTCTTCAGCTGCACTAAACTTGGGCTCTTAGGGTTGTGACTGTGTAGGGGAGTGCATTATGGTAATCACTAGTGCTCTCCCACATCTAACAGTAAAATCCAGTTTGAAGGAGGCCCTATCCCCCAAGAAACTGGGAGACAGAAGTCTGGTAGAACAAAGGTAAGTTCCTACAGCACCCAGGCAGGGGATCGAAAAGAAATGTCCTGGCATCCTGTTCTCTCCCTTTCAAAGTGAGTCAAAGTGTTACATTTGGCTCAAACTGACCTGCCAGGCAGGATTTTAACAGTGTGGTGTCAAAAAGGATGCCCATAGACCCCAACTAGAAGATTTTGCAGGACTCAGATGAGTCATCACTCCCTATTCAGCTCAACACATTGTATACCTCCTATGAGGAATTTAACACCTGGTTCGTGCCTCATTCAAGGCTGAGCAAAGCCTGGGAGTTAGCAGAGGCTAATGCTAATTAGCCTTCTGAAAGCTCAGACAGTAAAAGGGCAACTTTCTAAAAGCTACTGTACCTCAGCTACTTTTCCCTAATATTTCCTTAATAGTTTTCAGAAATACTTTTCTTTAGTATTTATCAAAAATCCTACTACACCACTGAATTGGATTGTTTAATAACTATTAAAAAAAAGTGGTTTAATTATTTGTCTAGTAGTCCCTTTCCCGAGATAGCAGTATTATTATTTTTATCTGCACTCTGGTTTTCTACATAGGACAGCTAGGCCTGCCACAGTGAAAATTGTATTTTGAGCCTTGTCACTGTAGAGACATGGTAATATTAATTTTCTACCTGTCCCACATTTAAATGCATGCACCCTGCCTTGTGAGTTACAATGCCCACATAGGGGTTAAGTTGCTAATATTTAAATTAGGTCTTTGCCTGCCATAAAGGGGTATTTTGATAGGTTGCACTATAGCACTCAGGCTATACAGAGGAGGCCTGGTGCTATGTTTGCACTGCCACTATAGTGGATGTCACAATACAGGCTGCAGTCCACAAGTGGCATTTAACTGCCAGGCCCTGGGTGCACTTCCTACACCATATGCCAAAGAATTATAGGGGACGTTAATAGACCTATCAGGAATACACACATTTAACCATGTTTGAAGGGGGAGCACAGTCACTTTACTCCTGGTAAGCAGGGGTATTATTCAGAGTTATAAAACCAGCAAACAGATAGAGCAAAAATGTGGGTACGCAGGGGTATTATTCATAGTTCTAAAGCCATCAAACAGATGGAGCAAAAATGTGGGGCAGGTCGCACAAAAGATGGCAATATACTACAAGGTTGAAATCGGTGTGAGGTTGCTTGTTTTCTCATCTGGTGAGAACATGCCATAGCAGTTTGTAAGCAAGTCTGACTTGCATATAGCGGGTCTCTGGAGTGGGCAAAAAACACACTGGAATACAGTCTTGAGTGAATGCGGTGGCTGAGTTTCTATTGAGCCTTCCACTCATTTGTAAATGAGCCCTCCTGTTCTGCACGCCATCCACAAGCATCCCTTTCAACACTGTTTTCAAACTCATACTCCCCACCCTTTTTTGCATCAATAATCCAGAGCTCATCTCTTGTCACCGCCCACACCGTATTTTGTCACTCAAGTAAACATCATTCCAATCCATGCAAGCTATTGCAAGTGCCTCAGGTACAAGGTGGCACTGCTTCTACTCCACACTACTGTCAGGAATGCGATATATAAATTCAACGACAACGTAATTGCACATCTAGCCCTTTAATTATATCTGTGGATGAATGGGGTGCACCAGCATGATCTGGCTTGCAGTTTCTAAACGTCAGTATTTCCTTCCTTTCTAAGCCCTTCTTCATAACTGCCACGGTTTCCACAGTTAGACCACAAGGCTGAAGGAGATTCATATCTAACTACTGCAGCTTTCAAAGAGCGGATTTCACATCACACGCCACTTATAGATTGCAAAACTTAAATGGATTCGCATCAGTTTCAGTAACGTTTCTGCAGTAATAAGAGCACTTTATGAGAACAAGTTTGCAAACAGAACCGATAGCAAAATAACAATTGCAATTCAAGAACGCAGTTGCCTTCATTTGCTTTTATTTTTCTTTAGATGTGTGCCTCTCTCTTACTCGCTTTCCTGTTTTCTTTTACTGCTTGGATTTACCTTTTATAAGAATGGTGAATGGTGCACAACGTTTCTATAATCGTTTCGCACTTTTGTAGCTTTATGCTTCTCCATATACTGAGACACTCCGGGGCATATTTACAAGAAAATATTTACAAGAAAATGGTGGAGCGCGGTGTTAAGCCAAAATTGCTAACGCCGCACACTTGCATTCTGAAAACGCGGGGATGCCCCGTATTTACAATGATACGGTGCGCCCCTGCGTTTTCCCGAGCAGGCACCCTTGCACCATATTGCAAGGGTGCCTGCTTTGAGGGAATGATGGTTTATGTGCAGGAAGTTGTCCCTTCCTGCACATAAACAATCACTAATGGTGATTTGTAACTCCTATGTGTGATTGTGCAGCACACATAGAAGCTGCAAATCGTCATTTTTATTTATTGATTGTTTATGAGCAGGAAGGGACACCTTTCTGTACATAAACAATCATTCATGGCGATTTGCTGTTTCTATGTGTGCTGCACAATGCAGCACACATAGAAACAGCAAAAACGAGGAGAAATTAATAATTTCTCCTCGTTTTGCCATGTTAAGACCACGTTTTTTTGTGTCTTAATTTTGGTGCTGCCCCATATTTACGCCACCGTTGTAAATAGGGGGCTGCGTCAAAAAACAATGGGTGTTGCGGCTGAACGCCCACCACAACACCCATTGCCCGCCCCTTTCACGCTAAGTACTGCATGACAGGGGGCCTTATTCACAAGGCGGCATTAAGCCACATTACGTGGCTGAATGCCGCCTTGTAAATAAGGCGAAGGGTTTATCGCCACAGGAACGTCATAAAAAAGTGACATTCCTGTGGCAAGAAACTCTTGTAAATATGCCCCTCAATTCTCTGGTTTTGTTGTCTGTGCCGTTACACTGAACATTTGGATGTAGGTGGTCGGAGATCAGAGGAATTAATTGTGTTCCGAACTTCCATAGGGATTAAACTTGTGCCAAAGCTGTTGAGTGCTGTCTATCTGAAACTGCAGGCCACCCGCAAAAAGGATGGATCACGATGTACACCAAATGCATCTGCTAGGTCGAAGTCTTTTTGTGTTCCATCCACAGGACCCCAAAAAGAAAAAATATATATATTTGTAATCCTTTCTAAATGTCCAACACACAGGACAATTATAATTAGAAAAGTTACAAGGAAAAGCTAGACAAAGCAATTTAATTTATTAAAATTCCTAATAAGCGTACAATAAATATACCTATGTTTCACCAGTATGGCATAATTGTAAAATTAACCTGAAAGAGCAGAGATGAACTGGAAGAAAGAAAACTAGGGGTGGGCGTAACTGGTTTAATTTCCTCTGGCGTAATTACTCGTAATAACTTCAAAATTACTCATAATAATGTGTAATTAATTGAGCAGTACAATTCAGCATTTAGCACAATTTGCTATACTACCCTACATCCAAAAAGGGCAGAGGATGCCTTTTATGCTAAGAAAATAGCACTAAATGTTCCAGGACATGAACAGCAGCAGCCAGTAGCCACTTGCTCTCTTCGTTCATTGTTCCTTTGCTCCTGCGGTAGGATTTTTGGCCCAAATTACTCTTAATTACTCCAGCTGATATAATTGCATAATTTTAGTAATTTTGCATCATTGAAATTACTCCAGTGTAATTAAAATATCTTCCAGCCTTGAAGAAACGCCTCCCACCAAAAAGTGATGACGTAATGAGTGTTTCTTGCTGGTGTTACTTGCAGCACAGTGGTGCTTTAAGATCCAGAGGTAGTCCTTAATTGGTGAAAAAATAAGAAATATAAGTGGTGGGTCTCAACATTTTTCTCATGAGATCGCCGTTAGCCGCACTGAATACTGGGGTTGCCAAACACCAAGGATGTCATGCCTTGATTCCACCTTATGTCTCTTTTACCACTTCCCTGCAGTTCCTGTCTCTTTATCTTGCTCTCACAGCTCCTTTTGCCCTCTCATGTCACTTTCTCTCTTGCTCTCAGTCAAAATCTAATAGTAAGAAATACTTTTTAGTCAGCAAAAATGTGTGGGGTTGGACAAAGGACCACGCACGGCCCTGCATCCAACCTCCTGTGGGCGGCCAGCCCCTTCTCCATAGAGACACACCCCAAATTTTTGTTCTATAATTTAGTTAACCTGTCCCTCAAGAATCTCTTGTGAGTCACGGAGGGGACTCCAGATGGTTTGTGGTGACCCAGACCGAGAACTCTTGCCCTACTAACACTCTGGAGGGAACTTTGCTCTCAGCCACCTTAATCAACTGCTGGTCCCTTCACAAGCATTCCTTTGAAATTAACGAGCTACTTTCAGAAAATAATTGTGATCTTCTTTTCCTGACAGAAACATGGCTCTCAGATTTCTCTTTCCCAGACATAGCTTTTTCTATCCAGGCTGGCTTCCGAATCTATGGCATAGATAGAATGGATAAACAAGGCGGTGGGGTGGCGGTAGTGTACAGAGATTCCTACCAGTGCTATATATCTAAACCTCTTAATATTGGGCGATTGAGGGTCTTTCTTTTGTAATCACCCTTAACCCCTCCTTCACGGTCGCAGGGCTACTAGTTTATAAACCCCCTAACTGTACGTCGGAATCACTTAATCTACTAACAGACTTGACAGGTCAACTTTCCATCCTCTGCCCAAACTTTCGGCTACTTGGCAATTTCAACCTACACATTGATGATCCTAACTGCTCTTGGGCTAAACATTTCACTGTTACTTTAGAGGGATTTAACCTTACTCAACATGTGACAGGGCTGACCCACAAAGCCGGTCACACACTCAACCTTATCTCCTCGCATTCCTTGAATATTCAGATGGACAGATTTAGCGCCGGGACACTATATAAATGTTTTTGGGATTTGACCCAATCATTAAATTAACATGGCCAGATCATTGTCTAGAACCTTTTAAAATGACCAGGGTGTTCCCTAAGAAACAGCAACACCCTTTGTGGAAAAGTCTTGGAATTTCTGTTCTCGGAGGCACTTCAGGCAACTCCGCTTGAACTTGCAGGGACAGTGTGCCCTTTGTTGTCCATTTAAATAACTGGCTGACTGCTTCCCTTGATCTTATTGCTCCTCTAAAAGCAGTATCCCAACAGAGATCAACTCCGTGTGCTCCCTGGATTACTGCTGTGTTAAAAAAAGATAGATCACACTGTAAAATCCTTGAACGCAGGTGGAAGAAATCCTACCACCCTGATGCAAAAGCTTTTGTGTGGGCTACAGCATGGAATCCGCTCTCCTGGAGGTCGCTGAATTAATTTATGTCAATGTGGATCAGGGTTCGGTAGCCATGGTTGTCCTTCTTGACTTGTCAGTGGTCTTCAATATGGTTTCCCACTCCATTCTCTTGGACAGATTATGGGACGTGGGCATCCAAGTTCCAGCCTGGGCCTGGCTGAAGTCTTATCTGGAGGACCATTCACAAAAGTTTTTTCTTCCCCATTAACATCCACAGCTAAACCACTTGATTGCAGGGTACCTCAGGGCTCTGCCCTGATCCAAAGCTTTTTAATATTTACTTGGCCCTTTGGCCGAGTAAGTATGGCCAAGTAAGTTTGCCCCAATGGCTAAGCTAGTGGAGGAATGGGGCAAACTTATTATCTCTTATGCAGATAACTTGCAGTTGATGCTCTCATTCCAGGAAAAAAAATGTGGGTGCATTGACTGCATTTAAGGGATGTCTGAGGGCTGTCAGTGAATCTGATAAAACAGAGATACTCTTTTCTGGCACTGACCATCACCCAGATGCATACAACTGGTGGCCTTCTGAGCTAGGCTCCCCTCCTTACCCTGCATGGGTGGTAAGAAACCTCGGGTCGGATTTGGCTCCAATCTATTCTTTGAGCCTCAGGTTAGAGCTGTGTCTGCCAGCTGTCTACTTATCCTATATACTTAATCGCCTGCAGATCATTCAGAATGCCCTAACATTCTCCTACAGAGCATGCGAGCAGAAAGGTCCCAGTTATCTGAGGAAAAGATTACTTCCCTACCATCAAGAGAGAGCACTTCACTGCAATGGACAAAAACTTCTACATATTTCCGAGGGTTAGCAAGGCAAGAAGTTGCGGTCGCTTTTTTTCCTACTTAACCGCAAACTATGTAACTCTTTGCCTTCAACCTTCCGCTTCGCGTCCTTTGAATCAGACTTCTGAAAATATTTGAAGACATACTTGTTTGACAATTAGGCATCCTGCATCGGCTGGGATTCAATCTTTTAGTGCACCGTAAAGCCGATAGTGCTGGGTTGCCTCTTCGGATGCAGCCACACACTTTACAAATTCATATTGTATTGTATTGTATTGTATATTCACAAAAAAAACTAAAGGTTAAAGGGAAATTCTAGTTAGGTAAAAATGTCTCATCAATTATGTAATTTCAAATGCTGCAGTGATGTTATCAATGATATTATAGAAGATGCCATGATTGATGTAATATGTTAGGTCATAAGCAGTGCATGGTGAGGGCGCAAGTAGTGCTTCCTCTAGGGCATGAGTTTTAGTTTCTTGAGAAAACTATCACAGGAAAATTTCTGTGTTTCTGTCTGTTTAAAACAGTATGTTCTAATTGTCAATTTCACATAACTATAACATCCCTTTAAACTTTGGATTTTGGGGCAATTTCAAGTTTTTTAAATTTCAAAGAAAAATATTATTACCATTCTTAACTAGAACATCAGTTGAACCTTTGCTTTTTCAGTGAATTTCTAGTTTTTTTTAGGTAAAGTAATATTTTATAACCATACATAATGCCAACCCCACATTGCTCATGGCCTTTAGCTGTGTTTGTGTGTGAGGTTGGCTGCAGGCGTGGTCTGTGGCCCTGCCCTGCATCCAAACCCCTGTGGCCAGCCAATCCTATGCAGCTCACGGCCTTTGGCTGTGAACAACAGGGACTTGCCCCAGGGTCCAGCCACAGCCCCTGTGCACAGCGGGGGTTTGGACACATGCCCTGGTCCCCACGCACTTGGAGGCAACTCCTCGCTGTGAAGTACCTTGGGCCATGCGCAACATGGGGTTGTCCGTAGGGACTTGATTGCGGCAAGGGCCTGCATGCAACTCCTGTGCACATTGAGGGTTGGGCGCATGGCCTGGCCCCAAGCCCCCAAGCACCAGTAGGCATGGTTGACTATGTGTTGTTACAATTTAAAGGGCGTCATTTTAAGTAAGATAGACCTACTGAATTTGGTAAAGGGTAAGCAAAGCAAAATATTTTAAAAATGGCCTATCGACTTTAAGAAGGGCTCAGCGTATCAAGATATAGAAAGCAGACCTGTTTAATTTTTCTTGAGGCCGTGGGGGAAGTCCCAGGGGCCTAGTGACCCTGCTGGTTCTCTGCAAGCAGATTAGTGCTACAGGGGTGTCAATGATCTGAGCCAGCAATGATCTGTGATGCCATGGGTGTAGCCATGGGTGGGCGTCAATTTAAAACTACAGACGCTGACGCGACAGCAATCCCAAGGCCACCAAACTCGTAATCAGGCCCTAAGTCCTGAAATGCCTGCCTGCAACATTTCTGCTCATGTTGCAGGCAGCAAATCACAGCACTCACTCCTGTGGAAACTTTGCTCCTGTGTGAGTCCCTAAATATATTAATTTTCAAATTACTAAAAACCCACATTTTAAGTCTCTACTTTCATTACTGCACTAGCATCTACTATTTGAACAAAATGGAATTCAGGTGTGCCTCACTTTTCTCTTGAATGCAGCATTTTATCTCTCAATTCATTAGAACTCTTTCGTGCTGCTGCAGTTAATTACTAAGGAGTTGGCTGAAAGACTGCTGCTGTGTTGGAAGTACATGTTTGACTGCGTGTTAGAATGTATTACTTCAATGGATGTGGAAGATATTTTAGAACTCATAGAAATTAGGATCTCAACTGCTCATTTTAGCTTTCTCGAGCACTAGCCATAATTTATATGACAAAAAGAACCAGCTGACTTTGCTAGCTTCTAAAGGAAATGCATTACGTTTTACAGCTTTGATTCCATCAAAATGGCTTCAGGTGTGGCACAGTTTTGTCATGAATACAGAATGTTAGCACTCCAGTTGTTTGTTAGAATATTGTGGTGAAACGGCAGTACAGCACTTGGGAATCAACTGCCAGACTGCTACTTCTGGTGGAAATACATGTTTTACTCAGAATATCAGACTTTATTCCCACATGGCTGGGAAAGATAATGTGAACTGATGTGCTCTCATTTTTGCTTCTGGAGCACCTTCAAACAACCTCTATGAGAAAAGCATGAGAGAAAACAGTTTCCTTTCAAACATTGTTGATCAAATCCCAGCAGGGGGCTAGCATTTTTCACAGAGTACAATCACCTTAGAATGCTATACAGTACTGTAATAGCTGCCAAAACATTATGCCCAGCTAATCACTGGGTTTCCTTTGGGATCACCCCATGCCCCTCACACGCCCCTTGGGGTCAGGGTGTGCTCACCTTGCCTCCCTATATATTACATATATATATTTTGTTCAGGTTTGTCCAGCCAAACAGGATTGACTAGCCCCATTTAAAGTGGCCAATAGGAGCACACATGGACATCAACATTTTAGATATCACTTTATTTTTAAATCCTTCATGACCACCTGGATCACCTCTTTGCAAATTTCTCAAAAACAGCTGAACAGATTTACATAAAATAACAAAAATTACTTTTTAAAAAAGTTCTAACTTTTTGTCAAATTTGGTGTAATTCCATTCAGGCATTTTTCAGTAATTCTTCCCAAAATTTCCTATGGGAATTAACATAGGAAATTAATATTTTGAGAACCCCTTTTTCTTGACCCCCACTTGACGTGGATTGTTGTGCTGGAGTACTGCAGTTCTCCTTAAGTACAGCAAATGAAATATTAGAGCATTCTCTTTGCCTGGAAGTGATTTTTTCCCATCAGCTCCTTCAGTACAACAGTTTGGGTACTGTTATATTTAGGTATGGTAATAAGATCTGATTCTATGTTAAAAAAAATCTAGAAATTCACTGAAAAAAAATCAAATGTTCAACTTTTTTATAGTTCGGAATGGTAATAAATTCTTGCTCTGCATTTAAAAACCTCAGTTAAAGTGACATTATAGTTAGGTAAGGTACTAAGAGTTTAGCTTACATTTAAAAAGTCTTAGAAATTCACTGAAAAAACAAAGGTTAAAGTGACACTATAATTAAGGCCTCAAAATAATACAAAAACTATTGTTTTATACAAAGAAAACTGACATTTACCAGTCATAGTTTACTGAGCTAACTATAACTTGCACTCCTACATGCACCGCTACAACCTCAAATATTACACCACTCATGACATACTAAATGACATCTTTGTTGACATCACTGATGACTTCTCAAATATTTTTCTTGCCTAACTTCAGGACAGGTGACCCGATTCTTGTTTTCGTTGCCTAAAAACATCTTTCCTCATGCTGCAGGCAGCCAATCAAAGTCTTGCTCACTTGGGAACAAGATGGTCAAAGAGTAAAAAAAAACCCTGGACCAATCGGAAGGCTCTATTTTTTTTAATAGGGTTCGAGCAAGTCTCACAAGAGTTCCTCAAACCCAACCGTCCATAAACACATATAATTTTGGAGCTTAAAATTGCCAAAACTACTAAACGGATTTACACCAAATCACGGAAAGCACACTTTCCGGACCGACTTCTAGCTTCCTGACAAATTTGGTGTAATTCCGTTTAGTGGTTTTTGCGATTTACTTTTCAAAAATGTCTATGGAAAAAGCATGGGGATTTTCAGTTTTGGGACACCCCCTTTTTCTCGGTTCTTGCTTGACGGTTCACCCCGAAACGTTCCTGGAAGGAGGTGAGGTGGATGAACTTTTTTTTGGAAACTTTTGTGAAGATTTGCCAAACTGCACCAAAGTTATTTGTTAACCAAAAAACCCTCTGTGCAAAAGCAGACCTAACTATCACTACAGTGATTTTTTCTTTAAAGGAAAACATATCTTTTTATTACACCTAACTATAACATTACTTCAACCTTTGTTTTTTTCATTGAATTCTAAGGTTATTTTAATGTAAAGTAATATTGTATTACCATACGTAAAGCCAACACCCATCACACATGGCCTTTGGCTGTGCATAGCAGGAGTTTACAACAGGGACTGGCCTGCAGACCCCATCCCCTGGGGCCAATCCAATATAAAGGGGAGGGACACAGGGTGACCCCCCCTCCCTGAGCCTTAATAAGCCCCAGAGCCCCATCCCCGGGGTGGAATTTTACACAAAAGGGATGGATGGCCATGGGGGCCCCCTTCCCTGAGCCTTTATAGGCCCCGGGGACCCCATCCCCTTGGGCCATTTTTTGTTTAAGAGGAGAGGGGGGCTGCGTGTCCCCCTCCCCGACCCTTCTTGACCTCAGGAACACCATCCCCTGGGGCGAGAGGTGGGTGCACACCCAGGGCACCCACAGAGCACACGCTGGCAGCAGCAGCGGGAGCCCCAGGGCTCCAGCAGCCTTGCTTCTGCCCAGAAGGAGAACCATCAGTTTGGGCAGGGAAAAAGAACACAAGTCTGCTCCGAGCCAGCTGGAACATTTTGAAATCTTCCATCAGCTGGGATTAGGCTCACATGTTTGCTCCCATTTGGCCGGAGATTTAAAAATGTTCCCGCCCGATTGGAGGTAACTCATGTTTCCTTGCCTGCAATAGTGCGGGCAGGGAAACTACTCTGTTCTGGGGTGAGCTCCCCAGGAAAGAGTACTTGAACCAGCCCCGGGGCATATAAAGTCTTAGGGAGGGGTCCCTTCACCTTTAAATGACAAAATAGCCCCAGAGGATAGGGTTGCCTTTAGATCATTTGCTGATAGGCCCCGGGGGATGGGGGCCATGGGGCCTTCAATGGCTTAGGAGGGGTGCCACATGACCCCCTCCCTTTTTAAAGAAAAAATTGGCCCTGAGTGATGGGGTCCCTGGGGCCTTTCAAGGTTCAGTGGGGGGCTGCATGTCCCCCTTCCTTCATCGAATATACCTGGCCCTGGGGATGGGGTCCTCAAGCTGAAAAATGCACTTGGGGATGGGGGTCTTACTCAGGCCTCCCTCCCTGTGTATTTTAAAAATCAAATGGCAGGCGCCATATTTTTTTGCCTTAATCCTGCGGGAGTCCCGTGGGATCACAGAAAAATGCCAATTTCTTTTTATTTAAGCCCCAGAGGGGGTCCCTTTGGGTCCCCCCACTAGGCCTAGAGGGGTAGTGTATCCCTACCCTGTCTCCTTATATTGTTATTTTCTTTAACTTCAGATCAGAGTCCCCGAGTCCTGTAATGACTTCCGGCAACACTTTTCTTATGTTGCTGGCAGCTAATCAGAGTGCTCACTCCTGCAGGAGTGAATAGGCCCAAGGGAAGAAAAAGCTCCCTGGGCCAATTATAATGCTCTATTTTTTAAATGGCTTTCCAGCGAGACTACCGCAGGAGTCTCTCAGACCCAAATGTCCAGATATACAAATATATTTGTACCTTAATTTTTCAAAAATTACTATTTAACACATTTACAAAATCAGTAAAAGCACAATCTGCGTACCAAGATATAGCTTCCTGTCTAATTTTGTGTTATTCCATTCAGAAGTCTCTGCAAAGAACAAAGGTTACAGGGGTGTTATAGTCAGGAATTAGCATTTATAAAACCTTAAAAATTCACTAAAAAAACAAAGGTTACAGGGACTTTATAGTTAGGAAATGGAATTAAAAAAACCTTAGAAATTCACTGAAAAAACCAATTGTTATATGGATGTTATAATTAGGCTAAGGTTTCACTTGTACAAAACCAGTAAAATTCAGCAGCTATAGTTATCTGAGCTAACTATAACTCACGCCCCCGCAATGCACTGCTTATGACCTCACATATTACATCACTCATGACATTGTCAGTGACATCCCTGATGACATCTCAACTTACATCACTGATGACATCATCCAGTGACTGTGGGTATTTTTAAAATGTTTATGAGTGTTAAATATATATACCAAGGTGTATTGGTGAATCAGTGGGTGTATGAGTGCCTGTATGGATGATGATTCAGTGGGTGCGTGATTGACTGTAAAAGTGAGTGATAGGGTGTCTCAGTGAATGTATGGGTGAGTGACTGGTTGTGTGAATGTTTGTATCAGTCTGTCAGTTGGTGTCTAAGTGGCTGTATGGGTGTGTGAGTGGGTACGTGAGTGCCTGTATGGGTGATTGGTTGTCTGAGTACCTGTATGGGTGTCTGGGTGTCTGGGTGTCTGTGTGGGTGGGTGGGTGAGGGAGTGTGTGACTGCCTGTATGGATGAGTGAGTGGGTGGCTATGTGGGTTAGTGAGTGTGTGTGTGTATGTGGGGCTGTATGGGTGAGTGAGTGTGTGTATGGCTGTGTGGGCAAGTGGATGTATCAGTGGTATATGGGTGAGTAGCTGGGTATGTGAAAGGCAGTATAGGTGAGGGATGGGGTATATGAGTGACTGTATGGGTGAGTGAGTGCTTGTGTCAGTGACTGTATAGGTGAGCGAGTACATGTTAGTATCTGTATGAGAAAGTAAGTGTGTCTGTGTATAACTATATGGGCAAGTGGCTGTGTGATTGACTGTATGGGTGAGTGAGTAGGGGTGTGAGTAGCTCTATGAGTGACTGACTCAGTGTGTGAGTGGCTGTATGGGTGTATTAGTGGATATGTCATTGGCTGTATTAGTGAGTGAGTGGCTGTGTGGGTGAGTGAGTGGATGTGTGTGTAGGTCTATAAATCAGTGAGTGGGTATGTAAGTGATGGTATAGGTCTGTGAATGGGTTTGTGAATGGTTTTATGGGAGTAGGTATATGAAAGTTTCTATGGGGTGTGAGTGGATGCGTTAGTGATGTCATCATTGATGTCGTTTGAGATGTCATGAGTGATGTCACTGACATGTCATGAGTAATGTAATATGTGAGGTCATAAGCAGTGCATGGCGGGGGCGCAAGTTATAGTTAGCTCAGCTAACTATAACTGCTGAATTTCTCTGTTTTTGTATGAGTGAAATATCAGCCTAACTATAACAGCCCTGTAACCTTTGGTTTTTTCAGTGAATCTCTAAGGTTTTTTAAATGCTAATTCCTAACTATAACTTAAATGTAACCTTTGATTTTTCAGTGAATTTCCATGGTGTTTTAAGTAGCAATGGTCTTTGCAGAATGGTGTGGAAAGGGGACGAGGCCTCTGACCAGTTCTCTAATCCAGCTGAGTAGGACCTATAGAAAGTACCAGGAGGGCTTCTTGGTCCCCAAGGTCCTTTCGCATCCAAGACAACTTTATTCACCAACCACTAGTGTGCCAGGAGACATGTTTTCAGAGTGGTGCAGCAAGGTGGTGTGGCCTCAGAACACCACTTAGCAAACTGACTGTGTGGAACTTGCTGGAGGTAACAAGAGGGATACTTGGCCCCCAAATACCCTCAATAGACAAGGGGACTTCATCCCCCAACTAGTACTATGCCAGGAGGCACGTTTGAAGAGTGATGCAGAAAAGACGTTCTTAATGATTGCACAGGTAGTGCCTGTATGATTCTATGAGTGCCATTGCCAAGGACAGACTGTGAATACCGGGGGGCATATTAGCAAGAACGGCGTTAAAATTATCGCCGCTTTAGCGGCAGGAAACTGCCGCTAAAGCGGCGATAATGGGCTTGATATTGATAATATGCCCTTGAGAATTCCAATAGAAGCCCATGATCACAGCAGAACATGGGCTTCTATTGGTATTCTCAAGGGCATATTATCAAGCCCATTATCGCAGCTTTAGCGGCAGTTTCCTGCCGCTAAAGCGGCGATAATTTTAACGCCGTTCTTGCTAATATGCCCCCGGGTGTTTCTAACAAAGTGTAAAACACATATATAGCCATATTTTAGATAAGGTTTCAGTGTAGCTATTTAGTAAGATACTAATTTAACTTTTCCCTTTGTAATCATTTGTTGAAATAACTAAATCAAAAATGCTACACCGGAGGTCGCAATGACATCAGTAGTCACGAATACAAATGACAAAGTGAAAAACAGATATATAGACATATTTTACACAAAGTTTGAGTCTAGCTGTTTGATAACAATTTTTTAACTTTATTTTAACAACACATTTGACAAAAACAACAATTAAAAAAAATAACTCAACATCTGAACTCACAAATACAACATAACTACCAAACACCCATCAAACTACCCATTGTTACCAAAACTCAGGGGGAATTAAAAACTGTTGCCAAACTAGTGCAATGCACAATCTGAAAACATCACATGACCGGGAAAGTAAGGAATATCATTGGATATTATACTGATCAGTAAAATGAATAGGAAGTATACTCCCACTTCTCCTTCTTTGATCTTCTTTTCCAGAAGTTTATTGTGAGCAGGTGGTAGATTTTAGCTGGAGACTTTTTTTGTAGTCATGTGGGACGACGTTCATGTCCTATCATCTTAAAACTTATCATAGAAAACATCTCCAACTGCCGATCAAGCAGAAGGAGCTGGAGGGCCATCTACATCAGTGGCAGCAGCAACAATTCCCGGCCAGAAAGTCCCTTTAGAGGTACAGACTACTACAACAAATATGAAAATGGTTTAGTAAGTGGGTGTTACCAGGGTTCACATACAAAAGTTCATGACCCGATTCAGGGTTGCGGCAAAAACCAAAACGGTGGTTTCACCCAGATACCACCTGGATCCAAGTAGTGCATTGTGTGATTGGTTTTATGCTCTTCCAAATATAGATTTCAGGGGTAGTAAAATGCATTTTGACCGCAACTGGACCGAGCGATTTACGCTTTCTATCGTGCACCAATGATATTCCACAACAACCGCATAAGAATTTCCTGCCTTGAGAAAGCCCTGGCTTGTTGGCCTTCGGGCGAAACACGTGTCGACTGTCTTGCTTTTTCCACACACGATTTCAAATAAAAGAAAAGAATGCTAAAGAGGAGTCCTTATTTTCCCAGTGTATATGATGCAGTAAACTAAAATTGGGGATACTACTGCCCCTGAAATCTATATTTGGAAGAGCATAAAACCAATCACACAACGCACTACAATAAATATGGCTCCAGAGTTTTCAAGAATGGCTACGTAATGCATGGACTGCACTGTTGTTATAACAGCTGGTGAGCAGTGTGTTACAGCTATTTGCAATGCTGCCAAAAATCATACATGGTAAATTTTCCCCTTTTCATATTTTTTGCTCATTTCATAAGAAGAGTTCATGGTGAGCAGCAAGAGAGCAACGCAAAGCTGAAGGGCCCTCAAATTCAATAGCAGCACAACAACACCGAAGCAGAGAGTCCATTCAAAAGTCCAATCTGAACTTGAAAATTTGGCTCCACAGTTTTCCCCAATGGCATCATACTGAATAGATTGTGGAGTTGCAGTGAGTGCTGGAGAGCAGTCCATAACGGCCCTTCGCAATGCTGCAAAGAATAATAAATGTTAATTGTTTTTTTTTTTTTTGGCCCTTCTTAGTTTTTCTACATTAGCAGGAATTTTATTATCCTACACAATGGGCATCTAATATATATGTGTTGTTCATTTTATTATCTTCCAATTAATTGTAACACTACTTACACATAACTTGCCATATAGACAAGTCAAACTGTCCCTATACAAATAAATACACAGGTAACTTTTGCCAGTTCACATGATTTACTTTTTCACTTTTTAAATATAAGTGAACAGTCTGGGGCATATTCACAAGAACGGTGATAACCACTCCAAGTTTAGCTTAACGCAACTTTTCACATCGCAGTCCATCGCGGGAAAACAACGCTGTGTTAACGTAGCATTATGAACCTGGCGTCACCATGCGATAGTCCCACGATAACGCGTCAAATGACCGTGTTAAAAATAATGCGACGCCGAAATAATGCGAAACACCAACTCGAATAAAGTTGCGATGAGCCCAACCACGGAAAAAAAACCAGCGACAACCAGCTATAGGCCTGCAATTTCCACGCGTCTGGCAGGAAAATGCACTGTAAAAGCTGAACAAGAAAAACACACCATAAACAAATCAAACTGCGCAGCAACATGGATGCACCCGGAGCGAGTGCCCAGGTCAACGCGAACCCCACAAGCCCCACAGACCACCAGCAATGAACCTCGGGGTTGGGGAAGGCCAAGGAGAAGAGGAAGAGGAAGACGGGGTACAGTCCGCAGGAAAACCCGATCGTCGTCACGGAGGTGACAGAGCACCAACAACAACTGTCCGTCCCCACCACCGTGTCATTGGCAATACAGACGGAAAAATGGCATCCCATTGTGAATGCAGTCAGAGTGCCGAGGAGGCCAAGATGCGCTGGCAGGATGTCAAAAGCCAAACCAAGCAGAAACCCGCTGCCAACAGGAAGGCGTGTTACAGCAAACAAATGATGGACGGAATGCTGACAATGCAAACATTCTCCCCCAGTCAAAAGATCTGGGTTAAATCCATCGTTCTTTTGCCCACTACGCCACCCCAGTTTGGACCCAGCCATATACAAATCAGTCTTGACCGTGTGCCCCATGGGAACAGTCCAGACCGAACTGCCAGGCCAGGTCCTCCCTGGACCGGAAACAAGCATCCTGGGACCGGTTTCAGGGTATGTCACCCTTCTTCAGCCAGGCTAGCTTGAATCCAGTGGCGCAGTGAGCGAGGGACCCACGTCTGGGCATACCCATCCCACTTAGGGCGAAAAGTGTTACAGCAAACAAATGATGGACGGAATGCTGACAATGCAAACATTCTCCCCCAGTCAAAAGATCTGGGTTAAATCCATCGTTCTTTTGCACACTACGCCACCCCAGTTTGGACCCAGCCATATACAAATCAGTCTTGACCCTGTGCCCCATGGGAACAGTCCAGACCGAACTGCCAGGCCAGGTCCTCCCTGGACAGGAAACAAGCATCCTGGGACCGGTTTCAGGGTATGTCACCCTTCTTCAGCCAGGCTAGCTTGAATCCAGTGGCGCAGTGAGCAAGGGACCCACGTCTGGGCATACCCATCCCACTTAGGGCGAAAAGTGTTACAGCAAACAAATGATGGACGGAATGCTGACAATGCAAACATTCTCCCCCAGTCAAACGATCTGGGTTAAATCTATTGTTCTTTTGCCCACTACGCCATCCCAGTTTGGACCCAGCCATATACAAATCAGTCTTGACCGTGTGCCCCATGGGAACAGTCCAGACCGAACTGCCATGCCAGGTCCTCCCTGGACAGGAAACAAGCATACTCGGACCAGTTTAAGGGTATGTCAACCTTCTTCAGCCAGGCTAGCTTGAATCCAGTGGCGCAGTGAGCAAGGGACCCACATCTGGGCATACCCATCCCACTTAGGGCGAAAAGTGTTACAGCAAACAAATGATGGACGGAATGCTGACAATGCAAACATTCTCCCCCAGTCAAAAGATCTGGGTTAAATCCATCGTTCTTTTGCCCACTACGCCACTCCAGTTTGGACACAGCCATATACAAATCAGTCTTGACCCCGTGCCCCATGGGAACAGGCCAGACCGAATTGCCAGGCCAGGTCCTCCCTGGACAGGAAACAAGCATCCTGGGACCGGTTTCAGGGTGTGTCACCCTTCTTCAGCCAGGCTAGCTTGAATCCAGTGGCGCAGTGAGCAAGGAACCCACGTCTGGGCATACCCATCCCACTTAGGGCGAAAAGTGTTACAGCAAACAAATGATGGGCGGAATGCTGACAATGCAAACATTCTCCCCCAGTCAAAAGATCTGGGTTAAATCCATCGTTCTTTTGCCCACTACGCCACCCCAGTTTGGACCCAGCCATATACAAATCAGTCTTGACCCTGTGCCCCATGGGAACAGTCCAGACCGAACTGCCAGGCCAGGTCCTCCCTGGACAGGAAACAAGCATCCTGGGACCGGTTTCAGGGTATGTCACCCTTCTTCAGCCAGGCTAGCTTGAATCCAGTGGCGCAGTGAGCAAGGGACCCACGTCTGGGCATACCCATCCCACTTAGGGCGAAAAGTGTTACAGCAAACAAATGATGGACGGAATGCTGACAATGCAAACATTCTCCCCCAGTCAAAAGATCTGGGTTAAATCCATCGTTCTTTTGCCCACTACGCCACCCCAGTTTGGACCCAGCCATATACAAATCAGTCTTGACCCTGTGCCCCATGGGAACAGTCCAGACCGAACTGCCAGGCCAGGTCCTCCCTGGACAGGAAACAAGCATCCTGGGACCGGTTTCAGGGTATGTCACCCTTTTTCAGCCAGGCTAGCTTGAATCCAGTGGCGCAGTGAGCAAGGGACCTACGTCTTTGCATACCCATCCCACTTAGGGCGAAAAGTGTTACAGCAAACAAATGATGGACGGAATGCTGACAATGCAAACATTCTCCCCCAGTCAAAAGATCTGGGTTAAATCCATCGTTCTTTTGCCCACTACGCCACCCCAGTTTGGACCCAGCCATATACAAATCAGTCTTGACCCTGTGCCCCATGGGAACAGTCCAGACCAAACTGCCAGGCCAGGTCCTCCCTGGACAGGAAACAAGCATCCTGGGACCGGTTTCAGGGTATGTCACCCTTCTTCAGCCAGGCTAGCTTGAATCCAGTGGCGCAGTGAGCAAGGGACCCACGTCTGGGCATACCCATCCCACTTAGGGGGAAAAGTGTTACAGCAAACAAATGATGGACGGAATGCTGACAATGCAAACATTCTCCCCCAGTCAAAAGATCTCGGTTAAATCCATTGTTCTTTTGCCTACTATGCCACCCCAGTTTGGACCCAACCATATACAAATCAGTCTTGACCCTGTGCCCCATGGGAACAGTCCAGACCGAACTGCCAGGCCAGGTCCTCCCTGGACAGGAAACAAGCATCCTGGGACCGGTTTCAGGGTATGTCACCCTTCTTCAGCCAGGCTAGCTTGAATCCAGTGGCGCAGTGAGCGAAGGGACCCACGTCTGGGCATACCCATCCCACTTAGGGCTTAAAGTGTTACAGCAAACAAATGATGGACGGAATGCTGACAATGCATACATTCTCCCCCAGTCAAAAGATCTGGGTTAAATCCATCGTTCTTTTGCACACTACGCCACCCCAGTTTGGACCCAGCCATATACAAATCAGTCTTGACCCTGTGCCCCATGGGAACAGTCCAGACCGAACTGCCAGGCCAGGTCCTCCCTGGACAGGAAACAAGCATCCTGGGACCGGTTTCAGGGTATGTCACCCTTCTTCAGCCAGGCTAGCTTGAATCCAGTGGCGCAGTGAGCAAGGGACCCACGTCTGGGCATACCCATCCCACTTAGGGCGAAAAGTGTTACAGCAAACAAATGATGGACGGAATGCTGACAATGCAAACATTCTCCCCCAGTCAAAAGATCTGGGTTAAATCCATCGTTCTTTTGCCCACTACGCCACCCCAGTTTGGACCCAGCCATATACAAATCAATCTTGACCCTGTGCCCCATGGGAACAGTTCAGACCGAACTGCCAGGCCAGGTCCTCCCTGGACAGGAAACAAGCATCCTGGGACCGGTTTCAGGGTATGTCACCCTTCTTCAGCCAGGATAGCTTGAATCCAGTGGCGCAGTGAGTGAGGGACCCACATCTGGGCATACCCATCCCACTTAGGGCGAAAAGTGTTACAGCAAACAAATGATGGACGGAATGCTGACAATGCAAATATTCTCCCCCAGTCAAAAGATCTGGGTTAAATCCATCGTTCTTTTGCCCACTACGCCACCCCAGTTTGGACCCAGCCATATACAAATCAGTCTTGACCCTGTGCCCCATGGGAACAGTCCAGACCGAACTGCCAGTCCAGGTCCTCCCTGGACAGGAGACAAGCATCCTGGGACCGGTTTCAGGGTATGTCACCCTTTTTCAGCCAGGCTAGCTTGAATCCAGTGGCGCAGTGAGCAAGGGACCTACGTCTGGGCATACCCATCCCACTTAGGGCGAAAAGTGTTACAGCAAACAAATGATGGACGGAATGCTGACAATGCAAACATTCTCCCCCAGTCAAAAGATCTGGGTTAAATCCATCGTTCTTTTGCCCACTACGCCACCCCAGTTTGGACCCAGCCATATACAAATCAGTCTTGACCCTGTGCCCCATGTGAACAGTCCAGACCAAACTGCCAGGCAAGGTGCTCCCTGGACAGGAAACAAGCATCCTGGGACCGGTTTCAGGGTATGTCACCCTTTTTCAGCCAGGCTAGCTAGAATCCAGTGGCGCAGTGAGCAAGGGACCTACGTCTGGGCATAACCATCCCACTTAGGGCAAAAAGTGTTACAGCAAACAAATGATGGACGGAATGCTGACAATGCAAACATTCTCCCCCAGTCAAAAGATCTGGGTTAATTCCATCGTTCTTTTGCCCACTACGTCACCCCAGTTTGGACCCAGCCATATACAAATCAGTCTTGACCCTGTGCCCCATGGGAACAGTCCAGACCAAACTGCCAGGCCAGGTCCTCCCTGGACAGGAAACAAGCATCCTGGGACCGGTTTCAGGGTATGTCACCCTTCTTCAGCCAGGCTAGCTTGAATCCCGTAGCGGAGTGAGCAAGGGACCCACGTCTGGGCATACCCATCCCACTTAGGGGGAAAAGTGTTACAGCAAACAAATGATGGACGGAATGCTGACAATGCAAACATTCTCCCCCAGTCAAAAGATCTGGGTTAAATCCATTGTTCTTTTGCCTACTACGCCACCCCAGTTTGGACCCAACCATATACAAATCAGTCTTGACCCTGTGCCCCATGGGAACAGTCCAGACCGAACTGCCAGGCCAGGTCCTCCCTGGACAGGAAACAAGCATCCTGGGACCGGTTTCAGGGTATGTCACCCTTCTTCAGCCAGGCTAGCTTGAATCCAGTGGCGCAGTGAGCGAAGGACCCACGTCTGGGCATACCCATCCCACTTAGGGCGAAAAGTGTTACAGCAAACAAATGATGGACGGAATGCTGACAATGCATACATTCTCCCCCAGTCAAAAGATCTGGGTTAAATCCATAGTTCTTTTGCACACTACGCCACCCCAGTTTGGACCCAGCCATATACAAATCAGTCTTGACCCTGTGCCCCATGGGAACAGTCCAGACCGAACTGCCAGGCCAGGTCCTCCCTGGACAGGAAACAAGCATCCTGGGACCGGTTTCAGGGTATGTCACCCTTCTTCAGCCAGGCTAGCTTGAATCCAGTGGCGCAGTGAGCAAGGAACCCACGTCTGGGCATACCCATCCCACTTAGGGCGAAAAGTGTTACAGCAAACAAATGATGGACGGAATGCTGACAATGCAAACATTCTCCCCCAGTCAAACGATCTGGGTTAAATCCATTGTTCTTTTGCACACTACGCCATCCCAGTTTGGACCCAGCCATATACAAATCAGTCTTGACCGTGTGCCCCATGGGAACAGTCCAGACCGAACTGCCAGGCCAGGTCCTCCCTGGACAGGAAACAAGCATCCTCGGACCAGTTTCAGGGTATGTCAACCTTCTTCAGCCAGGCTAGCTTGAATCCAGTGGCGCAGTGAGCAAGGGACCCACATCTGGGCATACCCATCCCACTTAGGGCGAAAAGTGTTACAGCAAACAAATGATGGACGGAATGCTGACAATGCAAACATTCTCCCCCAGTCAAAAGATCTGGGTTAAATCCATCGTTCTTTTGCCCACTACGCCACCCCAGTTTGGACACAGCCATATACAAATCAGTCTTGACCCCGTGCCCCATGGGAACAGGCCAGACCGAATTGTCAGGCCAGGTCCTCCCTGGACAGGAAACAAGCATCCTGGGACCGGTTTCAGGGTATGTCACCCTTCTTCAGCCAGGCTAGCTTGAATCCAGTGGCGCAGTGAGCAAGGGACCCACGTCTGGGCATACCCATCCCACTTAGGGTGAAAAGTGTTACAGCAAACAAATGATGGACGGAATGCTGACAATGCAAACATTCTCCCCCAGTCAAACGATCTGTGTTAAATCTATCGTTCTTTTGCCCACTACGCCACCCCAGTTTGGACCCAGCCATATACAAATCAGTCTTGACCGTGTGCCCCATGGGAACAGTCCAGACCGAACTGCCAGGCCAGGTCCTCCCTGGACAGGAAACAAGCATCCTCGGACCAGTTTCAGGGTATGTCACCCTTCTTCAGCCAGGCTAGCTTGAATCCAGTGGCACAGTGAGCAAGGGACCCACATCTGGGCATACCCATCCCACTTAGGGCGAAAAGTGTTACAGCAAACAAATGATGGACGGAATGCTGACAATGCAAACATTCTCCCCCAGTCAAAAGATCTGGGTTAAATTCATCGTTCTTTTGCACACTACGCCACCCCAGTTTGGACCCAGCCATATACAAATCAGTCTTGACCCTGTGCCCCATGGGAACAGTCCAGACCGAACTACCAGGCCAGGTCCTCCCTGGACAGGAAACAAGCATCCTGGGACCGGTTTCAGGGTATGTCACCCTTCTTCAGCCAGGCTAGCTTGAATCCAGTGGCGCAGTGAGCAAGGGACCCACGTCTGGGCATACCCATCCCACTTAGGGCGAAAAGTGTTACAGCAAACAAATGATGGACGGAATGCTGACAATGCAAACATTCTCCCCCAGTCAAAAGATCTGGGTTAAATCCATCGTTCTTTTGCCCACTACGCCACCCCAGTTTGGACCCAGCCATATACAAATCAATCTTGACCCTGTGCCCCATGGGAAAAGTCCAGACCAAACTGCCAGGCCAGGTCCTCCCTGGACAGGAAACAAGCATCCTGGGACCGGTTTCAGGGTATGTCACCCTTCTTCAGCCAGGCTAGCTTGAATCCAGTGGTGCAGTGAGCAAGGGACCCACGTCTGGACATACCCATCCCACTTAGGGCGAAAAGTGTTACAGCAAACAAATGATGGTCGGAATGCTGACAATGCAAACATTCTCCCCCAGTCAAAAGATCTGGGTTAAATCCATCGTTCTTTTGCCCACTACGCCACCCCAGTTTGGACCCAGCCATATACAAATCAGTCTTGACCCTGTGCCCCATGGGAACAGTCCAGACCGAACTGCCAGGCCAGGTCCTCCCTGGACAGGAAACAAGCATCCTGGGACCGGTTTCAGGGTATGTCACCCTTTTTCAGCCAGGCTAGCTAGAATCCAGTAACGCAGTGAGCAAGGGACCTACGTCTGGGCATACCCATCCCACTTAGGGCAAAAAGTGTTACAGCAAACAAATGATGGACGGAATGCTGACAATGCAAACATTCTCCCCCAGTCAAAAGATCTGGGTTAATTCCATCGTTCTTTTGCCCACTACGCCACCCCAGTTTGGACCCAGCCATATACAAATCAGTCTTGACCCTGTGCCCCATGGGAACAGTCCAGACCGAACTGCCAGTCCAGGTCCTCCCTGGACAGGAAACAAGCATCCTGGGACCGGTTTCAGGGTATGTCACCCTTCTTCAGCCAGGCTAGCTTGAATCCCGTGGCGGAGTGAGCAAGGGACCCACGTCTGGGCATACCCATCCCACTTAGGGCGAAAAGTGTTACAGCAAACAAATGATGGACGGAATGCTGACAATGCAAACATTCTCCCCCAGTCAAAAGATCTGGGTTAAATCCATTGTTCTTTTCCCCACTACGCCACCCCAGTTTGGACCCAGCCATATACAAATCAGTCTTGACCCTGTGCCCCATGGGAACAGTCCAGACCGACCTGCCAGGCCAGGTCCTTCCTGGACAGGAAACAAGCATCCTGGGACCGGTTTCAGGGTATGTCACCCTTCTTCAGCCATGCTAGCTTGAATACAGTGGCGAAGTGAGCAAGGGACCCACGTCTGGGCATACCCATCCCACTTAGGGCGAAAAGTGTTACAGCAAACAAATGATGGACGGAATGCTGACAATGCAAACATTCTCCCCCAGTCAAAATATCTGGGTTAAATTCATCGTTCTTTTGCACACTACGCCACCCCAGTTTGGACCCAGCCATATACAAATCAGTCTTGACCCTGTGCCCCATGGGAACAGTCCAGACCGAACTGCCAGGCCAGGTCCTCCCTGGACAGGAAACAAGCATCCTGGGACCGGTTTCAGGGTATGTCACCCTTCTTCAGCCAGGCTAGCTTGAATCCAGTGACGCAGTGAGCAAGGGACCCACGTCTGGGCATACCCATCCCACTTAGGGCGAAAAGTGTTACAGCAAACAAATGATGGACGGAATGCTGACAATGCAAACATTCTCCCCCAGTCAAACGATCTGGGTTAAATCTATTGTTCTTTTGCCCACTACGCCATCCCAGTTTGGACCCAGCCATATACAAATCAGTCTTGACCGTGTGCCCCATGGGAACAGTCCAGACCAAACTGCCAGGCCAGGTCCTCCCTGGACAGGAAACAAGCATCCTCGGACCAGTTTCAGGGTATGTCAACCTTCTTCAGCCAGGCTAGCTTGAATCCAGTGGCGCAGTGAGCAAGGGACCCACATCTGGGCATACCCATCCCACTTAGGGCGAAAAGTGTTACAGCAAACAAATGATGGACGGAATGCTGACAATGCAAACATTCTCCCCCAGTCAAAAGATCTGGGTTAAATACATCGTTCTTTTGCCCACTACGCCACCCCAGTTTGGACCCAGCGGTATACAAATCAGTCTTGACACTGTGCCCCATGGGAACAGTCCAGACCGAACTGCCAGGCCAGGTCCTCCCTGGACAGGAAACAAGCATCCTGGGACCGGTTTCAGGGTATGTCACCCTTCTTCAGCCAGGCTAGCTTGAATCCAGTTGTGCAGTGAGCGAGGGACCCACGTCTGGGCATACCCATCCCACTTAGGGCGAAAAGTGTTACAGCAAACAAATGATGGACGGAATGCTGACAATGCAAACATTCTCCCCCAGTCAAAAGATCTGGGTTAAATTCATCGTTCTTTTGCACACTACGCCACCCCAGTTTGGACCCAGCCATATACAAATCAGTCTTGACCCTGTGCCCCATGGGAACAGTCCAGACCGAACTGCCAGGCCAGGTCCTCCCTGGACAGGAAACAAGCATCCTGGGACCGGTTTCAGGGTATGCCACCCTTCTTCAGCCAGGCTAGCTTGAATGCAGTGGCGCAGTGAGCAAGGGACCCACGTCTGGGCATACCCATCCCACTTAGGGCGAAAAGTGTTACAGCAAACAAATGATGGACGGAATGCTGACAATGCAAACATTCTCCCCCAGTCAAAAGATCTGGGTTAAATCCATCGTTCTTTTGCCCACTACGCCACCCCAGTTTGGACCCAGCCATATACAAATCAATGTTGACCCTGTGCCCCACGGGAACAGTTCAGACCGAACTGCCAGGCCAGGTCCTCCCTGGACAGGAAACAAGCATCCTGGGACCGGTTTCAGGGTATGTCACCCTTCTTCAGCCAGGCTAGCTTGAATCCAGAGGCGCAGTGAGGAAGGGACCCACGTCTGGGCATACCCATCCCACTTAGGGCGAAAAGTGTTACAGCAAACAAATGATGGACGGAATGCTGACAATGCAAACATTCTCCCCCAGTCAAAATATCTGGGTTAAATCCATCGTTCTTTTGCCCATTACGCCACCCCAGTTTGGACCCAGCCATATACAAATCAGTCTTGACCCTGTGCCCCATGGGAACAGTCCAGACCGAACTGCCAGGCCAGGTCCTCCCTGGACAGGAAACAAGCATCCTGGGACCGGTTTCAGGGTATGTCACCCTTCTTCAGCCAGGCTAGCTTGAATCCAGTGGCGCAGTGAGCAAGGGACCCACATCTGGGCATACCCATCCCACTTAGGGCGAAAAGTGTTACAGCAAACAAATGATGGACGGAATGCTGACAATGCAAACATTCTCCCCCAGTCAAAAGAACTGGGTTAAATCCATCGTTCTTTTGCCCACTACGCCACCCCAGTTTGGACCCAGCCATATACAAATCAATCTTGACCCTGTGCCCCATGGGAAAAGTCCAGACCAAACTGCCAGGCCAGGTCCTCCCTGGACAGGAAACAAGCATCCTGGGACCGGTTTCACGGTATGTCACCCTTCTTCAGCCAGGCTAGCTTGAATCCAGTGGTGCAGTGAGCAAGGGACCCACGTCTGGACATACCCATCCCACTTAGGGCGAAAAGTGTTACAGCAAACAAATGATGGACGGAATGCTGACAATGCAAACATTCTCCCCCAGTCAAAAGATCTGGGTTAAATCCATCGTTCTTTTGCCCACTACGCCACCCCAGTTTGGACCCAGCCATATACAAATCAGTCTTGACCCTGTGCCCCATGGGAACAGTCCAGACCAAACTGCCAGTCCAGGTCCTCCCTGGACAGGAAACAAGCATCCTGGGACCGGTTTCAGGGTATGTCACCCTTCTTCAGCCAGGCTAGCTTGAATCCCGTGGCGGAGTGAGCAAGGGACCCACGTCTGGGCATACCCATCCCACTTAGGGCGAAAAGTGTTACAGCAAACAAATGATGGACGGAATGCTGACAATGCAAACATTCTCCCCCAGTCAAAAGATCTGGGTTAAATCCATTGTTCTTTTCCCCACTACGCCACCCCAGTTTGGACCCAGCCATATACAAATCAGTCTTGACCCTGTGCCCCATGGGAACAGTCCAGACCGACCTGCCAGGCCAGGTCCTTCCTGGACAGGAAACAAGCTTCCTGGGACCGGTTTCAGGGTATGTTACCCTTCTTCAGCCATGCTAGCTTGAATACAGTGGCGCAGTGAGCGAGGGACCCACGTCTGGGCATACCCATCCCACTTAGGGCGAAAAGTGTTACAGCAAACAAATGATGGACGGAATGCTGACAATGCAAACATTCTCCCCAGTCAAAAGATCTGGGTTAAATTCATCGTTCTTTTGCACACTACGCCACCCCAGTTTGGACCCAGCCATATACAAATCAGTCTTGACCCTGTGCCCCATGGGAACAGTCCAGACCGAACTGCCAGGCCAGGTCCTCCCTGGACAGGAAACAAGCATCCTGGGACCGGTTTCAGGGTATGTCACCCTTCTTCAGCCAGGCTAGCTTGAATCCAGTGACGCAGTGAGCAAGGGACCCACGTCTGGGCATACCCATCCCACTTAGGGCGAAAAGTGTTACAGCAAACAAATGATGGACGGAATGCTGACAATGCAAACATTCTCCCCCAGTCAAACGATCTGGGTTAAATCTATTGTTCTTTTGCCCACTACGCCATCCCAGTTTGGACCCAGCCATATACAAATCAGTCTTGACCGTGTGCCCCATGGGAACAGTCCAGACCAAACTGCCAGGCCAGGTCCTCCCTGGACAGGAAACAAGCATCCTCGGACCAGTTTCAGGGTATGTCAACCTTCTTCAGCCAGGCTAGCTTGAATCCAGTGGCGCAGTGAGCAAGGGACCCACATCTGGGCATACCCATCCCACTTAGGGCGAAAAGTGTTACAGCAAACAAATGATGGACGGAATGCTGACAATGCAAACATTCTCCCCCAGTCAAAAGATCTGGGTTAAATCCATCGTTCTTTTGCCCACTACGCCACCCCAGTTTGGACCCAGCGGTATACAAATCAGTCTTGACACTGTGCCCCATGGGAACAGTCCAGACCGAACTGCCAGGCCAGGTCCTCCCTGGACAGGAAACAAGCATCCTGGGATCGGTTTCAGGGTATGTCACCCTTCTTCAGCCAGGCTAGCTTGAATCCAGTGGCGCAGTGAGCAAGGGACCCACGTCTGGGCATACCCATCCCACTTAGGGCGAAAAGTGTTACAGCAAACAAATGATGGACGGAATGCTGACAATGCAAACATTCTCCCCCAGTCAAACGATCTGGGTTAAATCTATCGTTCTTTTGCCCACTACGCCATCCCAGTTTGGACCCAGCCATATACAAATCAGTCTTGACCGTGTGCCCCATGGGAACAGTCCAGACCGAACTGCCAGGCCAGGTCCTCCCTGGACAGGAAACAAGCATCCTCGGACCAGTTTCAGGGTATGTCACCCTTCTTCAGCCAGGCTAGCTTGAATCCAGTGGCGCAGTGAGCAAGGGACCCACATCTGGGCATACCCATCCCACTTAGGGCGAAAAGTGTTACAGCAAACAAATGATGGACGGAATGCTGACAATGCAAACATTCTCCCCCAGTCAAAAGATCTGGGTTAAATTCATCGTTCTTTTGCACACTACGCCACCCCAGTTTGGACCCAGCCATATACAAATCAGTCTTGACCCTGTGCCCCATGGGAACAGTCCAGACCGAACTACCAGGCCAGGTCCTCCCTGGACAGGAAACAAGCATCCTGGGACCGGTTTCAGGGTATGTCACCCTTCTTCAGCCAGGCTAGCTTGAATCCAGTGGCGCAGTGAGCAAGGGACCCACGTCTGGGCATACCCATCCCACTTAGGGCGAAAAGTGTTACAGCAAACAAATGATGGACGGAATGCTGACAATGCAAACATTCTCCCCCAGTCAAAAGATCTGGGTTAAATCCATCGTTCTTTTGCCCACTATGCCACCCCAGTTTGGACCCAGCCATATACAAATCAATCTTGACCCTGTGCCCCATGGGAAAAGTCCAGACCAAACTGCCAGGCCAGGTCCTCCCTGGACAGGAAACAAGCATCCTGGGACCGGTTTCAGGGTATGTCACCCTTCTTCAGCCAGGCTAGCTTGAATCCAGTGGTGCAGTGAGCAAGGGACCCACGTCTGGACATACCCATCCCACTAAGGGCGAAAAGTGTTACAGCAAACAAATGATGGACGGAATGCTGACAATGCAAACATTCTCCCCCAGTCAAAAGATCTGGGTTAAATCCATCGTTCTTTTGCCCACTACGCCACCCCAGTTTGGACCCAGCCATATACAAATCAGTCTTGACCCTGTGCCCCATGGGAACAGTCCAGACCGAACTGCCAGGCCAGGTCCTCCCTGGACAGGAAACAAGCATCCTGGGACCGGTTTCAGGGTATGTCACCCTTTTTCAGCCAGGCTAGCTAGAATCCAGTAACGCAGTGAGCAAGGGACCTACGTCTGGGCATACCCATCCCACTTAGGGCAAAAAGTGTTACAGCAAACAAATGATGGACGGAATGCTGACAATGCAAACATTCTCCCCAAGTCAAAAGATCTGGGTTAATTCCATCGTTCTTTTGCCCACTACGCCACCCCAGTTTGGACCCAGCCATATACAAATCAGTCTTGACCCTGTGCCCCATGGGAACAGTCCAGACCGAACTGCCAGTCCAGGTCCTCCCTGGACAGGAAACAAGCATCCTGGGACCGGTTTCAGGGTATGTCACCCTTCTTCAGCCAGGCTAGCTTGAATCCCGTGGCGGAGTGAGCAAGGGACCCACGTCTGGGCATACCCATCCCACTTAGGGCGAAAAGTGTTACAGCAAACAAATGATGGACGGAATGCTGACAATGCAAACATTCTCCCCCAGTCAAAAGATCTGGGTTAAATCCATTGTTCTTTTCCCCACTACGCCACCCCAGTTTGGACCCAGCCATATACAAATCAGTCTTGACCCTGTGCCCCATGGGAACAGTCCAGACCGACCTGCCAGGCCAGGTCCTTCCTGGACAGGAAACAAGCATCCTGGGACCGGTTTCAGGGTATATCACCCTTCTTCAGCCATGCTAGCTTGAATACAGTGGCGAAGTGAGCAAGGGACCCACGTCTGGGCATACCCATCCCACTTAGGGCGAAAAGTGTTACAGCAAACAAATGATGGACGGAATGCTGACAATGCAAACATTCTCCCCCAGTCAAAATATCTGGGTTAAATTCATCGTTCTTTTGCACACTACGCCACCCCAGTTTGGACCCAGCCATATACAAATCAGTCTTGACCCTGTGCCCCATGGGAACAGTCCAGACCGAACTGCCAGGCCAGGTCCTCCCTGGACAGGAAACAAGCATCCTGGGACCGGTTTCAGGGTATGTCACCCTTCTTCAGCCAGGCTAGCTTGAATCCAGTGACGCAGTGAGCAAGGGACCCTTGTCTGGGCATACCCATCCCACTTAGGGCGAAAAGTGTTACAGCAAACAATTGATGGACGGAATGCTGACAATGCAAACATTCTCCCCCAGTCAAACGATCTGGGTTAAATCTATTGTTCTTTTGCCCACTACGCCATCCCAGTTTGGACCCAGCCATATACAAATCAGTCTTGACCGTGTGCCCCATGGGAACAGTCCAGACCAAACTGCCAGGCCAGGTCCTCCCTGGACAGGAAACAAGCATCCTCGGACCAGTTTCAGGGTATGTCAACCTTCTTCAGCCAGGCTAGCTTGAATCCAGTGGCGCAGTGAGCAAGGGACCCACATCTGGGCATACCCATCCCACTTAGGGCGAAAAGTGTTACAGCAAACAAATGATGGACGGAATGCTGACAATGCAAACATTCTCCCCCAGTCAAAAGATCTGGGTTAAATACATCGTTCTTTTGCCCACTACGCCACCCCAGTTTGGACCCAGCGGTATACAAATCAGTCTTGACACTGTGCCCCATGGGAACAGTCCAGACCGAACTGCCAGGCCAGGTCCTCCCTGGACAGGAAACAAGCATCCTGGGACCGGTTTCAGGGTATGTCACCCTTCTTCAGCCAGGCTAGCTTGAATCCAGTTTTGCAGTGAGCGAGGGACCCACGTCTGGGCATACCCATCCCACTTAGGGCGAAAAGTGTTACAGCAAACAAATGATGGACGGAATGCTGACAATGCAAACATTCTCCCCCAGTCAAAAGATCTGGGTTAAATTCATCGTTCTTTTGCACACTACGCCACCCCAGTTTGGACCCAGCCATATACAAATCAGTCTTGACCCTGTGCCCCATGGGAACAGTCCAGACCGAACTGCCAGGCCAGGTCCTCCCTGGACAGGAATCAAGCATCCTGGGACCGGTTTCAGGGTATGCCACCCTTCTTCAGCCAGGCTAGCTTGAATGCAGTGGCGCAGTGAGCAAGGGACCCAAGTCTGGGCATACCCATCCCACTTAGGGCAAAAAGTGTTACAGCAAACAAATGATGGACGGAATGCTGACAATGCAAACATTCTCCCCCAGTCAAAAGATCTGGGTTAAATCCATCGTTCTTTTGCCCACTACGCCACCCCAGTTTGGACCCAGCCATATACAAATCAATGTTGACCCTGTGCCCCACGGGAACAGTTCAGACCGAACTGACAGGCCAGGTCCTCCCTGGACAGGAAACAAGCATCCTGGGACCGGTTTCAGGGTATGTCACCCTTCTTCAGCCAGGCTAGCTTGAATCCAGTGGCGCAGTGAGCAAGGGACCCATGTCTGGGCATACCCATCCCACTTAGGGCGAAAAGTGTTACAGCAAACAAATGATGGACGGAATGCTGACAATGCAAACATTCTCCCCCAGTCAAAATATCTGGGTTAAATCCATCGTTCTTTTGCCCATTACGCCACCCCAGTTTGGACCCAGCCATATACAAATCAGTCTTGACCCTGTGCCCCATGGGAACAGTCCAGTCCGAACTGCCAGGCCAGGTCCTCCCTGGACAGGAAACAAGCATCCTGGGACCGGTTTCAGGGTATGTCACCCTTCTTCAGCCAGGCTAGCTTGAATCCAGTGGCGCAGTGAGCAAGGGACCCACATCTGGGCATACCCATCCCACTTAGGGCGAAAAGTGTTACAGCAAACAAATGATGGACGGAATGCTGACAATGCAAACATTCTCCCCCAGTCAAAAGAACTTGGTTAAATCCATCGTTCTTTTGCCCACTACGCCACCCCAGTTTGGACCCAGCCATATACAAATCAATCTTGACCCTGTGCCCCATGGGAAAAGTCCAGACCAAACTGCCAGGCCAGGTCCTCCCTGGACAGGAAACAAGCATCCTGGGACCGGTTTCAGGGTATGTCACCCTTCTTCAGCCAGGCTAGCTTGAATCCAGTGGTGCAGTGAGCAAGGGACCCACGTCTGGACATACCCATCCCACTTAGGGCGAAAAGTGTTACAGCAAACAAATGATGGACGGAATGCTGACAATGCAAACATTCTCCCCCAGTCAAAAGATCTGGGTTAAATCCATCGTTCTTTTGCCCACTAAGCCACCCCAGTTTGGACCCAGCCATATACAAATCAGTCTTGACCCTGTGCCCCATGGGAACAGTCCAGACCAAACTGCCAGTCCAGGTCCTCCCTGGACAGGAAACAAGCATCCTGGGACCGGTTTCAGGGTATGTCACCCTTCTTCAGCCAGGCTAGCTTGAATCCCGTGGCGGAGTGAGCAAGGGACCCACGTCTGGGCATACCCATCCCACTTAGGGCGAAAAGTGTTACAGCAAACAAATGATGGACGGAATGCTGACAATGCAAACATTCTCCCCCAGTCAAAAGATCTCGGTTAAATCCATTGTTCTTTTCCCCACTACGCCACCCCAGTTTGGACCCAGCCATATACAAATCAGTCTTGACTCTGTGCCCCATGGGAACAGTCCAGACCGACCTGCCAGGCCAGGTCCTTCCTGGACAGGAAACAAGCTTCCTGGGACCGGTTTCAGGGTATGTTACCCTTCTTCAGCCATGCTAGCTTGAATACAGTGGCGCAGTGAGCGAGGGACCCACGTCTGGGCATACCCATCCCACTTAGGGCGAAAAGTGTTACAGCAAACAAATGATGGACGGAATGCTGACAATGCAAACATTCTCCCCAGTCAAAAGATCTGGGTTAAATTCATCGTTCTTTTGCACAGTACGCCACCCCAGTTTGGACCCAGCCATATACAAATCAGTCTTGACCCTGTGCCCCATGGGAACAGTCCAGACCGAACTGCCAGGCCAGGTTCTCCCTGGACAGGAAACAAGCATCCTGGGACCGGTTTCAGGGTATGTCACCCTTCTTCAGCCAGGCTAGCTTGAATCCAGTGACGCAGTGAGCAAGGGACCCACGTCTGGGCATACCCATCCCACTTAGGGCGAAAAGTGTTACAGCAAACAAATGATGGACGGAATGCTGACAATGCAAACATTCTCCCCCAGTCAAACGATCTGGGTTAAATCTATTGTTCTTTTGCCCACTACGCCATCCCAGTTTGGACCCAGCCATATACAAATCAGTCTTGACCGTGTGCCCCATTGGAACAGTCCAGACCAAACTGCCAGGCCAGGTCCTCCCTGGACAGGAAACAAGCATCCTCGGACCAGTTTCAGGGTATGTCAACCTTCTTCAGCCAGGCTAGCTTGAATCCAGTGGCGCAGTGAGCAAGGGACCCACATCTGGGCATACCCATCCCACTTAGGGCGAAAAGTGTTACAGCAAACAAATGATGGACGGAATGCTGACAATGCAAACATTCTCCCCCAGTCAAAAGATCTGGGTTAAATCCATCGTTCTTTTGCCCACTACGCCACCCCAGTTTGGACCCAGCGGTATACAAATCAGTCTTGACACTGTGCCCCATGGGAACAGTCCAGATCGAACTGCCAGGCCAGGTCCTCCCTGGACAGGAAACAAGCATCCTGGGACCGGTTTCAGGGTATGTCACCCTTCTTCAGCCAGGCTAGCTTGAATCCAGTGGCGCAGTGAGCAAGGGACCCACGTCTGGGCATACCCATCCCACTTAGGGCGAAAAGTGTTACAGCAAACAAATGATGGACGGAATGCTGACAATGCAAACATTCTCCCCCAGTCAAACGATCTGGGTTAAATCTATTGTTCTTTTGCACACTACGCCATCCCAGTTTGGACCCAGCCATATACAAATCAGTCTTGACCGTGTGCCCCATGGGAACAGTCCAGACCGAACTGCCAGGCCAGGTCCTCCCTGGACAGGAAACAAGCATCCTCGGACCAGTTTCAGGG
>CAWUFW010017477.1:0-259807 GCA_963921515.1 Calotriton arnoldi | reverse complement strand
GAGAGAGTGAGTCAGTGAGAGAGTGAGTCAGTGAGAGAGTGAGTCAGTGAGAGAGTGAGTCAGTCAGTGAGAGAGTGAGTCAGTGAGAGAGTGAGTCAGTGAGAGAGTGAGTCAGTGAGAGAGTGAGTCAGTGAGAGAGTGAGTCAGTGAGAGAGTGAGTCAGTGAGAGAGTGAGTCAGTGAGAGAGTGAGTCAGTGAGAGAGTGAGTCAGTGAGAGAGTGAGTCAGTGAGAGAGTGAGTCAGTGAGAGAGTCAGTCAGTGAGAGAGTCAGTCAGTGAGAGAGTCAGTCAGTGAGAGAGTCAGTGAGAGAGAGAGTCAGTGAGAGAGAGAGTCAGTGAGAGAGTCAGTCAGTGAGAGAGTCAGTCAGTGAGAGAGTCAGTGAGAGAGAGAGTCAGTGAGAGAGAGAGTCAGTGAGAGAGTGAGTCAGTCAGTGAGAGAGAGAGTGAGTCAGTCAGTGAGAGAGTGAGTCAGTCAGTGAGAGAGTGAGTCAGTCAGTGAGAGAGTGAGTCAGTCAGTGAGAGAGAGTCAGTCAGTGAGAGAGAGTCAGTCAGTTAGAGAGAGAAGAGAGAGAGTCAGTCAGTGAGAGAGAGAAGAGAGAGAGTCAGTCAGTGAGAGAGAGAAGAGAGAGAGTCAGTCAGTGAGAGAGAGAAGAGAGAGAGTCAGTCAGTGAGAGAGAGAAGAGAGTGAGTCAGTCAGTGAGAGAGTGAGTCAGTCAGTGAGAGAGTGAGTCAGTCAGTGAGAGAGTGAGTCAGTCAGTGAGAGAGTGAGTCAGTCAGTGAGAGAGTGAGTCAGTCAGTGAGAGAGTGAGAGAGTCAGTCAGTCAGTGAGAGAGTGAGTCAGTCAGTCAGTCAGTGAGAGAGTGTCAGTCAGTCAGTCAGTCAGAGAGAGTCAGTCAGTCAGTGAGAGAGTGAGTCAGTCAGTGAGAGAGTGAGTCAGTCAGTGAGAGAGTGAGTCAGTCAGTGAGAGAGTGAGTCAGTCAGTGAGAGAGTGAGTCAGTCAGTGAGAGAGTGAGTCAGTCAGTGAGAGAGTGAGTCAGTCAGTGAGAGAGTGAGTCAGTCAGTGAGAGAGTGAGTCAGTCAGTGAGAGAGTGAGTCAGTCAGTGAGAGAGTGAGTCAGTCAGTGAGAGAGTGAGTCAGTCAGTGAGAGAGTGAGTCAGTCAGTGAGAGAGTGAGTCAGTCAGTGAGAGAGTGAGTCAGTCAGTGAGAGAGTGAGTCAGTCAGTGAGAGAGTGAGTCAGTCAGTGAGAGAGTGAGTCAGTCAGTGAGAGAGTGAGTCAGTCAGTGAGAGAGTGAGTCAGTCAGTGAGAGAGTGAGTCAGTGAGAGAGTGAGTCAGTGAGAGAGTGAGTCAGTGAGAGAGTGAGTCAGTGAGAGAGTGAGTCAGTGAGAGAGTGAGTCAGTGAGAGAGTGAGTCAGTGAGAGAGTGAGTCAGTGAGAGAGTGAGTCAGTGAGAGAGTGAGTCAGTGAGAGAGTGAGTCAGTGAGAGAGTGAGTCAGTGAGAGAGTGAGTCAGTGAAGAGTGAGTCAGTGAGAGAGTGAGTCAGTGAGAGAGTGAGTCAGTGAGAGAGTGAGTCAGTGAGAGAGTGAGTCAGTGAGAGAGTGAGTCAGTGAGAGAGTGAGTCAGTGAGAGAGTGAGTCAGTGAGAGAGTGAGTCAGTGAGAGAGTGAGTCAGTGAGAGAGTGAGTCAGTGAGAGAGTGAGTCAGTGAGAGAGTGAGTCAGTGAGAGAGTGAGTCAGTGAGAGAGTGAGTCAGTGAGAGAGTGAGTCAGTGAGAGAGTGAGTCAGTGAGAGAGTGAGTCAGTGAGAGAGTGAGTCAGTGAGAGAGTGAGTCAGTGAGAGAGTGAGTCAGTGAGAGAGTGAGTCAGTGAGAGAGTGAGTCAGTGAGAGAGTCGAGTCAGTGAGAGAGTCGGTCAGTGAGAGAGTCGGTCAGTGAGAGAGTCGGTCAGTGAGAGAGTCGGTCAGTGAGAGAGTCGGTCAGTGAGAGAGTCGGTCAGTGAGAGAGTCAGTCAGTGAGAGAGTCAGTGAGAGAGAGAGTCAGTGAGAGAGAGAGTCAGTGAGAGAGAGAGAGAGAGTCAGTCAGTGAGAGAGAGAGTGAGTCAGTGAGAGAGTGAGTCAGTCAGTGAGAGAGTGAGTCAGTCAGTGAGAGAGTGAGTCAGTCAGTGAGAGAGTGAGTCAGTCAGTGAGAGAGTGAGTCAGTCAGTGAGAGAGTGAGTCAGTCAGTGAGAGAGTGAGTCAGTCAGTGAGAGAGTGAGTCAGTCAGTGAGAGAGAGAGTCAGTCAGTGAGAGAGAGAGTCAGTCAGTGAGAGAGTCAGTCAGTGAGAGAGAGAGTCAGTCAGTGAGAGAGTGAGTCAGTCAGTGAGAGAGTGAGTCAGTCAGTGAGAGAGTGAGTCAGTCAGTGAGAGAGTGAGTCAGTCAGTGAGAGAGAGTCAGTCAGTGAGAGAGAGTCAGTGAGTGAGAGAGTCAGTCAGTGAGTGAGAGAGTCAGTGAGTGAGTGAGAGAGTCAGTGAGTGAGTGAGAGAGTCAGTGAGAGAGAGAGTCAGTCAGTGAGAGAGAGAGTCAGTCAGTGAGAGAGAGAGTCAGTCAGTGAGAGAGTCAGTCAGTCAATGAGAGTCAGTCAGTCATTGAGAGAGTCAGTCAGTCAGTCTGAGAGTCAGTAAGAGTCAGGGGAATTGCTGCTTTCCTGTTAAAACATTAATTTATAGTTCAAAACCCCAAAACCCATGCATCTGAATTCTAGAACCTTGTAATTAGACAAGGTTTACAAGAACATTTAATATAGGTCTTGCAAACGTTTTGTCGCACAAGTTACTAACTTGTGTAACGATATATCTGTAAGAGACAGTAGTTAGTGACAGATTCCTTACCTTAGAATATCCCCAGGCGTCAGGCTGGATCCGGAAAGTTTTTGCGTAGCAGTACCCTTGCGCGTCGGTAGGCGGCGTGCCGTGCGGCTCCACGTCCGTCGTCGTGATCGCCGGGATGACGTCGCGGGCAGTACTTAGACGCCGCCCCTGCGCGCGGACGTCAGTTCTGTACACGACTTTCCGCGCCAGGAACGCAGAGCCATGCAAGAAGCTGACATAGGTGTCTGAAAAATACTAGGGCCCTGAAAGGGATGTCCTCAACCCTAGAAATCAGTTCGCAGAACGGGAGGATGGGTGGGCGGTAGGAATCTGTCACTAACTACTGTCTCTTACAGATATATCGTTACACAAGTTAGTAACTTGTGCATCTGAAAGAGACACGTTAGTGACAGATTCCTTACCTTAGAATAGATACCCCAGCAATACCAACCCCGGTGGTGGGTCTGCGAACAAAGATCAGACAAGGAAGTCCCGGAGGACAGAACGGCCAAAGAAGCCGTCCCTCCGGACCGGACTGTCAAGGCAGTAATGCTTTGTAAACATGTGCAGCGAGGCCCACGTAGCTGCCTGACAGATATCCTGCAGCGGAACACCGCGGCCTAAAGCAGTGGTAGCAGCCGTTGCCCTGGTGGAATGGGCACGCAGCCCAACAGGAGGCTCCTTCTTAGCCAAAGAATAGCAGGCTTTGATACACAAGGTTACCCAGCGGGAGATGGTTCTCTTGTGCACCGCCCGACCTTTTTGGCGCCCACGTAGCCAACAAAGAGCTGGTCATCCACCCGGAAGTGTTGTGTGCGGTTGATATAAAAAGAAAGCGCACGTTTTGGGTCCAGTCGGTGGAGCCTCTCTTCCTCTCTGGAAGGATGCGGAGGCGGAAAGAAGGTGGGCAAAGTGATGGTCTGCCCAATGTGGAAGGCAGTAACCACCTTTGGCAAGAAGGACGGACGCGTCCTAAGAACAACCTTGTCTGGATGGACAGACAGAAAGGGAGGTTTGCATGAAAGAGCCTGGAGCTCACTCACCCGCCGAGCGGAGGTGATGGCCACCCGAAAGGCTGTCTTCAGAGTCAGAAGACGAAGAGGACAGTTATGTAGAGGCTCAAAGGGAGCGGACATAAGAAAGGTAAGAACCAAGTTCAAGTCCCACTGAGGCATCACAAACGGAACAGGAGGGAAGAGGTGTGTAATGCCTTTTAGAAACCTGTTAACAACAGGGGACTTGAAAAGGGAGGGCTGATCAGGAAGCCTGAGGAGGGCCGAGATAGCACAAAGATAGCCCTTGATGGTACCCAGGGCAGAACCCTGTTGGGCCAGGGACAGAAGGAACAGAAGAACCTCAGAAAGAAGGGCAGAAAGGGGATTCACAGCCTTTGCTGTGCACCATGCCACAAACTTGTTCCACCTGCAGGCGTATACCACCTTAGTGGAGGGACGCCTGGCTGCCAGAATTACATCACAAACTTCGGGAGGCAAGTCGAAAGGAATCAACTGCCGCCGCTCAATCTCCACGCAAGCAGGTGGAGGCTGGACAGGTTCGGGTGGAGGACCGTCCCCTGCTGCTGCAACAGAAGATCCTCCCGAAGAGGCAGACAGATCGGGGGATCTACGCTCATGCTGAGTAGCTCGGGATACCAAAACTCTTCGAGCCCAGTCCGGAGCCACAAGAATGACTTGGGCCCGGTCGTGCCGAATCTTCTTCAACACTCTGGGTAGAAGTGGTATAGGCGGAAAGGCGTACAACAGACCGCAACTCCACTCGCGATGAAAAGCGTCGCCGAGCGAGTGCCGCCTTGGAAATTCCAACGCGCAGAACTGATGACATTGCGCGTTCTCTTCGGTGGCGAATAGATCTAACCAAGGCTCTCCCCACTGTAGAAAGAGTCCTTGCGCCACTTCCGAGTGAAGACGGCATTCGTGATCCATCATGCACCTGCGGCTGAGTTCGTCCGCCCTGGCGTTCAGGGAACCTGCCAGGTGTTGAACCATCAGGAACATGCCCTGATGTTCCAGCCATGTCCAGAGGCGCAGAGACTCCTGACAAAGGGTCCACGACCCCACCCCGCCTTGTTTGTTGCAGTACCACATGGCGGTGGTGTTGTCTGTGAACACCTGCACTACCTTCCCTTTGACAGAGGGAAGGAATGCCTTGAGTGCAAGTCGGATCGCCCGGAGCTCCAGAAGGTTGATATGGAGCCGGGACTCCGCCGGAGACCAGAGGCCTCTGATCTCCGCCTCTCCCATGTGACCGCCCATCCCAGAAGGGACGCGTCCGTCACGACTGTGTGCTCTGGCTGGGGAAGGGAGAGGGATCTGCCCATGACCCATTGCCGGTTCGAGAGCCACCACTGCAACTGTTTTGCAGTCCCCTCCGAGATCTGGACGTGATCGGACAGGTTGCCCTGGTGCTGCGCCCACTGGAACTTCAGGTCCCACTGCAGAGCCCGCATATGCCATCTGGCATGAGTGACCAGCAGGATGCAGGAGGCCATGAGGCCCAGCAGCCTCAGGGTCATCCGTACCGAAACCCAGGATAAAGGCTGAAAGATCGGAATCATAGCCTGAATATCCCGGACTCGCCGTTCGGGAGGATAGGCCCGAAACTGCGTCGTGTCCAGAACTGCTCCGATGAAAAGGAGCTGTGGAGAAGGAATCAGATGCGACTTCGGCACATTGATGGAGAACCCCAGCGAGTGCAGGAGTTCGGCCGTAGTCTGGAGGTGGGAGACGACTGCCTGGGACGAGCCCGCCTTCAGCAGCCAGTCGTCGAGGTAGGGGAAGACTGGAACCCCTGCCCGGCGCAGATGAGCTGCGACCACCGCCATCACTTTGGTGAACACCCGAGGGGCACTTGTAAGGCCAAAGGGGAGCACGGTGAACTGAAAATGCTCGAGGCCTACCGTGAACCGCAGAGTAACGCCGGTGGGCCGGCAGGACGGGGATGTGAAAATAAGCGTCCTGCAAGTCCAACGCTACCAACCAGTCTCCAGGGTCGAGGGCAGTCAAGACCTGAGCTAGGGTGAGCATCTTGAACTTCTCCTTCCGGAGGAAGCGATTGACGTTCCGGAGGGTCCAAGATAGGACGCATGTCCTCCTTGTCCTTTTGGGCACCAGGAAGTAGTGGGAGTAGCAACCACGCCCTACTTCTGGGGTCGGAACATGCTCGATGGCCCTCTTGGCCAAGAGGGCCGTGACTTCCTTCTGCAGAAGTACCAAGTGATCCCCTGACATGCGGTGGAATTGAGGTGGCATGGCTGGGGGGGTCTCGAAGGGGAGGGAGTAGCCCCTTCGGACAATGTCCAAGACCCACCTGTCCGAGGTGATGGGACGCCAGTGGTGAAGGTGATGGCGGACCCTGCCCCCTACTGGCGTGCTGTGCACCGGAAAGGAGGGACTAGGAGGGCTTGGAGGCCGCAGACGGGTTGGAGGTGGTGGCCTGACCCGCACGCTGGTTGCCCGAACCGCCACGGCGGTATCCACGTCCTCGGCCACGCGAAGACGCTTGCTGCGCGGGCCCGTGGCTGGGCAGCTGACGTGACTGGGCGCCCTTTCCGTGGCCACGAAAGGGGCGAAAAGCAGAGGTGAGCGGAGGGCGTACAACAGAAAGGCCCAGGGACTTGGCAGTAGCCCGTGAGTCCTTAAACCGCTCCAGCGCATGGTCTGCCTTTGAACCAAAAAGACCGACTCCATCAAAGGGCATGTCCATGAGTGTATTCTGGACATCACCCGAGAAACCAGTTGTTCTCAGCCAGGCGTGGCGACGTAGCGCCACCGTCGTCGCAAGCGATCTGCCCAGCGAGTCGGGCGGTATCAAGGCCACAACGTATGGTGTATTTAGCCGCATCTCGCCCTTCCGCAATGGCGCGGGTAAGCAGTGTCTGGACCTCCTCAGAACACTGCGGCAAAACAGCCGCCACCGAATCCCACAGGAGTGGGTATATCGGCCCAAAAGGCAAGCGGTGTTGACGGACCGCAAGCCAGCACTGGAAGAAGAAAAAGCCTTCTTCCCAAATTGGTCCAGGCATTTGGATTCCCTATCCGGAGGGGCGGTAGGGAAGGCGGTTTGGGAGGCAGAGGCTTGGACAACCAAGCTCTCGGGGGTGGGATGTTGGGAGAGAAACAATGGGTCGTCCGGAGCAGGGCGATGGCGTCGGGCCACGTTCCTATCCACAGGAGCCCCTGTGGTGGGTTTGGACCAGGCACCCAAAGAACGTCAGTGAGTGCATCATTAAACGGCAGCACAGTCTCCGAGGAGGAGGCCGCCGGCTGAAGCACTTCTGTCAGGAGGTTAGTCCTGACGGCCACAGTAGGCAACTGGAGATGTAAGGCTCCAGCTGCTCTACGCAACACCGTTGCAAAATTAGCCCCCTCCTCCGTAGCCACGGGAGGAGACAGCATGCCAGTGTCAGGGGAGGTGTCTAGACCACTGGCATCCCCAAGTTCCTCAGCCCAGTCCGGATCATACTCACACTGTTGTGTGAGAGGGTCCTCAGACCTCAGACCCCTCCCAGCTCTCCTGGTCCTCCTCTTGTTCAAAATATGACCCAAGGTCTCATCGGCGCCGGAGCCGGCGTCGAGCGACGTCGGTCCGGCTCCATGTCCGGAGCCGGAGAGAGCCGGGGACCGACGCCGTCCGGAGCCCCGGACGGCGTCAGGAACGGCACCGGGGACGTCGGCGGAGGCGTGGTTAGGTCGACCGGCGTCGATGGGGGTTGCGGCACCACCGGAGCCGAGGCCGGGATGAAGGCTGGTGGGACAGGCGGCGCCGGGACCGGAGTCGACGGCGGCGCCGGGGCAACCCCATCGGGGCCCGAACGCGCACCGGAGGGGCCTGAAGGCCCGAAGAGGCGGGCCATGGCCGACAGGAATTCCTGTATTTCGGCCGGAGTCGCCCCGAACCCGGAAAGGACGGGTAATGCGGGGGCGGCTCTACAGGCATGTCCGGGGCCGCGGGGACGGTGCCGACTGGGGCCTCAGCTGAGTCGCGAGACCGGCGGCGAAGTCTTAGAGCGATGACGCTTCTTAGACTTCTTGTGCTTCGACTTACCCGAGGAGCGCGAAGACTTGGACTCCGACGACTGGCGGGGAACTCCGCGACCGGCCCCTCGACCTCTCCCGGGACCGGGGCTTGGTGCGGCGCGGAGCCGACTGCCGGACCTCGAGTAGCTTTCGAGACCGCTCTCGCAAAGCCTTCGGATGAAGTTTCCGGCAGTCAGGGCACGACTTCGTGTCGTGGTCTCGGCCGAGACAGAAGAGACACTCGAGATGCGGGTCCGTGATCGACATCATGCGACCACAGGCTCCGCATGGCTTGAAGCCGGGCATCCCTACGACACCTAGGAGTCGTGAAGACTCTATGAAGAAACAGTGAAAAAATTCACAAAAAAGGTTAGTCAAAAATTGACTAGGGCACTGCTCTTCCCGGATCTGCGCTTACTGGCGCGGAAAAAGAAGAACTGACGTCAGCGCGCAGGGGCGGAGTCTAAGTACTGCCCGCGACGTCATCCCGGCGATCACGACGCCGACGACGGACGCGGAGCCGCACGACGCCGCCTACCGACGCGCAAGGGTACTGCTACGCAAAAACTTTCCGGATCCAGCCTGACGCCTGGGGATATTCTAAGGTAAGGAATCTGTCACTAACGTGTCTCTTTCAGATAGTACGGATTTGTAGGCTAAGGCTGAACGGTTTGTTGGGCCTGTAGATAAAATAATTTGTTTTTATGTAGTGCTTCTTAACGGCAGCTCTGCAGCTTCTAAGCACTGTGGGAAGCCGGCACGGGTTTACCCAACTTAAAAGGCTGAGTTAGTCTTGGTATGATTTGAACTTGTGCCCTGCAGATCACCACAGATGTTAGTAGCGGGGGATAACTCGCTGAGTTATCTTGAAATCCCAGAAACGGGGTTAGGACAATAAGTCAATACCTAGACCAGCTAGGCTGACTTTTAAACACCGAGGCTAGCGGAATGCATGCTAGTCCATCACACAGACCTAGGGCATGAACTGTGAGTTTAGCAAAGCAAGACAGGCGCATAAGTGCCCCTGTTTTAGAATTAGGTACTGATGGAAGCAATAAGTGCAGGTTTTTGCAGCCTTCGGTGTCCTATTCACAGATAGCTAAAAATCAGTGCATTCACTGCCATCTTTAATAGGAAGCAATGTGTACCGAAGTCCAAACAGATGCCCACAACGCTACAAATAACTAAAATAATAATTCATGGCGCAAACTCGGGCACTTGATGCAGATGCTGCGATCCTAGCTTAAACCACTGAGCTGTCTCCACTGCAGACCTTTTTCCCTTCCAAGAATTTTAGGAATACCGAGTAAAATATTCCTCGTACGGGTATCCGTAATTTTGGCAAGCGTTTATATCATTATTTTTTTTTGCAGTTTTGTATAGCACGAATTGACCCGAGGGTATCAGAACGCTTTACATGAGCACCACTTGCATTACAGACGGACACATTCATTTTAGGCACGGGAGATTAAGTGATTTGCCCAGAATCGAACCTGCTTCAAAATGGACCGCTCTATCCGTTAAGCCACATCCTCTTCCGACTTTGAGTGTGTCCTTGGAAATAGAAACTACAGCGGAAATCGCACATTACCGCACCTTATCTCCACTTTAACTCCCTGCTTTTTATGGCTGTTCCAACTCAGAAGTATCACCAGATTTTAGCTGGTAAAATGTCTCCGAATGAAGCACTGGGAAGGCGGTAGTTACGCGTAGCTTGTAATTCTCGGTCAGGGGGCTGCCCCACTACCACCCGAAAAAGGAACGAGGAGAGGGTCTATGCCTTATATATGTCCCAACCAATATTCCTCTCACCCTATAGATTGTTGAATTTCAGTCCCCAACTAAATGTCACACAGAGTGAATAATAAATGTTATGTAGAATGTGCCAAGTCCCCAAATTCAAACAATACTTGTCCTTGTTTCCACGGTGCTACTGGCAGTCGCTATAAATGTGCAATTTCCTCATCCCAAAATCACTTATCCTAAGCACAGCTGCCAAAATCAGATAATCAGACTAGTCACATTCGACTCGAATACGCTCCACCTCAAGAAATACATTTAGGGCAATAGAGGTTTATGAAGAAATGTGTGTAAACTAATGGGTAAGAAAACTTCATTTTCGGTGCTTACGACGATAAGGCCAGCCCCCCCCCCGAGTCTGTGGCCACCGCATGTCGACAAAGCTGTGGAGCGCGCCTCCAGAATCAAGAGCCACCAGGCTGCTGCTTCACTTACCATGGCCAAAGTGAAAGGTCGTGACCCGCATGAGCATGGTACTTACGAAAGCACCTTTGTTTGGTGACCTGCGTCACATCACAGTACCGGAAGACAATTAGCGAACGTAATTACAGGAGGAAGCAAAGAGCCGGCAAGAAAGTGAAAGCACTCGTGCATGTACGGCATCTACCTTGCAGCGCCATCTGTTTCCAACTAACAATCGCGGCGTGATAATTGGAAACAGATGGCGCAGCTGCTCGCTCCCGCAAGGTGGATGCCTTACATGCACGAGTACTCATTGGAAACAGTGCAGTACATGCACGAGTTTTCCAAAAAGTACAGACCGATTTCAAAAGGTCAGATCCTAAGCAGCGCTTGCGCGCCGATTAGGCTCGACCTAAAAAGGCAGGGTAAGGCTTACTGACATGCAACTTGTGCAGGAAGATTTGCCTACTGGTCTCCCCTTTTAATAAACTCTGCCAGTCCTCTGAAACTGGGTGCTGAATCCAGCTGTGACACGGAGGGGGAAGAGTGCGTGAGTGTGTGTGAGTGTGTGTGAGTGTGTGTGAGTGTGTGTGAGTGTGTGTGAGTGTGTGTGAGTGTGTGTGAGTGTGTGTGAGTGTGTGTGAGTGTGTGTGAGTGTGTGTGAGTGTGTGTGAGTGTGTGTGAGTGTGTGTGAGTGTGTGTGAGTGTGTGTGAGTGTGTGTGAGTGTGTGTGAGTGTGTGTGAGTGTGTGTGAGTGTGTGTGAGTGTGTGTGAGTGTGAGTGTGTGTGAGTGTGTGTGAGTGTGTGTGTGAGTGTGTGTGTGTGAGTGTGTGTGTGTGAGTGTGTGTGTGTGAGTGTGTGAGTGTGTGTGTGAGTGTGTGTGTGAGTGTGTGTGTGTGAGTGTGTGTGTGTGTGTGTGTGTGTGTGTGTGTGTGTGTGTGTGAGTGTGAGTGTGTGTGTGAGTGTGTGTGTGTGTGAGTGTGTGTGTGAGTGTGTGTGTGAGTGTGTGTGTGAGTGTGTGTGTGAGTGTGAGTGTGTGAGTGTGAGTGTGTGAGTGTGTGAGTGTGAGTGTGTGAGTGTGAGTGTGTGAGTGAGTGTGTGTGTGTGAGTGAGTGTGTGAGTGTGTGAGTGAGTGTGTGTGTGAGTGTGTGAGTGAGTGTGTGTGTGAGTGTGTGTGTGAGTGTGTGTGTGAGTGTGTGTGTGAGTGTGTGTGTGAGTGTGTGTGTGAGTGTGTGTGAGTGTGTGTGAGTGTGTGTGAGTGTGTGTGAGTGTGTGTGTCAGAATGAGTAAGCAGAATCCATTTTCGGCGGTCAGAGGAGCCTGCCAGATGTGCATTTCATACTGCGGGGCTCCCTTCCACACATTCCTGAAGCCTTTGTGATATGTCATTACATACGTTGTGGGGGGGGGGGGAGGGGGGGAGAGACAGGAGACCGTGGTTCACTCCCCAAAGTGCAGAGGTAGTCTTTGCCTGCGTCCAGCCCTACTGTTCCCCCGAGGTGTTACCCCCCCATTCATGATGACAGGTATGGAGTGGGAGGCGTTTCTCTTTCATGCCCATTTTTGCCTTGGTTACTTTGTCCATGGATGTACACATCTCCCTTCTGACAGAATGTTGTGCATCTAAAACGTGTTCTGGCCCAACATCACCGTCACTTTTAAAGACGGCCAGTCTTTCACTCAGGTCTGGCTTGTGCTATGGTCCGTATGGGCACCGAGCGGCCTGATGAAGAAATATTCAGAGCACAGTCCTGAAAGAACAGGGCTCAGTTGTGGTTACAATCCCGAGGGAACAGGGCTCAGTTGTGGTTACAATCCTGAGGGAACAGGGCTCAGTTGTGGTTACAATCCTGAGGGAACAGGGCTCAGTTGTGGTTACAATCCTGAGGGAACAAGGCTCAGTTGTCGTTACAATCCTGAGGGAACAGGGCTCAGTTGTCGTTACAATCCTGAGAGGACAGAGCTCAGTTGTGGTTACAATCCTGAGAGAACAGGGCTCAGTTGTGGTTACAATCCTGAGGGAGCAGGGCTCAGTTGTGGTTACAATGCTGAGGGAACAGGGCTCAGTTGTGGTTACAATGCTGAGGGAACAGGGCTCAGTTGTGGTTACAATGCTGAGGGAACAGGGCTCAGTTGTGGTTACAATCCTGAGGGAACAGGGCTCAGTTGTGGTTACAATCCTGAGGGAACAGGGCTCTCAGTTGTGGTTACAATCCTGAGGGAACTGTGGTTACAATCCTGAGGGAACAGGGCTCAGTTGTGGTCACAATCCTGAGGGAACAGGGCTCAGTTGTGGTCACAATCCCGAGAGAACAGGGCTCAGTTGTGGTCACAATCCCGAGAGAACAGGGCTCAGTTGTGGTTACAATCCCGAGGGAACAGGGCTCAGTTGTGGTTACAATCCCGAGGGAACAGGGCTCAGTTGTGGTTACAATCCAGAGGGAACAGGGCTCAGTTGTGGTTACAATCCTGAGGGAACAGGGCTCAGTTGTGGTTACAATCCTGAGGGAACAGGGCTCAGTTGTGGTTACAATCCTGAGGGAACAGGGCTCAGTTGTGGTTACAATCCTGAGAGGACAGAGCTCAGTTGTGGTTACAATCCTGAGAGAACAGGGCTCAGTTGTGGTTACAATCCTGAGAGAACAGGGCTCAGTTGTGGTTACAATCCTGAGGGAACAGGGCTCAGTTGTGGTTACAATCCTGAGGGAACTGTGGTTATAATCCTGAGAGAATAGGGCTCAGTTGTGGTTACACTCCTGAGGGAGCAGGGCTCAGTTGTGGTTACAATGCTGAGGGAACAGGGCTCAGTTGTGGTTACAATCCTGAGAGGACAGAGCTCAGTTGTGGTTACAATCCTGAGAGAACAGGGCTCAGTTGTGGTTACAATCCTGAGGGAACAGGGCTCAGTTGTGGTTACAATCCTGAGGGAACTGTGGTTATAATCCTGAGAGAATAGGGCTCAGTTGTGGTTACCCTCCTGAGGGAGCAGGGCTCAGTTGTGGTTACAATGCTGAGGGAACAGGGCTCAGTTGTGGTTACAATGCTGAGGGAACAGGGCTCAGTTGTAGTTACAATCCTGAGGGAACAGGGCTCAGTTGTGGTTACAATCCTGAGGGAACAGGGCTCTCAGTTGTGGTTACAATCCTGAGGGAACTGTGGTTACAATCCTGAGGGAACAGGGCTCAGTTGTGGTTACAATCCTGAGGGAACAGGGCTCAGTTGTGGTCACAATCCTGAGGGAACAGGGCTCAGTTGTGGTTACAATCCTGAGGGAACAGGGCTCAGTTGTGGTTACAATCCTGAGGGAACAAGGCTCAGTTGTGGTTACAATCCTGAGGGAACAGGGCTCAGTTGTGGTTACAATCCTGAGGGAACAGGGCTCAGTTGTGGTTACAATCCTGCGGGAACAGTGCTCACTTGTGGTTACAATCCTGAGGGAACAGGGCTCAGTTGTGGTTACAATCCTGAGAGAACAGGGCTCAGTTGCGGTTACAATCCTGAGAGAACAGGGCTCAGTTGCGGTTACAATCCTGAGAGAACAGGGCTCAGTTGCGGTTACAATCCTGAGAGAACAGGGCTCAGTTGTGGTTACAATCCTGAGGGAACAGGGCTCAGTTGTGGTTACAATCCTGAGGGAACAGGGCTCAGTTGTGGTTACAAAGCTGAGGGAACAGGGCTCAGTTGTGGTTACAATCCTGAGGGAACAGGGCTCAGTTGTGGTTACAATCCTGAGGGAACAGGGCTCAGTTGTGGTCACAATCCTGAGGGAACAGAGCTCAGTTGTGGTTACAATCCTGAGAGAACAGGGCTCAGTTGTGGTTACAATCCTGAGGGAACTGTGGTTACAATCGTGAGGGATCAGTTGTGGTTACAATCCTGAGGGAACAGGGCTCAGTTGTGGTCACAATCCTGAGGGAACAGGGCTCAGTTGTGGTTACAATCCTGAGGGAACAGGGCTCAGTTGTGGTTACAATCCTGAGGGAACAGGGCTCAGTTGTGGTTACAATCCTGAGGGAACAGGGCTCAGTTGTGGTTACAATCCTGAGGGAACAGGGCTCAGTTGTGGCTACAATCCTGAGGGAACAGGGCTCAGTTGTCGTTACAATGCTGAGGGAACAGGACTCAGTTGTGGTTACAATCCTGAGGGAACAGGGCTCAGTTGTGGTTACAATCCTGAGGGAACAGGGCTCAGTTGTGGTTATAATCCTGAGGGAACAGGGCTCTCAGTTGTGGTCACAATCCGGAGGGAACTGTGGTTACAATCCTGAGGGAACAGGGCTCAGTTGTGGTTACAATCCTGAGGGAACAGGGCTCAGTTGTGGTCACAATCCCGAGGGAACAGGGCTCAGTTGTGGTCACAATCCCGAGGGAACAGGGCTCAGTTGTGGTTACAATCCTGAGGGAACAGGGCTCAGTTGTGGTTACAATCCTGAGGGAACAGGGCTCAGTTGTGGTTACAATCCTGAGGGAACAGGGCTCAGTTGTGGTTACAATCCTGAGGGAACAGGGCTCAGTTGTGGTTACAATCCTGAGGGAACAGGGCTCAGTTGTGGTTACAATCCTGAGGGAACAGGGCTCAGTTGTGGTTACAATCCTGAGAGGACAGAGCTCAGTTGTGGTTACAATCCTGAGAGGACAGAGCTCAGTTGTGGTTACAATCCTGAGAGAACAGGGCTCAGTTGTGGTTACAATCCTGAGGGAACAGGGCTCAGTTGTGGTTACAATCCTGAGGGAACAGGGCTCAGTTGTGGTTACAATCCTGAGGGAACAGGGCTCAGTTGTGGTTACAATCCTGAGGGAACAGGGCTCAGTTGTGGTTACAATCCTGAGGGAACAGGGCTCAGTTGTGGTCACAATCCTGAGGGAACAGGGCTCAGTTGTGGTTACAATCCTGAGGGAACTGTGGTTACAATCGTGAGGGAACAGGGCTCAGTTGTGGTTACAATCCTGAGGGAACTGTGGTTACAATCCTGAGGGAACAGGGCTCAGTTGTGGTCACAATCCTGAGGGAACAGGGCTCAGTTGTGGTCACAATCCTGAGGGAACAGGGCTCAGTTGTGGTTACAATCCTGAGGGAACAGGGCTCAGTTGTGGTTACAATCCTGAGGGAACAGGGCTCAGTTGTGGTTACAATCCTGAGGGAACTGTGGTTACAATCGTGAGGGAACAGGGCTCAGTTGTGGTTACAATCCTGAGGGAACTGTGGTTACAATCGTGAGGGAACAGGGATCAGTTGTGGTTACAATCCTGAGGGAACAGGGCTCAGTTGTGGTCACAATCCTGAGGGAACAGGGCTCAGTTGTGGTTACAATCCTGAGAGAACAGGGCTCAGTTGTGGTTACAATCCTGAGGGAACTGTGGTTATAATCCTGAGAGAATAGGGCTCAGTTGTGGTTACAATCCTGAGGGAACAGGGCTCAGTTGTGGTTACAATCCTGAGGGAACAGGGCTCAGTTGTGGTTACAATCCTGAGGGAACAGGGCTCAGTTGTGGTTACAATCCTGAGGGAACAGGGCTCAGTTGTGGCTACAATCCTGAGGGAACAGGGCTCAGTTGTGGCGACAATCCTGACAGGACAGGGCTCGGTTGTGGTTACAATCCTGAGCGAACAGGGATCGGTTGTGGTTACAATCCTCAGGGAACAGGGCTCAGTTGTGCTTACAACCCTGAGGGAACAGGGCTCAGTTGTGGTTACAACCCTGAGGGAACAGGGCTCAGTTGTGGTTACAACCCTGAGGGAACAGGGCTCAGTTGTGGTTACAACCCTGAGGGAACAGGGCTCAGTTGTGGTTACAACCCTGAGGGAACAGGGCTCAGTTGTGGTTACAACCCTGAGGGAACAGGGCTCAGTTGTGGTTACAATCCTGAGGGAACAGGGCTCAGTTGTGGTTACAGGGCTCAGTTGTGGTTACAACCCTGAGGGAACATGGCTCAGTTGTGGTTAAGACCCGCGCCATGCTCCACTGTCACGAACACCAATGTCGCCTATTCTTGTTTGGGGTGTCAGACTCCCACAGTACAACTCTGCATCGCCGCCAATATCAAAGATCAAGAGCAGAGACAAGGTGGACAGGAGCTCTCATGTACCCATAACAGGAAGCAACGGTGCAGTCTTTCTTTTACTGTGAAGCAACTCTTCTTTAGGTGATTATGAGAATCTGAATGTCAGTGCAACCTGAACCTCACTCCTACTTCTGTGAAACTTCAAAGGAGGTACATTTCAGCACCCAATTTCACCTCACATATCACTGTGAAGCTTTATTTCCTGCAGATATGAAGAGCTCACCTGCACTTCAGGAGATGTTCTGTCCTGGGCGAGTGTGTACAGGATTCCCACACAGGCGCTTAGGTGCTGAGAGGAACTGATGCCACCCAGATATCGGTACAGGGAGCCGAGGGCCAGCGTGTGGCCAGTTCGGGAGACCACATCCCTTGCAGACTTCAACCTAGAACCAGAGAGAAACATGCCTCATAAAAGTGATAATGTGCCGTTTGCATACATGAAAAAAGGCAAATGCACACAGACAGGTGATACTGTACAGTTCACACAAGAGATGCCCGGCACTGCAATGGGTGATCCTATACACACAAAACATGGCCAACCTTGCCACAGCAGACACACTGCTGTGCACAGGGCGTTGGATGCGATTACCAATGTCAAACTTGATTTTGTCTTGTATACACCGCAGAATATGTTGACTTAAGTGATCTTGAGTTTTTCGCACACAGGAAGAGACAACACAGAATAAGATACTTGTAGGAAGGTGGAGCATTATCTGGTGATGCTGGTTAGTCTTCACAATGCAATACTCTTGCGACACCCCAAAGATGGTCCTTGGAGTCACAATAAGAAATCCTTAGCTCAGTCCTGGTAGAGTGGCAAAGAGGAGTCAGACCTTACTAGAGGAACATGTGTTAAGCATTTCAGAGAACCAATAAGGACAATAAGTAATTGACACAACACCAATTTATAAAAATAAAGCTGATTTTTATATTAATTTAGACACCAAAATGAACGAGATCAGACACACATGACCAGAGTTATGCATTTTAGAACAAAACATAAACCACAGCAATTCAATACTGCAGAACTTTAGAATTGCGGAAAGTGGTAGTGACAATCAGTCACTTGCAAGTCGAGTTGCGTGGAACCCAAGTAGGGTAAAAGTGATGCGGGTCCCAGGACCAAGTCACGACAGTCAGTTAAATTTTACCAGGTTCGAGAAGCCCGGGTGTAGAGTTGTCCTGGCCGTCCTTGATGCTGAAGCGGAAGTCGCAGGGGAGCTGGTTTTACCACTTACAAAGTGCTGCGGGGAACAGAGTGCAAAAAGTCAACAACTAAGCCGCTGCTGATGTCGAATGAAGGTTTTGCAGAGTTCCCCCAAAGTGCAGCGTCAAGTAAAGGGGGTGGTTGCCAGACTGATGATCAACAAGCCTTTGGCAGAGATAGGCACTGCAGAAAGTTAATTCGACGTCACAAAGTCATGGGGAACACGGTAGCTGCCTGAAACTTCCTGGAGGTCAGGACTACATTTCCCACAATGCACTGGACCATCTACTTCTGGGCGATCCGGCAGAGGGCCCGATGGTCAGCGATTCTTCGGTTCCATTACGTTGTTTTTACCTGCAGTTGCAGGGGACTAGTGCCACTAGTCCAGAAGAGACTGGTGATGCCTTTGGCTCTCAAAGGGATCCCACTGTCTGGGGGGAAGCGAGTTTTGGTCCAGGATGAGACATCTGTGCAATTCCACTAAGATTGCCACAGGTGCGGAATATCACGCTTCAGTTTGTGCAGCTTCTGTTGCAGACACAGGTCTCTTTTTTCGTCCTTGTTTCAAGTCAGATCAGAACTGAGGTTCCAGTGTCGGGGATAGCCCTTAAATCCTAGATTTAGGGGCATTAACCCCTTCGCTGCTTCTGTCGGCCAACGGCCGTCGCGAGCACTACCTCCGTAGTGCTGCGCACGTTGGCCGACGCGGACCAGCCCACACAATTAAACCGCCGCACCGCGGCGGAATTCGCGCCGCGGTAAGCGGTTAAAGTAGCCCCAGTGGCAAACCCACCGCTGAGGTGGCCACATCCGTGGGTGTAGGTCACCTTTTCTACCCAGAACTCACTATTCTACCACTTTTTAAAGATGGCAAAAGTCTTCCTTAGCTGTACATACAAGGTAGCTCATCCTAGAGGTGTGGATAGCCTTCGGGGGGTGTACACCTCCTGAATACCTAATTTTCCCACCTGCCCGTGTGCAAATACACCTGGGGGCAGGGAGAGGGCAGTTTCCTCCTTTGGGAGGCAGCCTGGTTGCTGGGAAGGCAGTGCAGCCTTTGAAGCTCACCGCCTTGATGTACCACTTCACTAGCCAGTCTGTCAGGGAGGGAGGTGTGACCTCCTTCCCATCCAGGCCATTGTTTCCGACTCCTGGAAGGGTTCACACCTTCTGGCAGGGGGTCTGATTCCTGCCTTGGCGGCAGCAAGTGCAGCAGGGCAGCCAGAGCACAGGAAAGGCTGGGGCAACCAGGTGAGCAGCCTCTATAAGGTAGCCACATGGGTGCATGCCGCATTATCCTCGACGCGATATTCATGTCAGGGGTGATGAGGCACGTTGTTTGATACCAAACATGATATATTTAGGCAGTACCATAATGGAGCTGCCAACCTAGGGTTTGCCCAGGTGCCAGCCCATGTTATCCTATCGACCGTCTATCACTTATACTGTCCTTTAATGGTTAAGCTCCACAAAATTGGGAGAGGAGCCCTTCTAATCCAAAAGGGACAGGGTCTCAAGGTTAAAAAGAACAAGTAACAATCCCTTTTGTTTCACACGCTCATCAATTCACACCATTCATGACTATATCTCCTATTTTTATATTAAAAATAGGAGAAATGTGTTCTTTTATCTATTAGTGTGTATCCATACTCTCTAAACACTGACCACTGTATTATGTAAACATTTCCAATATATTGCACATTGATATATACTTTAAAAAAAAAATATTGTACACATTACATTAAGAAAAAAATCCACATTTTAAAATCGCATACCATTATAAATAACACTTCATCACAAATCATCTCTGTGAGAAAGTGCCCTCTTTCTGCATGGTTGCCCCCACTTTTTTGATGAATTGCTGCTGTGCTTTGACTGAGTGTGCCCTGGGCTCCTGCAAATCAGGCACCCAGGGCCTATGTTCTTTCCCTAAAACTGCATTGAAGCCTAAACCCAATTGGCATCCCTGGTCACAGGTCAGCCCCTGGTAAATGGTACCACAGGTACCCAGGGCACTGTGACCAGAGAAGGCCTCTAAGGGCTGCAGCACTTATTGTGCCACCCTTAGAGGTCCTGTACCTTTACACCCACACACTGCCTTTGCAGGCTGCGTGTTTTGGTGCAGAACAAAGTGAAGAGTCGACATGGCACACATCTGTGTGTGCCATGCCTACAACCCACTGCCCTGGCATAGATCAGTCACCCCTCTAGCTGGGTGCACTATACCAGTGGTGACGGTACAAGTGCATGAGCCCTGTACCCCTACAGTATCTAAGTCCATTCTTAGACATTGTAAGTGCAGTGCTGCCATTAAGAGTAGATGGTGCTGGGAGTTTGTCATTACGAACTCCACAGCACCATAATGGCTATACTGAAAACTGTGAAGTTTGGTATCAAACTTCTCAGCACATTAAACCCACACTGATGCCAGTGTGGGATTTAATGAAAAATGCACACAGAGGACATCTTAGAGATGCCCCCTGAAAACTAACCCACCTCTAGTGTCCAAGCTGAGTGGCTGCTTTCAGCTGCCACCACCAGACATGTTTCTGGACCCCTGGGTCGAGAGCCTGCTGCTCTCTGGGGCCTGAAACAATGCACATCCTGGGACGAGTTGCCAAGCCTCCTCCCCCAGGATGGGAAGGGTTCACGAAGGGGAAGCTTCAAAGGCTTGCCGCCTTAGTAAGCTTCCCCAGGCCACTTGCTGCTCTCAGCAACTGGTCCCCACTGGTTCTGACCCCCACTTTGGGTGGGAGAACCGGCGGGAAAAACAAGTGAGGAAGAGAGGTGTGCCCACCTCTGCCAACTCCACCCCTCAGGTGGGGGAGGCGAGGTGAAGCACAACTCTCAGTCTACGCCATCTTGAAGATGGGGGACTCAGCCAATCAGGGACAGGCTCATGCCCCCCTCCCACTAGAGAGTGGCATAATAGGGGGTGTACCCACCCCAGGGAAGGGACCCATTAGTCCCTACCTTTTACCTACCTGTAACGCCCCTAAATCTAGTATTTAGGGGCACCCCTGAACCTTGCTTCCTCAGACAAGAACCTGCAACAAGAAAAGAAGAAGGACTGAACAGCCGTGCCGAAGCTAACAAGAGGAAGACGCCCACTGACTTGGCCCCAGCCCTACCGGCCTGTCTCCACCTCGAACCTGCTCCTTGCGAAATCCCGTTGTGTCCTGCATCTTCTACAATGGTTATGGATGACAATATCCCTAAATACCTCAAATTTGCAAAACAGTTATCACAAAATCATAATCACAGTACTTGTAAAGCGCAGCTCATCACCCGTGAGGGTATTCAGGCACTGGGCTGCGAGTTTCAGACAAAGAGCCAGGTCTTGAGTTTCTTCCTGAAGTATGTCAGCGAGGGTGATGTTCAGAGGTGGAAAGCGTTCCAGGACTTGGCGGCGAGGTGGACGAAGGAACGTCCTCGGGTGCATCGGTGGATACGTGGTGCGAGGGCGAGGTGGGCGGAGCAGAGGTTTCTGGATAGTTTGTGGAAGTTTAGGCGGTGGGTAATGTAGGTGGGTCCTATTTCATGGAGGGCTTTGTAGGAATGGGTCAGTAGTTTGAATTGGCATCTTTCCTGGATAGGGAGCCAGTGGAAGTCTCTCAGGTGCTGGGTGATGTGGGTTCTTTTGGGCAGGTTGAGGATCAGTCTGGCTGCTGTGTTCTGAATCGGCTGCAATAGTCTCATGAGTTCGCTGGCGGTGCCTGCGTAGACTGCGTTGCCATAGTCCAGACGGCTGGTGGTGAGGGCCTGCATCACTGTTTACTTTTTGGAAGATTCTGCAGGAGCATGCGGAGAATGTGGAAGCAGGCTGAGGAGACGGCGTTAACTGGTGATTTTCATGGTGAGTTTGCTGTTCAAGATAATGCAGAGGCTGCAGGCATGGTCTTTTGGTGTGGGGGTGGGTCTGAGTTCTGATGGCCACTAGGTGTCGTTCCAGGGGGTGGTGTGGCGGCCGAAAATCATCACTTCAGTTTTGTCTGTGTTGAGCTTCAGGTAGTTGTCCTTCATCCAGATGGAGATGTTTCTCATGAAGTTGTGGAAGATGGAATTTGTCTTGGTGGGGGTCAGTTGAGAGTGAGAGGATGAGCTGGGTGTCGTCTGCATAGGAAATTAAGTTGATGTCATAGGTTCTGACTATGTTTGCTAATGGCGTCATGTAGATGTTGAAGAGGGTCGGACTAAGGGATGAATCTTACAGGACGCCGCAGATGGTGCGCTTGGATTGTAAGGTGAAGGGAGAGAGAGGGATTCTCTGGGTTCGCCCTGTGAGGAAAGAGGCCATCCATCAAAGGGCATTGTCTTAGATTCCGATCAAGCGTAGTCATTTGATGAGTATGTCGTTGGGAGACTGTGTTGAAGGCTGCGGCGAGGTCGAGAAGGATCAGGGCGACAGATTCTCTTCTGTCGAGTAGGGTGCGGATGTCGTCTGTCCCCAGCAATCAGGGCAATCTCGGTGCTGTGTTTGGCTCTGAATCCCCATTGGAAGGGGTCTAGAAGGTTGTTTCTCTCCAGGTGTTCGGTGATTTGAAGGTTGATGGCTTTCTCCAGGACGTTGGCAGGAAACCGGAACAGGGAGATGGGGCGGTAGTTCTGGAGATTGCTGGGGTCTGTGGAGGGTTTCTTGAGGAGGGGTTTGAACTCAGTCTTTCCAGGCATCGGGAAAGGGGGCTGAGGTGATGGAGGTGTTGAAGATGGTAGTGAACTGGTGGCTGATCTTGTCACTTCAGAGGTTGAAGAGTTGATGAGGGCATGGGTCGGAGGGTGCTCCCGAGTGGATGGAGTTCATTAAGGCAGTTGTGTTCAGTGTGCTGAGCTGTTTCCATGCACTGAGCGGGTGGTCGCTGGAGATCGTTGTGGGGGTGAGGAGGCCAGTGGGCTGGGGATCGAAGTTCCAGAATATGGTGGCTATCTTGTTGTGGAAGTGGCTTTCTAGAGCTTCACAGAGTTTTTGTGAGGTGGAGATCAAATTTTCAGTGGCGGACGGGCAGATGAATTCTCTGACAATGGTGAAAAGTTCCCATTCTGGTAACTAAATGGCTGGGTACGTTTTGACTAATATGCTGGTATGCCAAGTCATGCAATACATTCCTGTGTACCTTATTGTGCCGTGAGGCTCGAAGTCGGAGCTTCAAGGCTCAGCACTCCCTCTAGCCAACTTGTCTATGCGTCTCACCCTCCGATTGCACCAATAACATGTATAACTTTTGTAGGCATGATGTTCGATGGAGCAAGTGGGGGGAGGGGTAGGCACATGCCTGGCTCCTGTATTATACAGGATAAATGAACAATGGTTCTTGTTCAAAAAAGCGTACAGAGAAACTTGCTAACTTCTTCCCACACAACGGACCACACGAGTGTAGGAAGCTGGATTTTTATATAATATACCAAAAAAGAGGTATATTGCGTAGAGAGTCCTGGTATCCCTTAGGAGTGGACAGGGGCTTGCTTTAACAATCCCAAGGTGCTCTTTTTGTGGTACTGTGGTCGAGCAGCCTTAGGCTTATCAACCAGGAGCGTTAGACATTTGTTGCATACACACAGTCATTAATTTATACACACCCACCCAATAAGGAGATCCACACCAATATAGAAAAATAACACATTTTTATATAATTTTAGACATCAAGAACTTATAGGGTACGTACTTTTTAAAATAGCAGTTTTGAAGAAAACAGGTAAATACACTTGTATTGTCTCTAATGAGGTAATTTTATCCTATGGAGAAAAACACATACTGCATACAGGTATTTAGCAGCGACTTACAGGACCAATCTTCTGCAGGCAAGGTAAGTAAGGTGCAAGGCAGCACCATCAGGTCACCTGGGTCGGCTCTGCGGCGTCCAGGTGCAGAGGTGCTTTTTCGGCATTTGGTGCCCAGTCAGTTTCAATGGGAGGCGGTCCTGGGAAAAAGAGGCTGCATGCTGGGACTTTGGGGGGGGAGGGAGGGGGGGATTGGAGGGAGGGGATGGTGGGGAGCAGTCCGGTTGAACCCATAGGTGGGCTCCGTCCTTGAGAAGCTCAGGCACGTAGTGTCAACGTCGGTCCACTTCCTCTGGCTGTAGGCCTGGGGTGTAGTGGTGTCTTTACGCATCCGGTCCGTGCTGCAGGAGACACTCATGGTTGAGGGGGCGTGCACAAAGAGGCTGCAATTGGCGACTGGAAGTCCAATCTGGGTAAGATGGGATTCGACTCTGGTGGTTCTCAGGACCTCATTGGCCCACTTCAACTTGGGCTGGGGGATACAGGTGCAGTGGTGCTTTCCGGTGTTGGGTTTTCGCTGTCCGGAGTCCTCACGTTTCTTCTTGTGTGCCTGCAGATGGGGTTCGACTCTGGTGGTTCTCAGGACCTCATTGGCCCACTTCAACTTGGGCTGGGGGACACAGGTGCAGTGGTGCTTTCCGGTGTTGGGTTTTCGCTGTCCGGAGTCCTCACGTTTCTTCTTGTGTGCCTGCAGGGAAGTAGCTTCGCTACTCCACTGGAGATGCTGGTTGCTCCTTGAAGTGTTAGCAGTCCTCCCGGGCTTTTGAAGGCAGAGCAGCTGCAGGACGAGTTACCTTTGGCGCAACTGTCGGGGACGGCAGGCAGGCCGGCAGGGTTGGGGAAAAGTCAGTTGCTGCTCCTCAGTTCTTGCCCTTCGATATCCTTACTCTTAGGTCATCAAAATCTGCTTTCCTGGTGCCAGGGGCTCCCCTAAATACTAGATCTAAGGGTGTTAAAGGGAGTTAAGAGTGGTAGCCAATGGGCTACTTACCCTTGAGGTCATTACACCCACAGTATAACCACTTCCTGTGGGAAGTGGGCATAACCCTGTCCCAGAGTTCCTAACTCTGCCATCACCAAGATGGTGGAATTTTCCTAAAGGGGGGCTGTGAGAAGCTGGGTTTCTGTTGCAGTAACCCCCCCACTTTTTGCCCGACTACTGATGCACTTTTGACTTGATGTGCCCTGGGTCCCTGCCAATCAGGTTCCCAGGACCTGTGTTCTTTCCCCAAAACTGTAGCCAAACCCAATTGGCATCTCTGGCCACAGGTCAGCCCCTGGTAAACGGTACCAGAGGTACCCAGGGCGCTGTGACCAGGGAAGACCTCTAAGGGCTGCAGCACTTAATGTGCCACCCTTAAAGGATCTGTACCTTTACACACACACTGCCATTGCAGGCTGCGTGTTTTGGTGCAGAACAAAGTGAAGAGTCGACATGCCACCCATCCCTGTGTGCCATGCCTACAACCCACTGCCCTGGCATAGATCAGTCACCCCTCTAGCTGGGTGCCCTATACCACTGGTGAGGGTACAGGTGCATGTGCCCTGTACCTCTACAGTGTCCAAGTCCATTCTTAGACATTGTAAGTGCAGTGCTGCCATTAAGAGTATATGGTGCTGGGAGCTTGTCATTACGAACTCCACAGCACCATAATGGCTACACTGAAAACTGAGAAGTTTGGTATCAAACTTCTCAGCACCTTAAACCCACACTGATGCCACTGTGGGATTTAATGAAAAATGCACTCAGAGGGCATCTTAGAGATGCCCCCTGAAAAACGACCAGCCTCTGGTGGGTTCCCTGACTGACACACTCCAGCCTGCCACCACTAGGCATGTTACTGGACCCCTAGGGTGGGAGCCTTTGCTCCCTGAGCCCAGAAACAAAGCCTTTCCTGGGTGGAGGTGTTCACACCTCCCCTAGGCCAGGAACTGCCATCTGTGGCAAGGGAGCTTCAAAGGCCTGGCAGACTTTGCAATGCGACCCCCAGCCTCTCCTGCTGTCAGGAGCAGGCCCCCTTCCTGTCTCCCCTCCTTTTCGGCAGGAAAGACAGGTGGGAAAAATTAGCCAGCCCAGAAGGTGCGCCCACCTCTGCCAACCCCACCCCTCATGTGGGGGAGGCAAGGTGAAGCACAACTCAGTCCCCGCCATCTTGCAGATGGGGGGACCCAGCCAACCAGGGAAAAGCTTATGCCCCCCCTCCCACTGGAGGGTGGCATAATAGGAGGTGTACCCACCCCAGGGAAGGGACCCATTGGTCCCAACCTTTTTACCCAACTGTAACGCCCCTAAATCTAGTATTTAAGGGCACCCCTGAACCTTGCTTCCGCAGACTAAAAACTACAAGGAGAAAAGAAGAAGGAGGACCGAACAGCCGTGCCGAAGCTAACAAGAGGAGGACACTCAACGACTTGGCCCCAGCCCTACCGGCCTGTCCCCACCTCGAACCTGCTCCAGTGAAATCCTGGTGTGTCCTGCAGCCAGCAACCTCAAGAAACCCGGAGGTCCTGCCTGCCTTCAATCCCAAAGATTCTGTCTCCCGTGAACAACGGATTTGTTCAAACAGACTCCAGCTCTGCAAGGATCCGCGAGTTTGCACCACTTTGCACCCGGCGCCCACGGCCCGAGTTCGAGTGGCCCAACACCAAGAGGAGGTCTCCCCGGCGATCCTGATCCGAGATCCGGCGACCTCTGACCTGCCTCAAGCCTTCAGCAGACGCCTGCAGCCTCAAACCGGAAGGTCCCCCCAACCACGACCAGGAGCTGATAAGAAGATCCGGCCCTAAAAGGCACCGCTGCACCCGACACCCCACGGCCTTGGGTGGCCCAACCAATAGTGCCTAACCAACACCCAAGATCCCAACTTAGCTCTCCAAGTGGTGGTCGCACCCAGAAGACCTTCGTCCCCGAGCCTGCAGTGCTTTTGCAAACCGGAGACTCCCCATTGAAAGCTACACCCGACGCCAAAACAGCACTCTGCACCCGGCTGCCCTAGTGCCGCTGAGGGTGCATCTTTTGTGCTGGCCTAAACCCCCATTTGCCCTGAGCTTAAGTCCGGGAGCCTTGCTCCCACAACCCAGTGGCCTGCTCGTCAGCAGTCACCAACCAGAGGCCCCCTATCCCCCATTGGATAACACTGGGCCTCAGCACTCTGCACCCGGCCGCCCTAGTGCCGCTAAGGGTGTAACAAGAGTGCATCCTTGACCCTGGGGGACCCCTGAGTCTAACCCAAGAACACCAACTTCCACAACAAAGTACTTCCCTTTAAACCGTTAACACTATTTTCCTCCATAGGATAACATTGACTGTTTTTCTATGAAAAGTTTTTAAGTGTGGAGTTGGAAAATCTAAGAAATCCTTTTACAACTGTACTAAATAACAAAAACACTTTTACTTACCTGTTTACAGGAAATGTCCCAGTGTAGTATCCAGGTATACTACACTGTGTAAGAAAGTAATCTGAAAGTAATGTACTGGTCATTTTACTAAAAAGCCCATTCAAAGTATATGTACTGTATTTCTAAAGCATTGCATTTCTCAGTAACAATACTGTAAGTCGAAACAAAGTGCATATACAATTACAATCCAAACTGTACTACAACTGTATATTTACTGCAAAGTATTTATCACTTACCTGTGCCAGGCTTGCTTGGTTCTAGGAAATTAACTAAAAGAATATTTTTATACAAAAACAATTGGTCTGAAGTTCAGTTTTTGAGTGTGTGAATTCATTTGCTGACTGAGTGTGTACAACAAATGCTTAACACTGTCCTCTGATACTGCCTTACTGCTTGACCACACGACCCCAAATAGAGAGTGAGGCGCTATCTACTTTACCTCTGCCTACCTTTGGGGTTCCACTGGACTCTGTGCACACTATACCTCACTTGGGTATAGTATATACAGAGCCAGCTTCCTACAGTGACCATGTGAAAAAGGGGCACTTTCCTATAATGAGGTCTTCTCCCTTCTAGCTATCTTTTAGCTGCAGGGTTTACAAACAATGCGTGCATCACAGAACGTAAACTTTTCCTCTAGGTCCTGTTAGCATGAGCTAAGATGAAAATATGCAATGCAACCAGGTCTGCATTGCATGCAACAGGAAAATATTGCAAAAGACGTCCGAGATGTGACCAACAGTAGTAAAAGTGATGTGGTACTAAACGCACACAAATGAATATGATTCAACAGGCACTGACAAAAGAGAAATGGTACAGTTCCCAGAGCAGTGCACTAACTATACTCAGACCAACTGTTAATCTAAGGTCCATTCAATATATGAGCATAAAATCTCAGCATCACAGAACAATTTTAAATTACTTTTGAACACATTAAGGAAATGCCTAGTCTCTCACTGGGGCAAGATGAAAAACCTACAAAACATTGAACTTTGAGGCAAAAAAACATTAAAACATCAAGACTGCCATTTCCTGTCTACTACCTACTTCTGTTTCTCTCTTTCATAAGGATTCATTTGTCTTGAGAGCTATCATCATGATAGCAAGCATTACCTCAAGATGCACAACCTACCTAGAAACAATGAGATTTAGTTGTACATAAAAGACTGAACTGGTCACTGTGGCAAAGTGGGGGCACCAGGGTTCAGCCATCCATGCCTGGAAAACTCCTGAGAATCCATCTATCCGTCCGTTCGACCGTCAGCATCCTCAAGGTAATACACTCATATGGTCGGCAGGAAGTTCTCAACCAGAATCTGCACATCACATAACTACTTTCCTGGAGCAAGATGTCACACAAACTATATTTCACAAAATGCACTATTAAGCTTTACAAGAAACCTGAAACGAGGATCTGCTTTCTCCATGGCCTTGGCTTCAAACAGTTGGCTGAAAGTAGCAGGCGATTCGAGAGACAACAGATGCTATCAATCAAAGTCTGCATGGGACACGGCCATGTCTGGGGCACTTTCATGAAGAATGAACAAAGTATTCTACAGAAAAGCAGTCAGTCACTAATAACATAGCTACAACGTGAGGGGGGACAGACGTTAAGGTACAGCACAGCCAGAATTTAACACAGACTGCTAGGCTGCAAAACATGCATTCTAATGTGACAATTCAGTACAAAGAGAAACCACAGCGGCCTTATTGCTGCTAGACGTCTGGAGGTAAAAACCTGGACAACTATAGCACTCCAGTGCAATATTACAGGGATGGACCTGAAATAAATGCCTATCCTATGGGAGTTATATTTCAGCGCACAAGATATCAGTCACCATTGTGACGGCGTAACCCGTCCCCCAAGATCTAAATCAGGCCTTTAATTTAAAAAGTGTAGGAAGCTGGCTCTTTATGTAGTGGACCAAAAAGAGGTAAACTGTGTAAAGAGTCCAGGCAAACCTCAAAGGAATTACAGAGGCACAAGTGACACCCCAAATGATCTCTTTTGAGATAGGTGGGCGAGCACTTAGGCATATCAGAGGGTAGTGCTAAGCATTTATTACACACACAAAAGCAGTAAGTGAGACACACAAACACTCAAAGAAATCCGACACCAATTTATAAAAAATAACACGTAATTTTATATGAATTTATATACCAAGATCATCGGAATAAGGTAAGGAAAATGCTACTTACCCAGTATGCATCTGTTCTTGGCATATAGAGCTGTAGATTCACATGCTTTGCATAGCTCGCCATCTAGTGTTGGGTCCAGACGTTTGCACTTTGTTTTTGTTCGAAGAAGTCTTTTCCAGTCACGAGGTAGGTGACTCCTCCTTTCGGTGACGGTGCACATGGGCATCGGCTCCATTGTTAGATTGTTTGCCGCAGAGGGTGATAATGGAGTTAGTAAGAGTAGTAAGAGATGTCCATGTATGTATGTATCCAAGTAAGATATTACTGCAACAGGTATAGGTACCCGGGGAGACGGGTGGGCGCATGTGAATCTACAGCTCTACATGCCAAGAACAGATGCATACAGGGTAAGTAGCATTTTCCGTTCGAGGCATGTGAGCTGTAGATCACATGCTTTGCATAGACTATACAGCAGTTATCTCCCAAAGCGGTGGTTAACCTGTAGCTGTTGCAGTCGTCTGAAATAGTGTACGTAAAACTGCTTGGCCCACACTAGCTTGCTGTCTTGCTAACACATCTACACAATAGTGTTTTGTGAATGTGTGGGGTGGAGACCATGTTGCAGCTTTGCAGATATCATCTATGGGTATATTCCCTAAGGATGCAATAAAACCACTAGTTTGCGTGTAGAGTGCGCTCTAGGGGGGATTGTTAGTGTTCGTTTTGCTTTTGCATAGCATGTCTGAATGCACTTGACTATCCATCTTGCAATGCCTGATTTTGATATAGGATTGCCTTTATGTGGTGGAACAAAAGCGACAAATAGTTGTTTTGTGTTGCAGAAAGGTTTGGTCCTTTCTACATAATAAAGTAGTGCTCTTTTCACATCTAAAGTGTGCAAAGCACGTTCTGCCACAGAATCTGGTTGAGGGAAGAACACAGGCAACTCAACATATTGGTTGATATGAAAGGCAGAAATGACCTTTGGTAGGAATTTAGGGTTGGTCCGAAGAACCACTTTGTTTTGGTGTACTTGTAAAAATGGTTCTTTTATGGTTATATGCCTGAAGCTCACCAACTCTTCTCAGTGATGTGATAGCTATGAGAAAAGCTACCTTCCAAGTGAGAAATTGCAGTTCACATCTATGCATTGGCTCAAAGGGTGGACCAATTAGTCTGGTGAGAACAATGTTGAGATTCCACACTGGAGCAGGTGGAAGTCTTGGAGGAATGATTTTTTTAAGTCCCTCCATAAATGCTTTTATGACAAGCACTCTAAAGAGAGACAGATGTTGTCTGTTCTGTAGGTAGGCAGCTATTGCAGCAAGATGTAAGCGTATGGAAAATTACACTAAGTTGGAACACTGCAGGTGTAGTAAATAGCAAATAATGTTTTGAACTGAAGCGTCTAGCGGATTGATTTGATTGTTATTGCAGTATATTACAAATCTCTTCCACTTTGCTGCATAGCATGCTCTTGTGGTAGGACGCCTAGCCTCTTTGATAATGTTCATGCAGTCTGGCAGAAGATTAAGGTAGCCAAACTAAGATTTCAGGTGCCAGATCGCAAGGTTGAGATGACTGGGATCTGGATGTCTTATCTCTCCATGGCTCTGAGTGAAAAATTGGAAGTGAGGTGTAGTTTTTGATGAGGAACTACTGAGAGCTCCAACAGGGTTCTGAACCAGGATTGTCGGGCCCATGTGGGAGCAACCAGGATCAGTGTCAGGGATGCCTGTCTGAGCTTCCGAACCACTAATGGAATGAGTGGGAGAGGTGGAAAAGCGTAGGCAAATATCCCTGACCAATTCATCCATATTGCATTGCCCTTGGACAAATGGGTGTGGATGTTTGGATGCGAAGCTTGGGCATTTTGAGTTTAGGTTTGTGGCGAACAGATCTATGTCCGGAAAACCCCACATTTGGAAGAAGAGGAGGAGAACTTGAGGGTGGAGTTCCCATTAGTGGATCTGTTGTCTTTGACAACTGAGCAGATCTGCAATCTGATTGTTTACTCCTGGAAGATGTTCTGCAAGGAGATACATTTTGTTACGTATGGCCCATCTCCAGATGGTCTGTGCTAGTTGTGACAACTGGAGAGTGTGTCCCCCCCCCCCTGTTTTTGTATGTAGTACATTGCTGTCATGTTGTCCGTATGGATTAGGACAGCTTTGCCTACTAGATGAACTTGAAACGCTTTGAGCGCTAGAAAAATCGTTAGCAGCTCTCGATGATTTACGTGAAACCGCTTTTGCTGCAGGGTCCACATGCCCTGAATTGTATGCGTCTGGAGAGGAGCTCCCCAACCAGTGACCGATGCGTCTGCTGTTAGCACTATCTGTGGAACCGGGTCGATGAAGGTGCCGCCCTTTTGAAAGGTTTTGTGTATTCCACCACTGCAGAGAGCGATGGGTGCAGCCGTCCACCAACACTAGATCTGATAACAGACCCTGAGCCTGGTTCCACTGACGTGCTAAGCACTCCTGAAGGGGACGCATGTGGAGTCTTGCGTAAGGGACTATTAGGATACAAGACGCCATCATTCCTAGTAACTGCATGAACACTCAAGCTGGCAATGAGTGTTGAGGCTGAAACTGACAGAATAGAGTCTGCATGTTGCGGATTCTGGCCGGATTGGGGTAGGCCAAAGCCTTTTGTTTATTTATTGTGGCTCCCAGGTACGCCTGTGTGTTGGATGGCTGTAGATGGGACTTGGACAGGTTTGCTGTGAATCCAAGATTGTGAAGCAACTGCACGGTTTTGTGAGTGTGACGTAGACCGCTTTCTTGCGAGCTGGCTTTTATGAGCCAGTCATCCAAATATGGGAAGACGTGAATGTGTCGTCTTCGAAGATGAGCTGCGACTACCGCTAGGCACTTGGTGAAAACGCTGGGTGCGGTAGTTACTCCGAATGGGAGCACCTTGAACTGATAATGCTGGCCTGCTACTACGAACCTCAGGTACCTGCGGTGACCAGGATATATTGGGATATGGAAATAGGCGTCCTTTAAGTCCAGAGTGGACAGAAAGTCGCCTTGTTGAAGGAGCGGGAGCACTTGCTGGAGTGTGACCATGTGAAAGTGGTCCGACTGAATGTATAGATTTAGTTCTCGGAGGTCTAGTATAGGCCTGAGAGCCGTCGTTCTTGGGAATTAAGAAGTACAGGGAGTATATCCCGGCCCCTTGATATTTTAATGGAACTGGTTCTATAGCTCCTTTCTCTAACAGAGAGAGAACTTCTTGCTTTAGAAGGGTAAGATGTTCCTGTGACATTGCGCGTGACCTTGGAGGAATGTTTGAGTGAGTGTCTGTAAGTTCCAGGCAGTAACCATATTGGATAATTTGTAAAACCCATTTGTCTGAGGTGATTGTGTTCCAGACAGGGAGAATTTGGGAGAGACATCCCCAGACAGACGTGGAATGATTGGGGGTAGCGGAAGGAAGTCACTGCTTGTTGTTTGCGGGGGGAAGTGCGTGTGGAGTTGCCTCTGCCTCTTCCCCTACCATTGTTTTCTCTAAAACTTCCTCTGAAATAACCTCTTGATGAGGGCGATTGGTTGTTGCCCTTGTAAGAGGGGGAGGATTTTCTGTGGAAATATTTTTGGAGCCACACCTGTAAGAGGAGCGCCGAAGCACAAGTTACTAACTTGTGTAACGATATATCTGTAAGAGACAGTAGTTAGTGACAGATTCCTTACCTTAGAATATCCCCAGGCGTCAGGCTGGATCCGGAAAGTTTTTGCGTAGCAGTACCCTTGCGCGTCGGTAGGCGGCGTCGTGCGGCTCCGCGTCCGTCGTCGGCGTCGTGATCGCCGGGATGACGTCGCGGGCAGTACTTAGGCGCCGCCCTGCGCGCTGACGTCAGTTCTGTACACGACTTTCCGCGCCAGGAACGCAGAGCCATGCAAGAAGCTGACATAGGTGTCTGAAAAATACTAGGGCCCTGAAAGGGATGTCCTTAACCCTAGAAATCAGTTCGCAGAACGGGGAGGATGGGTGGGCGGTAGGAATCTGTCACTAACTACTGTCTCTTACAGATATATCGTTACACAAGTTAGTAACTTGTGCATCTGAAAGAGACACGTTAGTGACAGATTCCTTACCTTAGAATAGATACCCCAGCAATACCAACCCCGGTGGTGGGTCTGCGAACAAAGATCAGACAAGGAAGTCCTGGAGGACAGAACGGCCAAAGAAGCCGTCCCTCCGGACCTGACTGTCAAGGCAGTAATGCTTTGTAAACGTGTGCAGCGAGGCCCACGTAGCTGCCTGACAAATAACCGGCAGCGGAACACCGCGGCCCAAGGCCGTGGTAGCAGCCGTTGCCCTGGTGGAATGGGCACGCAGCCCAACAGGAGGCTCCTTCTTAGCCAAAGAATAGCAGGTCTTGATGCACAAGGTAACCCAGCGGGAGATGGTCCTCTTGTGCACCGCCCGACCTTTTTGGCGCCCACGTAGCCAACAAAGAGCTGGTCATCCACCCGGAAGAGTTTTGTGCGGTCAATATAGAAGGAGAGCGCACGTTTTGGGTCCAGACGGTGGAGCCTCTCTTCCTCTCTGGAAGGATGCGGAGGCGGAAAGAAGGTGGGCAAAGTGATGGTCTGCCCAATGTGGAAAGCAGTAACCACCTTTGGCAAGAAGGACGGACGCGTCCGAAGAACAACCTTGTCTGGATGAACAGACAGAAAGGGAGGTTTGCAAGACAGAGCCTGGAGCTCACTCACCCGCCGAGCGGAGGTGATGGCCACCAGAAAGGCTGTCTTCAGAGTCAGAAGACGAAGAGGACAGTTATGTAGAGGCTCAAAGGGAGCGCACATTAAAAGGTAAGAACCAAGTTCAAGTCCCACTGAGGCATCACAAACGGAACAGGAGGGAAGAGGTGAGTAATGCCTTTTAAGAACCTGTTAACAACAGGGGACTTGAAAAGGGAGGGAGGATCAGGGAGCCTGAGGAAGGCCGAGATAGCACAAAGATAACCCTTGATGGTACCCAGGGCAGAACCCTGTTGGGCCAGAGAGAGAAGGAACAGAAGGACCTCAGAAAAGAGGGGCAGAAAGGGATTCACAGCCTTTGCTGTGCACCATGCCACAAATTTGTTCCACCTGCAGGCGTATACCACCTTAGTGGAGGGACGCCTGGCTGCCAGAATCACATCACAAACTTCGGGAGGCAAGTCGAAAGGAATCAACTGCCGCCGCTCAATCTCCACGCAAGCAGGTGTAGACTGGACAGGTTTGGGTGGAGGACCGTCCCCTGCTGCTGCGACAGAAGATCCTCCCGAAGAGGCAGACGGATCGGGGATCGACGCTCATATTGAGTAGCTCGGGATACCAAACTCTTCGAGCCCAGTCCGGAGCCACAAGAATGACTTGGGCCCGGTCGTGCCGAATCTTCTTCAACACTCTGCGTAGAAGTGGTATAGGCGGAAGGCGTACAACAGACCGCAACTCCACTCGCGACGAAAGCGTCGCCCGAGCGAGTGCCGCCTTGGTAATTCCAACGCGCAGAACTGATGACATTGCGCGTTCTCTTCGGTGGCGAATAGATCTAACCAAGGCTCTCCCCACTGTAGAAAGAGTCCTTGCGCCACTTCCGAGTGAAGACGCCATTCGTGATCCATGATGCACCTGCGGCTGAGTTCGTCCGCCCTGGCGTTCAGGGAACCTGCCAGGTGTTGAACCATCAGGAACATGCCCTGATGTTCCAGCCATGTCCAGAGGCGCAGAGCCAACTGACAAAGGGTCCAAGACCCCACCCCGCCCTGTTTCTTGCAGTACCACATGGCGGTGGTGTTGTCTGAACACCTGCACTACCTTCCCCTTGACAGAGGGAAGGAATGCCTTGAGTGCAAGTCGGATCGCCCGGAGCTCCAGAATGTTAATATGGAGCCGGGACTCCGCCGGAGACCAGAGGCCTCTGATCTCCGCCTCTCCCATGTGACCGCCCCATCCCAGAAGGGACGCGTCCGTCACAACTGTATGCTCTGGCTGGGGAAGGGAGAGGGATATGCCCATGACCCATTGCCGGTTCGAGAGCCACCACTGCAACTGTTTTGCAGTTCCCTCCGAGATCTGGACGTGATCGGACAGGTTGCCCTGGTGCTGCGCCCACTGGAACTTCAGGTCCCACTGCAGAGCCCGCATATGCCATCTGGCATGATTGACCAGCAGGATGCAGGAGGCCATGAGGCCCAGCAGCCTCAGGGTCATCCGTACCGAAACCCAGGATAAAGGCTGAAAGATCGGAATCATAGCCTGAATATCCCGGACTCGCCGTTCGGGAGGATAGGCCCGAAACTGCGTCGTGTCCAGAACTGCTCCGATGAAAAGGAGCTGTGGAGAAGGAATCAGATGCGACTTCGGCACATTGATGGAGAACCCCAGCGAGTGCAGGAGTTCGGCCGTAGTCTGGAGGTGGGAGACGACTGCCTGGGACGAGCCCGCCTTCAGCAGCCAGTCGTCGAGGTAGGGGAAGACTGAAACCCCTGCCCGGCGCAGATGAGCTGCGACCACCGCCATCACTTTCGTGAACACCCGAGGGGCACTGGTAAGGCCAAAGGGGAGCACGGTGAACTGAAAATGCTCGGGGCCTACCGTGAACCGAAGGTAACGCCGGTGGGCCGGCAGGACGGGGATGTGGAAATATGCGTCCTGCAAGTCCAACGCTACCAACCAGTCTCCAGGGTCGAGGGTAGTCAAGACCTGAGCTAGGGTGAGCATCTTGAACTTCTCCTTCCGGAGGAAGCGATTGACGTTCCGGAGGTCCAAGATAGGACGCATGTCCTCCTTGTCCTTTTTGGGCACCAGGAAGTAGTGGGAGTAGCAACCACGCCCTACTTCTGGGGTCGGAACATGCTCGATGGCCCTCTTGGCCAAGAGGGCCGTGACTTCCTTCTGCAGAAGTACCAAGTGATCCCCTGACATGCGGTGGAATTGAGGTGGCATGGCTGGGGGGTGGTCTCGAAGGGGAGGGAGTAGCCCCTTCGGACAATGTCCAAGACCCACCTGTCCGAGGTGATGGTACGCTAGTGGGGAAGGTGATGGCGGACCCTGCCCCCTACTGGCGTGCTGTGCACCTGAAAGGAGGGACTAGGAGGGTTTGGAGGCCGCGGACGGGTTGGAGGTGGTGGCCTGACCCGCACGCTGGTTGCCCGATCCGCCACAGCGGAATCCACGTCCTCGGCCACGCGAAGACGCCTGCTGCGCGGGCCGGTGGCTGGGCTGCTGACGTGAAGGGGCGCACCCACCGTGGCCACGATAGGGGCGAAAAGCAGAAGTCAGCGGAGGGCGTGTAGCAGAAAGGCCCAGGGACTTGGCAGTAGCCCGTGAGTCCTTAAAGCGCTTCAACGCATGGTCTGCTTTGGACCCAAAAAGACCGACTCCATCAAAGGGCATGTCCATGAGTATTCTGGACATCCCCTGAAAAATCAGTGGTTCTCAGCCAGGCGTGGCGTCGCAGCGCCACCGTCGTTGCAATAGACCTGCCCAGCGAGTCGGCGGTATCAAGGCCACATCGTATCGTGTATTTGGCCGCATCCCTTCCTTCCGCAATGGCGCGGGAAAGCAGTGTCTGGACCTCCTCAGAACACTGGGGCAAAACATTCGCCACCGAATCCCACAAGGAGTGGGTATATCGGCCCAAAAGACAAGCGGTGTTGATGGACCGCAAGCCAGCACTGGAGGAAGAAAAACCCTTCTTCCCAAATTGATCCAGGCGTTTGGATTCCCTATCCGGAGGGGCGGTAGGGAAGGCGGTTTGGGAAGCGGAGGCTTGGACAACCAAGCTCTCAGGAGTGGGATGGACAGAGAGAAACAGGGGGTCGCCCGGAGCTGTGCGATGGCGTCGGGACACGTTCCTATCCACAGGAGCCCCTGTGTTGGGCTTGAACCAGGCGCCCAAAAGAACGTCAGTGAGGGCGTCGTTAAACGGCAGCACAGTCTCCATAGAGGAGGCTGCCGGCTGAAGCACCTCTGTCAAGAGATTAGTCTTGACCGCCACAGTAGGGAGTTGGAGATGTAAGGCTCCAGCCGCCCTACGCAACACCGTTGCAAAATTGGCTCCCTCCTCCGTAGCCACGGGAGGAGACAGCATGCCAGTGTCAGGGGAAGTATCTAGACCACTGGCATCCCCTAGACCCTCTGTCCAGTCCTCATCGTACTGACACTGTTGTGCCAGAGGGTCATCAGACCCCTCCCAGTCCGCCTGGTCCTCCTCTGGTTCAAAATAAGGGGGAGGAGGGACATTTGGGACCCAAGGTCTCATCGGCGCCGGAACCGGCGTCGAGCGACGTCGGTCCGGGTCCATGTCCGGAGCCGGAAGGAACTGGGGGACGACGCCGCCCGGAGCCCCAGGCGGCGTCGAGAACGGCACCGGAGACATCGGCGCCGGCGGAGGTGTCGTTAGGTCGACCGGCGTCGATGGGGGTTGTGGAGCCGGGATCGAGGCCGGAGCCGGGATCGAGGCTGGAGGCACGGGCGATGCCGGGGCCGGAGACGTCGGCGACGCCGGAGCAACCCTATCAGGGCCCGCGGGGCCCGAAGGCGCACCGGAGGGACCTGGAGGCCCGAAGAGGCGGGCCATGGCCGACAGGAATTCCTGTACTTGGGCCGGATCCGCCCCGAACCCGGGAAGGACGGGTATTGCGGGGGCGACTCCACAGGCATGTCCGGGGCCGCGGGGACGGTGCCGGGAGGGGCCTCAGCCGAGTCGCGAGACCGGCGAGGCGAAGTCCTAGAGCGACGATGCTTTTGGACTTTTTGTGTTTGGACTTACCGGACGAAGAAGACTTCGATGCCGACGACCGGTGTGGACTCCGCGATTGACCCCTGGACCTCTCACGCGACCGGGGCTTGCGCGGAGCCGAATGCCGGGCCTCTAGGAGCTTTCGAGACCGCTCTCGCAAAGCTTTCGGGTTGAGGGCCCGGCAGTCGGAACAAGACTCCGTGTCGTGGCCTCGGCCGAGGCAGAAGAGACACTCCCGATGCGGGTCTGTGATGGACATCATCCGAGCACAGGCGCCGCAACGTTTAAACCCGGGCATCCCTACGACACCTTGAAGTCGATTCGAAGAAAAACTGTGAAAAATTCACCAAAAAAGTTTAGTCAAAAAATGACTAGGGCACTGCTCTTCCCGGATCTGCGCTTGCTGGCGCGGAAAAAGAAGAACTGACGTCAGCGCGCAGGGGCGGCGCCTAAGTACTGCCCGCGACGTCATCCCGGCGATCACGACGCCGACGACGGACGCGGAGCCGCACGACGCCGCCTACCGACGCGCAAGGGTACTGCTACGCAAAAACTTTCCGGATCCAGCCTGACGCCTGGGGATATTCTAAGGTAAGGAATCTGTCACTAACGTGTCTCTTTCAGATAGGAACCCCTATTCGCAGGTAACTGCAAAACCCCCATGGATTTGCGACCTCAGTGTCTTTCTTCATCTTTTCCAGCGAGGTGTCAACTGCTGGGCCAAAGACGTGTTCCTTCTCAAATGGCTGGTTGAGAATGGAGGCCTGTACCTCAGGTTTGAACCCTGAAATCCTCAACCATGCATGTCTGCGTAGCAGTATGCTGGTGTTTACTGCGGACGCTGCTGTGTCTGCTGCATCTAAGGCGCACTTGATGGAAGTATTGGTGATAAGTTTACCCTCCTGGATAAGATCATTTGCCTTAGATTTATGCTCATCAGGCAGAAATTGCATACGTTTTTCTAACTCATCGCAATGAGCCCTATCATATCTGGCCAACAAAGCCTGAGCATTGGCGATGCGCCAGTGATTAGCTGCTTGTGAGGCTACCCTTTTGCCAGAGGCATCAATTAACTAGGACTCCTTGTCAGGAGGAGGGGCCTCACCTGTGGTCTGTGAGTTAGCTCTCTTGCAAGCATTAGAAACCACAAGAGAGTCTAAGGGCAGCTGACCCTTGAAGTAGGCAGGGTCAGTAGATGCTGGTTTATATTTCTTCTCGACCCTGGGCGAGATGATTCTTGCCCTTACAGGATCTTTGAAAACCTCATCTGCATGTTTAAGCATCCCCTTAAGCATTGGCAGTGTATGTGTAGTTTTTTTAAGGGAACTTAGAGTCTCAAACAAGAAGTCCTCCTCTAAAGCCTCCTTATGTAGTTCCACCCCATGGTAATGAGCAGCCCTGTTAAGAAGCTCAATGTAGCCTATATTGTCGTCAGGTGGTGATGGCCTGGACGGTTATAAGTCAGGGTCAATATCTGTGTGTCAGTGTCATAATTCTCCCATGGGTCAACATCTTGTGGCCTATCCTCATCCCCATCCCCTTCATCCTGTGGGTCAGGTGATAGTGGTGACCCACAGGTCATAAGGTCATAAGTAATTGAGGATTAGTAGGTGAAGGAGGTGCAACATAAGGTGGTAAAGGGTTAGTACCCACATTCCTTTTCTTCAGGGGCATGTGGTGCCCATCATGTTGGCCCAGTTTCCTTTTTTCAGGCAGTTTGGCATGAATATGTCCAGTATCTGGGTTAATAACCAGTTCTTTCTGTTTCGGATCCGAAGGTGGAACATCGGATCGAGGCTCTTTTGGCGGAGTCTTTTTATCTTTACTTGTTGTTTTCGGTGTCGAAAGTTTTGACTCCAAACTCTTCGGTACCGAAGATTTAGACTTCGGCGAAGATGGAACGTGGACCAGGACATGCTTGGATTTCGGCGCAGAGGATTTCGGTTCGGCACTGATATGGGGCCGACTCGGTCCTGAGCCGGAAGGCTTCTCTTTGTGTTTCGGCACCGGGCCCGCGGGCGGGGTGCTCGAAACTTTTACTTGGCGCCGACCTTGGCCCGCAGGCAGAGAAAGGACTGGAGCCTTTTTTGTCTTGTGTTGTTGGGGCAAGGGGGTTTCTGTACTCATGGTACGCTGACCCGGTGTAACTTACTCCTCTTCTTCCATGTCGGAGTTGGCTTCAGACACGGAGATATGTTCTTCTTCCTCGGCTCCTTGAGCTTGTGTTTCTTCTCGGTCGGAATCTTCGCCGAAGATGTCCGGTACGGAGCCGCCTTGGTGTTGTATCTCGTGACGTCGAACCCGACTGTCAAAAAGCGTCTTCTTTGATTGAAACGATCGGCACGCGTCGCAGTCTTTTTCGTCGTGTTCTGGGGACAAACAGAGGTTGCACACTTTGTGCAGGTCGGTGCGCGGAAACTTAGCGCGACACCAGGGACAGAGCTTGAATGGAGTCCTTTCCATCAACTGCTAGTGAGCCCGGCGCGGGCAGGCCCAACGGCCCTCCACGAGTCTTCCGATCAAAGATTTTGGAGTCGAACGCGGAGAATGGAAAACGCGATCGAGAGACAATACCGTTGAGGGTAGTGGATTGCGCGTCGAAGGGAACCCGAGAAACGGTACCGAACCGGAGCACAGCAATTTACATCCGAACCCGATGGCGGAAACAAACAATCTAACAATGGAGCCGATGCCCATGCGCACTATCACCGAAAGGAGGAGTCACCTACCTTGTGACTAGAAAAGACTTCTTCGAACAAAAACAAAGTGCAAACATCCGGACCCAACACTAGATGGCGAGCTATGCAAAGCATGTGATCTACAGCTACCTAAAAGGTACCCTCTGGGAGCATGTATTAATAAATCTATCATTGGAATCAGTGTGAGTTTATTAATACAAGGTGTTTGATACCAAACACCATATGTTTCAGTGAAGCCATTATGTAGCTGGAGAACTCGTTTTGACCAGTGCTCAGTACATACCTTAAGATGGCTTCCCTGCTCACTTGCAATATCTAGTAATAGAAATAGACATCACAGGGGCATATCTGCTCATACAGATACGTCCTCAAATAAAATATATGATGCACCCTGCCTCAGGGCTCAAGGGCCTGCTGTAGGGGTGACTAACATATTAAATGCAGTGACTTTGGCATGACACACACAAGTATGTCATATTTTCACTCATGGTTTGCACCATGTCACGCAGCCTGCAATAGCCGTCTGTGTGGAATTTGTGTGTGGATTCCTTAGGGTGGCTTAAGATATGCTGCAGTACTTAGGGACCCTCTTTAGTACTCCTACCCTCGGTACTATATCCTAGGGACTTACGGGGGTGCTAAAGTCCTTTACCAAATGTAGCACAATTAGACAACACCTTCTTTTGGGGAAGGAGCACTGGCACAGAGGTCTGGTTAGCAGGCCTCAGTGCACTGTCAAGAGTCGAAAACCATCATCTAGATGCTAAAAAAGGGGGAAAAAGTGTGTGGGGGGATCGGAGGGAGTGCTGCAAAAGTCCAGTTTCCTACACTAAGTAGCATAAATAATTGGATATAGAGGCTGCCAATGAACAGCCATTTTTTAACAAGACCCCAAGTATTAGCCACAAAGGCGTCAGCCACTCTTCGGGCACCTCCCTAGTATCAAATTAACTGGAGAATAATGGAATGTCAGTATCTCCACCCATTCAGTACAAAACCCTACTCTGTAGATCCAGCCAGCTGCCAGATCATAGTGCCGATAGGTGTCCAATATTATGCAAGGATTCTACTAAAGGAACTTGAAAACTGGGACCTCACAAGCAATCTGAATACTTATTACAAAAGAGGCTTTCAATCAGACTGTCGTGCTTTACACAGCTTTTTGGCCCACTCAATCTTGGTGCAACTCCAGCCATATTTAACATTTATATGTATGTTGCATCGATTTCAGACCAGGGTATAGCTAAATGGATGGAAACACATTGGTGTAAACTCGCTGAATTGGGGATTCCACTGCCTCGGCTGCGAGCAAGACATGGGTAACAATGAAAGCAAGGGCCAATGGCGTGATCACACAAAATATTCCAAATTGACGTGGTCTAAAACTGGGGTGTGTTCGTTCATCACTGTTTAACCAATTTGGTGAGGAGGTGCCCACAAGTTTGTGTAGTTGGCCGGCCGTCTTGCTACACTATGGAGACAACATGCTTCTGCTAGATCTCCAAATCTCTTGTGCCAGGCTTGATAGCGGTGCTGACTGTGTCCCACCTTGTTTGTTGATGTAGAACATGGTGGTTGTGTTGTCTGTTTGTATCAGCACTTTCTGGCCGTAAAGCTGCTTCTGAAAGGCTCTTAAGGCTAGGAACACAGTTTTTAGGTCGAGCCTCGAGTAGCGCGCAAGCGCTGCTTAGAGGCGAAGACTTTTAGTAAGCGAGTTTGAAAAGCAGTCCCAAAAACGCTCGTGCGTCATGGCTGGCCTTTTTGGGATGGGTACGCGCGGCAAACATGTGTTTCCAATTATCGTGCCCAGACGCGGGCGCGATAATTGTAAACACATGCCGGCAAAAGGCCATGACGCACGAGCGTCTGGTCAGCTGAGCAGGCTGCCGCGCTCCCTCCTCCCCCTCCGCTCCTCTGTGGTGCGCGCGCACCATTGTTTATTTTTTTTTACCGCGCGCGCGACGGACCCAGAGTTGAAGGAAGCTGGCGCGCACCTCACAGGAGCCCCAGCCCTACCAGCCTCTCTCAAGCAGCTGCAGCCGCCCCAACGCCGTATCACACAGGAACCCCAGCCCGGTCGGCCTCTCTTTTATTTCGTCACTAGTTTCTGAAAGCGCTGGTAGCAGTTTGGCTGGAGCCTGAAGAACCGCCCCAGCAGCACTGCGCCTCGGTGCTGCCGTGCCAAAGCTGCCCGCTGGTCCCTCTGGCACAGAGGGCACTGCTGCTACCTTTACTCCTCTCTGCTGCTCGGGGCTCTAACTGCATAAGGCTCACCGGGTACCCTTCAGAAGTAGCCAAGGAATCCGAGCTGCTCCAGGGTGCCCCTCGTGCAGAGAGAGGGCACGGGCGCCTTTCGTCCTCTTGAAGTACCGGCCGAACTGAACCCACCACGTGCCTCCAAGAACTGCCACTGCACAGACCTGCACTGGTGCCGCCGGCTCGGAGCTGCCCCCGGGTGCTTCTTGGAAAGAGGGCTCTGGTGCCCCGCAGAACTCGTTCCGCCTGGCTCTCCACAAAGCTGCCACTGGTGGCCCCTGCCCAGAGCTGTGCGCGAGGGCAGTCTACACACAGCTGTGCTCGGATGTCCCCCAGAGCGGAGTTCTGTTGACCCCCACAGCTGAATCCTGGTGGCCCGTACCTCAGGGCCGCTCCTGTGCCCGCGCCCGGAGCCCCCGCTTGGCATGCGCTGAGCCGCCCACTAGGGCCATGTATTGGAAGAGCGAGCAGATGTTTGCGTGTAAACTGGAGAAGGACGTCCCCGCGCTGCCGGCCCCCATGGACAAGGTAAGGGCTGCGCCCCTCGCCCCATAGAGGGCTACGGGAGGCAGGAGAAGCTAGCCCGTGCTTTGGGCATGCCTTGGGACATTCAGAACAAACAGGGAACTTTAGCAATATAGCCAATCAGGGGGCTCCACCCAATGGCCAACGCTCGTATTTAAGACAATCAAAACATTTTATTAAACTATTCCACTTATCTTAGAATGTATATTCTTAAGATTATTTTTTACACGTAGCCTGCTTTTGCCGCTTATTTGATTTTGTTTAATATTTTATATTACGTTTAGCCTCTTTGCGTAGACTTGTATACAACACGTTCTCGTGTGGCTCAGTATAAAGGACACGCGATACATTGTCGCCGACACTAGATGAATTTCAATAGTGTCTGTCGTGTTTGAAAAGGTGTCATGTGAACATGTATCCCCCACGTGCATCTCTCCTTACATGTAATTAGGGAGTGCGGTAAATACATCGATACAGTGCGAATAAACGATACCGGGAATACGCTTGATTCTTAAAACTCGTTACAAAATACAGTTTTTTTAAAATATCGCTTAAACAAAAAGTCTTGTAAAAACTGTTTGTGGGCGCACCTTTTTTTTAATTAAAAAAGCGTGCATTTTCTAAGGAGATATTTGACAAATTTTACAAGCGCTGGTCTGAATGTTTATAATTTAATAACTTGTTTAAATAGTTCTTCCTACAACAGCTTTGCCAGCATTGCAAGAACAAAAGAAAACTGAGAATTTTTTATTGTAAATACTTTTTTTAATATGGTTGTTCAGTTTTACATAATGCCTTCTTGGTCATATATAAAGTAACAAAAATGCTTCCGACACTTTCTTTTATTATAACTTTTCAGCATGCCTGCACAGCAGCCACACTTCTCTACAGCACAGCTTGAAGACATTGGCAAAGTCAATAGCTCTGGCTAAACACTTATAAGGCCCCAAAGGCGAGACCTATTGGCTATGCCAATGCTTGTTAGTTCTAGGTAGTTGATGTGTCTCACTGCATCTTGTTGTGACCACAGCCCCCTGACGCGGAGTCTGTCCATGTGCGCGCCCCAGCCCTGCTGTGAGGCGTCCGTTGTGATGGTCACTGTTGGAGTTGGCTGTGTGAATGGCTTTCCCTGTAATATGTTCTCTTCCTTCCACCACGCTATTTCTCTCTGCACTGCGTGTGTGACAACCACTAGATCTTCCCAACTCCCTGTTGCTTGTGACCACTGTTGCTGGATCCATTCTTGGAATGGTCTCATGTGCAGCTTGACATTTGGGACCAGGTGGATGCATGATGCCATCATCCCCATTAGTCTGCTCACCGTCCTCACTGTCAGAACTTGCCCCTTGCGGTAATGACGTGTTTCCCTCAGGAGCGATCTAGTTCTCTTCTCGCTGGGGAACACTTTGGACTGTGTGCTGTCGATCTGTGCCCCTAAGAATATCTTGATCTGCTGCGGTTCTGTTGATGATTTCTCCCAATGTATTGAGAAACCTAGTCTGGACAGTGTTTGTATGACTTGTTTGATGTGATCTTTGAGGTGCCTGTATGATCCTGCTTTCACAAGCCAGTCGTCGAGGTAGGGGTATACATGTATGCCCTTTCTCCGTAGGTTCGCTGCCACTGCTGCTAGGCATTTTGTGAACACCCTTGGTGCGGACTTGAGCCCGAAGGCTAGCACTGTGAACTGGTAGTGATTCTGGCCTATCACGAATCTTAGTAGGCGTTTGTGTTTGTGGTTGACGGGGATGTGCAGATATGCGTCTTTCATGTCTATGGTCGCCATGTAGTCCCCTTGTTGGATTTGGGGGATTACTTCCTGAAGTGACGTCATTTTGAATTTTTGAGTTCTTACGAACTTGTTCAGGAATCGGAGGTCCAGTATTGGCCTTAGTGTTTCGTCTACCTTTGGCACCAGGAAATACGTTGAGTAGACTCCCTTGTTCCTTTCGTTGATTGGAACTGCTTCTATCGCTCTTTTTTTTTTAGCAGCTCCTCTGCTTCTAGACGTAGGAGGGCGAGCTCCCTTGCGGGGAGTGGGCGGTGTCTTGGTTTTCTGCCCGGGGGGTGTTTTTGGAGTTCTATGCAGTATCCGTGCTGTATGATGTTTAGTATCCACTTGTCTGTGGTAATCTTTCTCCATTGTGTGAGGAAGTTTCCTATTCGGCCCCCCACCGGTGTTGTATGCTCGGTGGTTATTTGTTTGCTGTGGGTGTTTAGTTTTTCCTTCTGTTGACTTCTCCTCTCCCTTGGTGGTGATAGGGGAGGGTTTGGTTTCTTTGCGGAGTCACTTTGAGGTGGGCTGCTGACCCCCTCTTCGGGACTGTCCCCGTCCGTATCCGCGTCCTCGAAAGGACCGTCCTCTGGATTGATACTGCCAATTTTGCTGTTGTTGTCCCTGTTGGCTTTGGCCCTGGTTGTTCCCCTGGTATCCTTGTTGGGGAGATTGGTGGGAAGTGGCGGGCGCATTGCCCCCTCTACCACTGGGCCGCCTTGAGGGGGTTCCTCTTCTCATCCCCCTGAACTGCAGTGCTCCCATGGACCTCGCCGTTTCGTTGTCCTTCTTAAGCTGCGTCAACTTATCATCGACTGGGGCTCCAAACAGTTTTTGGCCGTCGAATGGCGTGTTCAGGATATTACTTTGTACCTCCGGTTTGAAACCAGAGATCCTGAGCCATGCGTGTCTCCTTTCCGTCACCCCTATCATCATCTGCCTGCTGGAGTTCTCTGCTGTGTCCAAGGCTGATTTTAGGCAAGTGTTTGCGATAGCCTTGCCCTCTTCAACTAGGTGGTTTGCCCTTTGTTGGTGTTGTTGTGGTAGGTGTGTTATGAGCTGGCTCATTTCATCCCAATGCTGGTATGCATGCCTGCTGATGAGGGCGTTGGAGTTGGCGATGCGCCAGTGTATGGCTGCGTTCCTCTCCACCTTTCGTCCTGTGAGGTCTATTCGTTTGCTCTCCTTGTCTGGAGGTGGACCTGTGATAGTGGGCACATTGGCCCTTTTCCTGGCCGTTGCCGTGATAATGGAGTCTGCTGGCACTGACCCTTGGATGTACGCAGGGTCTTTTGAGGAGTGTTTGTACTTCTTTTCGCTCCTAGGTGTAACAGCTTTGCAGACTGCCGGTTCTTTGAAGGCCTCCCTTCCCTGGTCCAGGACGCTAGGAAGCATGGGTAGGAACTGGGACCTGGTTTGTTGAAGTAGGGTTTCCAAAAGGAAACATGCTTTCGCCTTCTCCTCTTGCATTTCGACCCCATACGTCGCTGCAGCCTTTTGGACGACCACATTGTAGGCTCCAATGTCGTCTGGTGGCGAAGGCCTCGAGGGATAAGAGTCTACCCCTTCTTCTGGTGATTCTGCGTCGAGGTCTTGCCAGTCTAAGTCTTGTGCTTCCGAGGACGTCGAGTCCCTGTAAGACTGCAGCTCTTCTTCGCCTTCGGCTTCGAAGTAGTAGTCCTCTTCACCCTGCTCGTCGAGCGGTTCGGGGGTTCGATATCTTCGGTGTCGCCCTCCCCGAGTGCTTCGCGTGTTGGCTTCGACGGAATGGCGTATAGCTTCATCTTTTCGTCGAAGTCTTTTTTCCGTTGCAGGATGCTCGCCATCTCTGCTTCGAGCCTTCTCTTTTTTTTCTCCATCTCGTGGGCCTTTTCGGCGTCGATGGATTAAGCGCCTCTCTTCGCGGTCTCAGACGTCGAGGATGACGCCGGGCCTTCTTTTCTCGGCGTCGAGGCTTCCTTTTCGGAGGTTACCTTCGACGCCCTTGGTTTTTCGGAGGCTTTTGCCGATTGGGAGTCCTTCCCGAAAGATCCGCACGGCTGTTTGTCCTTGGGTGCTGTTGCTTTAGTCGAGGGTTTCGGCGGCAACGCTCCCTTCGAGGACTTGGCTTCACTTCTAAGAGTGTCGCTCGGGGCCTTGGCTTCACTCTTTCGAGCGTCGCTTGGGTGCTTCGGGGTCGACGCCTCCCTTACCTCCTTCGACGTTTTCTTGTGGACCTCGACGACTGAGCAGTCTTCCGGTCCCTCTGCGATGTTGTCTTCCTCTCCACTCGAGAGGCCCAGGTCTCGGAGCGATGGAGCTGGTCCCTGGCCCTGCATGTTGTAGTTCGCCCTTCTTTGCCTCTCTCTCACCCGGAGGGTTTTCGGGGTGAACGCCGAACACGCGTTGCAGTCTTCGCTGATGTGGTCGAGCGGCAAGCAGAGGTTGCAGACTGGGTGCTGGTCCTTCTGGGCGTACTTGTGGTGACAGTTTTGGCAAAACTTAAACGGTGTCTTGTCCATAACCGCGCTCAGGTGGCCCCCTGTGAGCGCATTCTCTGTAGGCGTCGAGATTTTGGTCGTGGACCTTCTACCTCGTCGTCCTTCTCGTCGCCTCCGGTACTGGTCTCCTCGTCCGGTGTCTCAGGAAACGATCATCTGTGGTGATACTTGAATTTTCGAGATTCTTCGTCCAAAGTTTCTGGAACTTCTCGTCAACGATCCAGACCCCACGGCGGAAAAAATAATCTGAAGATGGCGACCAAAGGTGGGAGCTTCCGCAGGAAGCGCGACGACGTCACAGAGGACACCAAATGGTGGGGGCGTCGCCGCCCACCGGGGCCAACAAAAAAAAAAAAAAAAAAAAAAAAAAAAAGAAAAGACTACGATTCCGGACCCAACCACGACATGGCGGAATAATGCACAGCATAGTGAATCCAGAAAGATTCACGCTGCAAAACACATTGGTGTAAACTCGCTGAATTGGGGATTCCACTGCCTCGGCTGCGAGCAAGACATGGGTAACAATGAAAGCAAGGGCCAATGGCGTGATCACACAAAATATTCCAAATTGACGTGGTCTAAAACTGGGGTGTGTCGTTCATCCCTGTTTAACCAATTTGGTGAGGAGGTGCCCACAAGTTTGTGTAGTTGGCCGGCCGTCTTGCTACACTATGGAGACAACATGCTTCTGCTAGATGAAGCATGGCTGGGTTTACAATGACAACTGTCAGAATTAAATAAAACCTAATGCAAATAAACATAAATAAGACAAAAGGTAGCTATTTTCAGAATGAAACAGCAGTACTCAGAATATTCGCACCTTAACACAAAGATCAATAGTGAAAGAGTAGCATACTATACGTACAAAGATGTTTGGACGAGAAGGGTGGATATCAACAGCACCGTGCCTTTATGATCAGCACCGCGACTTTATGATAAAAACCGTCCCTTTATGATAAGCACAGTGCAATAATTAAACTGTCTTACTGCACAAGACACCTGCACCATCACTGGGCCCTATGCTAGCCATGATGCCACAGCTCCACAATGGAAGCAGTCTTCAAAATCAAGGAGGGGGCAGGCGAGGCCGCCGTGGGACAAGATTGCTGAAGTGTTTGGGGGCTCCGGTGTGGCTCCAATCTTAGGCTTTGCTATACTGCTCAAACATATATGAGGTATTTGATGCTGGTGGAAGTGGTGCATCCTGTGATCACACCCTGCTGCGAGGGGACCCAGGGAAGAGTGAGAAATACTGCGTTGTACTCCCCATCAGATGTGTACCTGTGTTTTCACTGTAGTAGTGGCAAAGAAGTGAAGTTAATGGCTGAACTCATCAAGGGGGCAGTGCAGTACATCAAAGTACTGCACTGTAACCGCAAGGTGGATCTCGGGAGATGCAGCATTCCAGTTATTAAAAACGCTGGTGCAACTTTAGATAAATTTGATACAACAGACAATGGAATCTGGAAGGTTGATGCATTTCCCTCATTGAAGAGTCTTGAAACGTTACTTAAAAGTAAACTATGTTGCATCAGTGAAGGGACAGAACAGGTTTACCACACAAGAGAGAGCAGATTCTTACCAGTAACACTGAGGAGTTGGGTGGGTTGAATTCTCCAGCCTCAATTAAATCTTTGGCATTTATGAGTGTTTTGAGGAATCCAGTCAAATAAAAAGCATTTTTGTTTTGTTCATCATGTATAAAATTACACAATTCCAGGTGACTATGAAAAGGCGATACAGAAGGAGCATGAGGAGACAGAGAAAATGTTCAGGGCAAACTGGGTATTCAGTTTGCAATAGATATTGCTGGCAGTATCAGAACATTTAACAGGTGCTTGCTCACCAACTGACAAAAGAAAAATTAGTACATCACAAGGTGTTAAAGCTATAAAAATGTATTGCAACCAAAAACACACTAGCTGAAGTCAGTTTCCTGTAGACTGGTCAGATTCCTGAATATGAGAAGAAACCAGGCCCTACAGTAGTCTTTGTAGAAGAGGATGGGGTTGCAACAGGAACGAATGGACTGTGGGTGTTTATTCACACCTGTATAGTGTACAGTCCCGCAGTTTGAAGCTTGACTTTAACTGGGCTTTTATTATCATGTCCCAAAGATGGTTTTGCTAACAATGGATATTCTTTTTGCTTTTGGTCTGAAATTGACTGAAATTTCACAGGAAATGTTTAAGTTTAACAAAAATACTTCTTGTATTGCAGATAAGATCCTAGTGTGTATGGAGAGCTATGGAGCCCTCTGCCGTACCAGAGCCGGTAGGGGTTTCCCACAGTTGAAAGTGTGGCGACGGGCAGCTGGGGGAGAGATCTGCTGTGAAGAAGTGGTGCGAGTGGTATTGTCAATCTCACTGTCCCATGACTTATGGAGCAGGGAGCATTGTCTGAGAGACAAGCTGTTTGGGCACCATTTTTTTGACCAGGTCAGGTGCCTTCACAATATTTGGCTCAATGGAAGACCCTTGTTGGAAAGCAACATGTCACCAAAAGAAACCAAATAAAATTCTGGAAAAGAGAAATAAAACCTTTTACATCAAGACTTGTGGTCCCTAAAGACCCACTAGATGGACAGCAGGAAAGGGCGACTCCTGGAAACCACGGAGGAGTTCCTTGAAAATGCAGCCGGAGGTACATACCTATGAACACATGGGGTGCTATTATGTAAAGAGCGCACTTTCCCTGTTTGCGTCCAGCGCACCTTAAAACAGGCACGCCAGGCGCAAACAGAGAGCGTGCGCCCTATTACATGCAATGCGCTGCCCCCAGGGCAGCCGCAAAGTCATGTTGCCCTGGGGGCAGCACATTTAAGTGAAATACGGAGCAGCTTTGAACCAGCCGCTCCATGTTTCACTGTGCAGGCGGCAACCCGCCTACACTTTTAAAGGGGATTAGAGACCCCCTTGCAGGTGGGTGCAGTGCGTGACTGCACCTACCTGCAAGGGGATGTCTGGGGGTCCATGGGACCCCCCTCACTCCTTTCAGGGGGCTGCCATCAGGGGGCACACTGTCAGTGTGCCTTCTGACAGGTTTCTTTGCCTATGCGCCCGCGTCGAGAAAACGGTGCAGGTGCAGAGGCAAAGGGATTCCCTCGTTTGCATGGGGCCATGCCCCCATGCAAATGAGGGAACCCCCCTTTGAAGATAGCGCTGGAGCTATATGTGCACCAGCACTATCTTTATTACAGAAGGGGTCGTACAAGCGTCTGCGGCCACTTCTGTAATAAGAAAGTGTCCCAGGGGTGCACAAAGTGGGCACAAATGCCCGCTGCACCCCTGGGGCACTTCCATAATACGGCCCAAGGTTTTTTGAGAAGGTCATTAGGGGCCCTATTATGTAAAGGGTGAACTTTCACTGTTTGTGCCCGGCACACCCTATTGCATGGAATGCGCTGCCCTCAGGGCAGCTGCGAACTCGTGCTGCCCGGGGGGCAGCGCATTGAAGTGAAAAACAGAGAGGCTGCTTTGAAGCCGCTTCATGTTTCACTGTGCAGACGGCAACCCGTCTGCACTTTTAAAGGCGATTAGAGATCCCCTTGCAGGTGGGTGCAGTGACTGACTGCAACCACCTGCAAGGGGATGTCTGGGGGACCCGAAGGACCCCCCTGCCCCTCCAGAGGGCTGCAATCAGGGGGCACACTGACAGTGCGCCACCTTTTAGGTGGCACACTGTTAGTGCACCTCCTGATTGCTTCTTTACCTCTGCCCCGTGTCTATAATACGGCACGAGCTCAAAGGCAAAGGGATTCCCTCATTAGCATGGGGCCACAGCTATCGGTATTACAGAAGGGGACGAACAAGCATCTGCAGCCCCTTCTATAAAACCAAAGTGCACCGGGGCGCGCAAAGCCCGTTGGACCCCGGGCACTCCGGTAATATGCCCCTGGAGTTTTCCAGAAGGAAACATGCCTGGGAAATGTTCGAGAGGCACAAATTTAAACACTTGTAGCCACATGCCACTATCCATCTTCGGCAAAATATAAAGTTTTTAAGGCTGAGATTTGGGCCACTCTCGATTTGCTGGTTTAGCATGAGCTGGAAAGATAAAAGTTCTGGGTGAGATCTAGGCAATGCAACTAACAATTTGAATGTTTGGCATGTGCATACATTGGTTTCACAATAGCTTTCAAGTCAAACATGAAATAACTCATACCTAATAATAATAGATATGCTGATCAAAGTTAATCAACTATCGTAAAACTCTAAATTGATATGCTTCCCCAGTGACTTTTTTATATTACGTGTTTTGGCCACGGTAGCATTGATAAACATGGTTTAATGGCTTCATACACTGTCATGGTTTTAACGATTTTACCAGATACATATAATCTGAATGGATTCTTAACAATACAAATGCATAAATGGAGGACTAACCATGATCTGTCAAAGAAAATGCAGGAGCAATGGGGAAAAATATCAGTTGAGATACTTGCCACTTCCAAGAGCTGAAAGTACATTTATGCCTCACACCATGCCCATGTGCAGACAACGCATGGCCTTCTCGCTTGTTGACACAATCAACTAATAAAGACTTTACTCGGCTCTCCTTAGCCATAAAAAGGTTCCAAAACACCGTTACAATAAGCATAAAAACATTTCATCACTACAATAAATACAAGACATCTTGAGGTAGAGACATCTTAAAGTGTACAAAAAGCTCAAATGACGTCCTCTAAACTAAACTATTCATTATAGTGAGAGACAACTGCTCAATAGAAGGTTTTCCTGATTTTAAGTGGACTCTGTAAAATGTTTATGATAGTCATAAATAAGATATCAGGGGAATGGGTTTGTAAGAAGAAGAGAGCTTGGTCTTCAATTACTCATATCTAGGGAATGCAATATTGGTAGCATATAGTGTTTCCTAGGAGTTGCATAAAATTTGTGAAACAGCGTAAAGGGCAGCGTGCTTTAACATGACTGATTATTACAAGGGAAAATGAAAAAGTGCACCATGTTTAGTCTAAAAAGGGTCAAATAACACTAGTTGACTCAATACTACTTACTTTTCAAAACTGGCCTGTGCTATACCGGTGGTGAAGGTGCTGTCCGCTACCACCTGTGCCAGTCTGGCCAGCCCCTCTGCGGCCGCACACCTCAACAGTGGGCTTGAGCTTTCCAAGGCCCCGAGTATCAAATTCAACGCTGGCTTCCTAAGCTCCTCTGGGCCAAAGCTTCCCTTACTGCTCGCCAGGTGCTGAAATTAATAAAAGATGGAGCGTCAATAGAGAAGGTGAGCAGTGCTTTCTGAGCCCATTCATGTTCAAGAAGAACATGTAAATCAATATTGTTTTACACGTCCACAGGCAGTCTACAAAGTGCCCTCTACTCATGCGGCTTCCACAAGCACGCTTCTTGGGTAGAAGTGCTGGTTTTAGGAGATCATGCTTGCAAGAAAGATGCTGCACAGTGACCGGTACAATCTATAGTGAATGTGGATAGTATGTTTTGTTATTGTGCGTGGATGTGGGAGTGGACTTCCTAGTCAGTGACCTAGGCCACAAGAGCTCTGGGGTTAATCAATGCACAGGCCCAGGACTGCAAGGATTCAGCAGGTAGGCTGTGCACACAGATTTCTTGAGCCTCCCTCCATGCATGGAGCCTCATCTGCCCCAGACCTGGACGCGCACCTTCAAAAAGCTGAAGAAGGCCGATGCCACATTCATCTGCACCACCTGCTGCCGTGACCCCTTCATCTGTTTCATCGACTCCAACTGCTGCTCCATGAACTGGGGCCTAAGGAGGAGGGAGAGAAAATCAGATCACAGATCTATCATCAGAGATGCCCAGTAGTCGGTCTCCTCAACCTACCCAAAGGGTGCACAGACCAAAATAACTCCCAAAATCAACTAACAAACACCCTTTCCCCATGCCTTCCACTCTGCCTCATCTAAACCACCAGAAAGACAACAGACCGGTTCTACTCTTAGGTGCACAACTTTTATTCTTCCTTTTACAACTCACCGAAAGGGATTATAGGCATATGCGACTGCCAATCAAATGCAAAATACTACAAGTGTACTGTAATACCCAAGACAACCCTTCTTCCAATACTGGGGAAAAGCCCACCCATTCTGAAATGTGGACTTTAGGGAATCAGGAGAGAGTTGTGATCCCTGCTCACTTTAAGTACATCACAGAACATTGAAGGTGGCGCTCTCAGCAAATGTGGTAATGACTGAGCAGTCCTATATGGATTAACCCTCTTAACTCCTCAACTATCCAAGAGAGGCCTCTACCCTGATGTCCCTTAGCTGGGGTATCAGTTTCTTTGCCGCAGCTCACTCTGAAGCTCAGTAGATCCTACAGAAGTGTTAACTAGATTTCTAGTGCAAAAGGTGGTGTGTAAAACACAAGGCTTAGTCTCAACAGTTCAGATTCAGAGCTGTGCCCAGCATTATCCAATCATCAATCTAATAACAAAGCAACCATCAGTACAGGGAGTATGGTGGGCCGCTGTATTAGAAAGCCTGCCTACTCCAATCCGCTCTCTGTGGCACGCTTTGCAGTTTCTGGCCAACCAAATGTCCCTGAAAGAGACTGTAGTCCATCTGCCACAGCTGCAGGAATGTGTCAGGACATTCAATTTCCATTCAGAGTGCGGCATCTACTAATGGAGAAACAACGAATATACATATGCTTTGGATTACATGTAACATAATATATGTCAATAGGCGCGCTTAAAGCGTACCTCTGGGGTTCAGGCACGTGACAGAACATCACACCAAACAAGCTGGCAGCAGCACGAATGACTGCCAGCGCTGGAGGTAGGGGTTTAGGCACGGAGTCTCCTTCTGCTACACGATCATAAATGGAGTACGGATCGTACTCCAGGGAACCTGCTGCCATTCCACTCCCAAGGCGGAGCTGAAAGATAAGCAATGAGGCAGAACATAAGCAACATGCTGGATCAAGGCACATCTGAAATGCAAGAACAAACATGATGCTACTCAGATTGTCAGCACATGACATATGTACAAATCCGTATGGCACTTCAAGATTTCCTGAACCCTTCCCCTGGAGTTGCTACTTTCCTCCCAACCGTATGGTAAATTCGCTGCCAAGGCATGACCGGTTCTTGGGGCCCAGTGCTAATGCCTAGAGCTGGTAGTTGAAACCATTCAAAGGATCTTCCAACCACTATCTACATGAGAATTCTATGCATTCAAAGGCATGGTTGGCCACAGACCCTAAATTCCAGTTCCCACGTGAACTTGGTTGAGCTGGTGGTCCTAACGAGTAACCAAGACAAACAAAAATCTTGACTACGACCATCCAACTCAGACACACAGCCTGAATTTTCGTTCTTGGGGCCCAGCACATCAACCCCCTGACTACTACAACTAAAACGGTCACATTCATTTGTTTCTTGGGGTCTATTACAGACCTGCCACTGGCATCGTGTACTGTTTTCAGGACCTGGCCTGTTCCCTATCAGATGGCGAGTTATTGGGTTCACTAGGTTTGGATTGTTTTTGCAGGAAACTCAGATGCTCAAACTCCATGCATGTTCCAAAAGACGAGGGCACATAAAGAAACGATCTTGTGGGAAATTATCTATGTCCAACACCTGTGCTTGGCTCGGTGGGAGTAAAGCAAAAGTACAGCTGAGGACTTACAAAAGAAGAGGGAAAGATGCAACGTGTTCTTCCCAGAAGTTAACATTGACCCTTGGGCACAATGTTACAAAATCTAATGTCTACGGTCCAAACACTACAGAAGGGTTTGGAGTCCGACGTCTGCCTCTCAGGGTGCTAGCACTATGTCGATCTTTGTGTATATCTTCATTTTAACTATCCCATTTTATCCACACTTGCCTTAAGATCTATTGTTCGTGGAAGTGATAGCGCTGCCGGGGCATTCAGCTTGCCTGATGTTTACAATGTGATGCTGCTTTAAAGTTTCTAAGCCATCACTGTCTCCTCGACTAAGCGCTCCCTGTTCAACTTTGTTAGCCAATCTGATAGGTTTTCTGGAATTTTTCCCCCCCAGAACAAGGCCCAGAAATGGGTTTTCAAGATTCTCTTGTGCCAAGAACTTAGTCAAAGTACCAACCTGAAACAGAAACCTGATGGACTGCAACCACCCCATAACCCACTGAGCATTACTTGAGTGAGATGAGTTCCAGGTAACAGTAAATCCTGTGAGATTTCACAGGAATAGCTAGCGGAACCCAGACCCTCGTTCATCATGGAAAGGCACAGTCAAGAACACAAGGAAACCTGAAGGAAAACGTGACGTACCCTGTAGGCATCCGTTAGTAGCGTGCAGTTCACTAATTTCACATGCTTTGCACACTCCTGTCATCTAGTGTTGGGCCTGGACGTTTGCAGCTTCTTTTTCTCCAAAGAGGTCTTTTGAGTCACAGGATGTACTGTGACTCCTCCCCAAGTGGACAATGTGCACGGGAACCGACTCCATGTTAGATTGTTTCTTGCACAGCGGGTGAGAGTATTATGGAGTGGCGAGAGACCAGAGCTTGGGGTACCATGTGAACTGTGCAGATAAGAGAACACAGCCTTCAGGGAGGAGGGTGCACACGAGAATCTGTAGCACTACATGTGAGGAACATATGCTCACAGGGTAATTAACATTTTACATTCGTACCATGTGTGAGTGTAGATCCACGTGTTCTGCATAGACTGGAAAGCAGTAATCTCCAAAAGCGGTGGCTAGCGTGTGGATAATGCAGAGTCTCAAAAAGAGCCCTTAAGACTGTCTGGCCAGCCACAGCCTACAGGGGGGTCTAAGATGTCCAAGCAATAGTGTTGGCTAAAAGTGTATGGGGTTGACCAGGTAACTGCATTGCATATGTCAGGTAGCACAATATTACCCAAGAAAGCCATGGCTTTTTTTTTTCCTTTGGGTAGGGTGCCCCAGAGAGGGAATAGGCAGGGCTCTTTTAGCTTTGTCATAGCAGGTTTGGATGCACTTGGCTTTCCATTAGCTATGCCAGTCTTAGAGATGAGATGGCCCTTGTGAGGTTTTGCAAAGGCTACAAAGAGCTCTTCAGACTTGTGGAAGGACTTGGTCCTGTCAATATAATACAAGAGAGCCCTTTTAAGGTCTAGGGTATGACGGGCTCTCTCTGCTTCAGAGTCTGGCAGTGGAAAAAAGACTGGAAGCTCTATGGTCAGATTGAGGTGGAAAGAGAGTGCTACCTTGAGGAGGAAGTTTGGATTAGTTCTGAAAATAACACTGTTCCTGTGAACCTGAATGGAAGGCTCTTGAAGGGTAAGGGCCTGCAGCTCACTGATGTTGAGAGAAGTTATGGCTACTAGGAAAACCACCTTCCATGGAAGAATTGTAAATGGCAAGTGTGAAGGGTTTAAAGGGTGGACACAAGAGTTTTCTGAGGACTACAATAAGACCCACATGGGGTGGGAGGTACTCTCGCAGGTATGATCCTTTTGAGGCCCTCCATAAATGCCTTGAGTACTGGAATCCTAAACAAGGAAGAGTTTTCCTTTTGCATGTAGGCCGCAACAGCGGCTAGATGTAGCTTATATGGAAGTGCAGGCATGCCATGACTTGTGGAGGTGCAAGAGATGACCAATGATGATAACCTGGACATTGAGCTTCAGTGGGTCCAGGTGCTCGGGAATGCAATAGTGGACAAACCTTTTTTTACTTTGGAGCATATCAGGCTTGTGTGGAAGGCCTGGAGGCTTCGCGCAGGATAGTCATGCACTCCTGTAGGAGATGAAGATTGCCCAACTCTAAGATCTCAGGAGACAGATTGCTAGGTTAAGCTGTCTGGGCGCCTAATCTGTCCTTGGTTCTGTGTGAGACGGTCCGGCCTGGCTGGGCGTTTCCCATGGGGGCTGATGAACATTTTGAGAAACATCAAGTACCGAGGCTATCTAGTCCAAGTGGGGTATCTCGAATGAGTGTGAAGGATGTCTGCTACATCTTCCTTACTACGTACGGAAGGAATGGGAGAGGAGGAAAAGTGTAGGCAAAAATCCCTCACCAGTTCATCCATAGTGTATTTCCGTTTTGGTTGCAGGTAATTATTGTGGTAAAGTGCTACTGAGTTTGTTTGGGCTCATTTTGGAGGGCGTGAGTACAAGGGGAAGCTCACCTCTGTGTGTTGCAGAGTGTATTCTATTGCTATTTTACTTACTGTATACTGAATCTTTTTTAAACTACTGTATACTGAATCTTTTTAAAACTCCTAATTCGTTTTTAACCCTGTAGGCTTGTTCTACTTGCTTTTTGCACACCGAGCGGAGCGCCATTTTTCCTCTGCTCGGCAACTTTCAGGTGCCATTTTGGAAGGGTCAGCGGACTAGCTTAGCTGTCTAGCTCCCCTGGTGCCTATTTAATGGACACCGCACCGCGGACGCGCGCAGTGGGCGCGCTGCTGGCGTGGCGAAGGTGTGCCAAAGGCAAGCCGGTCTGCGCCCGTTCGCGTCCGGATCGCGGCCAGCGCCAGCCACTCTGCTCAATTAGGTAGCAGTAAGCTCATTACCCAGCCACGTGATTCCCTCCTGACCTTAAGGGGAAACCAATGTTCGGGTGACCAAGGTATTAACCTAGTGAGTGCTGGCCTCCCATACTATTGCAAGGGGTGCAATTTTACATTAGGGGCACCGGGAGGGACTACCCTCACTCCCTGCGCTCCGTGGATGTCGGAAAGCAGGATAAGAGCCTGTCTGGTTAACTGCAGATCACTTCCCAAACACGCAGACGAAATCTGGCTATCGCTGTCGGATAATAATTGGGATGTGATGTTTCTGAGGGAAACATGGCTTAAGGAGGAATCTAAGCCGGCCCTGACCTTGGCTATCCCCCCGGGCTTCAGAATTATCTGCGACAACAGGGATGGCAATAAAAGAGGGGGTGGGGTGGTCATCATTTTGAAGAAATCGTGGGAGATCTCCACAACAGAACTGAGAAATATGGGTACAATAGAAGGCCTAAATTTCTGTATAAATATCTCACCAACTCTCTCCTTTGCTGGATTATTGATATATCGACCACCTGACTGCCCACACAGTTTAACCCTAGAACTTTGCAATCTCATCGCTCAGAGCTCATTGAAATATGCCAACTTTACGGCCTTAGGAGATTTTAACCTCCACATAGATGCTAGCTGTCTCCAGGCCGCTCAGCTAACTAGGTCACTTAATGGAGCTAACCTTACACAGCACGTGAATACGTCCACTCACAGAGCAGGTCATATTCTAGATTTACTTTTTTTTTTTATATTCCTTCCATGGTAGCCGAGACCCCGCGGTGCTTGGTCTGGACTGACCACTGCCTGGTTCCCTTCTCTTTTAGTCTGAAGAAATCACAACCTGGCAGCGGCCTCCGCACTATGCTAAAAAGGAATTGAAAAAGTTAACAGTGGAGAACCTAGGTTCAGTGTGATCGGTGAGTCAGCCTCAGTTAACGAGCAACCCCAATGACGATTCGTCCGCACTGAACGCGTGGATCTCCACTGCCCCGGACACAGTAGCTCCTGCCAGATTAGTTAGGATCTCGAGAGAATCCCCATCTGCCCCCTGGCTCTCGGCTGACCTGAGAGCGGAAAAGAGCAGGTGTAAAAGGATGGAGCGCCGTTGGAGAAGAGATTATAGTCCGGCGGCTAAACTGGCACATAAAGAAATCCTTGACAAAGCTCCGCAAACTGATGAGGGGGGCTAGAAGGGAATACTTTGTGAAGCGCATTAACAGCGCAGAGAATTCAGGTAAAGCAATCTTCAGGCTAGTCAGTTCCTTCACCAAGCCTTCTGTGAATGAGGGCAATATACAGCCTTCCCCCTCTCTGTGCATGAAGTTATCGGACTTCTTTGAGGATAAAATTCCGAAGGTATATGCCACTTTTATGGCAGGGGCTGAGATGGCTGAGCCACAGTCACAGGGAATCCTAAATACTAAGGGCACCCTCTCAGATTTTCTCCCTATTTCCCAGCAGGAAACACTGGCTGAAATCCTGAAATGCAAGTCTGGTTCGCCTGAGGATCCATGTCCCCCGAAGTTGTTCAGGACATTGGCTCACCTGATTAACCCAGTTTTGAAGCACTTGTGGAATACCTCACTTTCCACAGGCATTTTCCCTGATATTTGGAAACATGCTTTGTTATTGCCCCTTTTAAAAAAGCTGAATGCTGACCCATCTGAGCTTAGCAACTATCGCCCAATCTCACTATTGCCAGCACCCGCGAAGATACTGGAAAAGCTGGTAGAACGCCAACTTGCCAATTTTGTAGAAGGGCACGACTTCTTTCATGACACTCAGTCCAGTTTTCGGTCTGGTTTTAGTACCGAGACTGCGCTGGTGGAGGTGGCGGAGACTGTAAGAATGACTGTGTATGCAGGGGCTTCAGCGATGCTGGTCCTTTTAGATCTGTCCGCTGCATTAGACACGGTTGCGCACCCAATCCTACTGGACAGACTCAAACTGCTGGGCCTGCGGGGGATGGTACTCTCCTGGATTCAGTCCTACCTTAAAAACCGCTCCCAAAGGGTCTTTCTCCAACCCCATCAATCGGAACCTAAGCCACTGTGGTGCGGAGTGCCTCAGGGCTCGGCCCTGAGCCCATTGCTCTTCAACACCTATCTGGTGCCACTCTTCTCTCTCATCGCTTCTTGGGAAGTCAAGGCAGTCTCCTATGCGGATGACACCCAGCTGGTGTTCTCTTTTAAGGATCACTCTGCTGATTCTTTTACTAGATTTAAGGGGTGTTTGAAGGACATTTCATGTTGGAAGAATAATAACAGCTTAAAACTTTACGCGGACAAGACGGAGGTCTTGTTCTTCGGCCAGACATCTCCCCCTGGACTTTGGTGGCCAATAGAAATGGGTTCCCCACCTATACCGGCAAGCACGGCAAAAAACCTGGGCGTCAAATGGCATACGGACCGCTCTTTCTCGGCCTAAGTCTGTCATATATCAGCCTCATGCTTTGGAAAGCTGAGAAGTCTGAGGAAATTCTTGCATCTATTGCCAAAGGATTGCCAAAGGGTCATAGTCCATGCCACGGTGACATCTCGGCTGGACTACGCTACCTGGGACTGCCTATCTGATCTGACTGCCTATCTGATCAAGAGATTGCAGATGGTACAGAATGAGGCAGCGAGATTAATTTGACGAGTTCCGTTCTGTCACCACATCTCTCCGCACATTAGACAACTTTATTGGCTCACTGTAGCGAAAGGGATAGAGTTCAAGGCCCAGACTCTGGCCTTTCGTGCTTTGCAGGATAGCAGCCCTAGATATCTTAAGTGTCGGCTCTGCCTATATCAACAAAAGCGCTCGCTGAGATCTAACTCCCAGCACCTGCTCTGTGTACCTCGCTATGCTAAGTCCGCATAGGAGGCAGGTCCTTCACAGTGGTGACGGCCAGATTGTGGAACTCCCTGCCTTCCCATATGCGCCTTATTAAGTCTAAATGTGAGTTCAGAAAGACCTTAAAGACTTGGCTTTTCAGCCAAGGCTAGCATCTCGGTTGGACCCCCCTCACTTGCTTGACCGCAAAGCACCGGGACACCTCTGCTTGAGGTAGCTGTAGCGCTCTACAAATGCTGTTATTATTATTATTATTATTGCCCATGGACTGTAGGTACCTGGAGGGGAAGATTGGTCAATTTGCGTTTTTGGGGGTGGCGAACAGGTCTATCTGTGGGGTGCCCAGTGTCCGAAGGAACTGAGAAATATTGGAATTAAGGCGTCCTTCTGAGCAGGTCTACAAGGTCGTTGTCCACTTCGAAGGGTACTCCTCCAGGAGGTTCTATGGTGGCGGGTGACCCAGTGCCATATCTCCAGCGCTATTGCTAACAGCGGGGGAGTGTGTGTGTGTGCCGTCTTGTTTCTGGAGGTACTACATAGCGGTCATGTTGTCTGGTTTGATGAGAAGCACCTTTCACCGAATTACCTGAAAAAAGGCTTTGACTGCTAGGTGTATGGCCAGAAGATCGAGGTAGTTGATGTGCTTGAGATCTAACACAGTCATGTAGTTGCCTTGTTGGAGCTGAGGGACGATGTCCTGCATGGTTGTCATGCAAAAATGTTCCAAAAGGATGTATTTGTTGAGGGGACTGACGGTCCAGGATTAGTATGAGGGAGCTGTTCTTCTTGGAACGAGGAAGTAAAGCGAGTAGCCGCTCTTGCCCTGGAGTCAAAGAGGCACTTTAATGCCCTTTTGTGAAGGTGCGCTTGCACCTCTTCCTCTAGGAGGCGAAGACGTGTGAGGGATAGGATGTTGGCAGGGGCTGTGAGGAGTTCTAGAGAAGTGGTAAATCACCAATAAAAGCCACTGATCTGATGCGATATCCTCCCAATTGGAGTCTCCCCTTGTCAGGTGATGGAGGGGAGGAGGGAGAAATCCGTGTTTGGAGGCAGAGGCCCAGTTAATGGAGCCAGCTCTACCCCTACCCTTGTTATTGTTAACCCTGTAGGCAGCTGTGATGTAACCCCTTCCTGTCTGCTGGTGAAAGGACTGCTGCTGTCTCTGATAAGAGTGTGGGTGATGGAGCCAGGGTGTGGGGGGGTGATGGCTTTGGCTCCTCCCCTAGACTGTTTCCGGTAAGTGCCCTATCAGTTGGAGTTTTTAATCTCTGTGTCCTTGATTTTTTTCAGCATCTCATCAACATCTGGCCAAAGGAGGTGTGTCCCATCGAATGGGAGGTTAAAGAGATGTTGCTGGGCCTCTAGTTTAAACCCCGAGATGCGGAGCCAGGCGTGACGTCTGAGGAGTACTCTAGTGTTCGTGCCTCTATAGGCTCTGTCCGCGGTATCGGGGCACAATGAATGTTGGCGCTGGAGATGGTCTTGCCCTCGGACACAATTTCCTCCCCCCTCTTCCTGAACTCCTCTGGAAGGTATTTCTATACGCACTCCATCCCCTTCCACTGGAACCGGTCACAGCAGGAGGAGCCTGGCAGAGTTGACTATACGCCAGCAGGTAACTTCTCCCACAGCCACCCTCTTGCCCACTGCATTTATCTTCTTGATCTCCTTGTCAGGTGGTGCAGCATCACCTGAGCGGAGGCCCCTTTGCAGGTGGTATGGACCACCAGGGAGTTGGGGGGGAAAGAGCCCTTAATGTACAATGGGTTGCTGGGTGAGGGGTTTTATTTTTTCTCCACTCAAGGTGTTACTACCCTTGACTTTAAGGGCTCTTTAAAAGGTCTCTAGGGCAGATATAAGCGTGCCCTTGAGCACAGGTAAGAACTGCACTGTCTGCTCTGATTTCCAGAGTCTCTCTCCAAGAAAGCCCTCTTCTTCATCCACCATATGAAAGGCCGTGCCCATTGGATGATTTCATGGTAGGACATTGCATCATCAGGCAGAGACGCCCTGATGGGGTAATGGTCCAAATCTCGGTCACCTGGGGGATCGACATTGCAGCTGTTCCACGGGTCATCTGTGGGCCCTGGCTCAAAGAGATGGTCACAGCAATCAGAAGGATCAAAGGAAATGCCTGGATCTGAAAAGGTGCATGGGTATCCCTCAAGAGACTCTAGTGGAGGCAGGCAGGGTGGTGTGCGTGAGTGTGGTAGTGGAGGAGGTGGTGGAGCTGGAGGAGGTGGTGATGGAGGCGTAGGTGGAACATAGTGGGAGGTAAGTGCCCCTGTCTCTATGACTGTTTGGTACTGGTCTTGGAGGGGCTTTGGAAGCAGTTGTGTCCTTGAAGGGAGGCCCCCTCTTGTGAGGCAGAGTCTCTACTGGCTTCAGAAGAAGTGGTTTTGTGGAGCTTTTCCCAGTGACAAGATGAATGAAGTGCATCTGACTGGCGTCAAGCTCTTCTTAGTCTCGACATGATAGTAATCTGAGGAATCCGAGCAGCCTGTCAACGGTGCCTTCGGCATGAACAGGATCTTTGATGTTAATGACATTTTGGGCATTGATGCAGGCTTCAATGGTGCCTTTGGCTCTAGCTTTGAGTGTAGGCGAGACGGTCCCTCGCCCTTGGGCCATGTATAGCTCGATGACTGAGAAGGGTCGACACCTTTTGGGTGAGTCCTTCTTCGGATCTGAAGCCTACTCTTAGTGCTGAACAGAGCCCAAATGAACTTAAGGCCCAGAAGGCGGCAATTTTATGTGCATGGGGCTTGATGCCAGACTGCCACGTAAGCTGTGCTCTATCTCGGCATGAGGACTCTTGTGAGGCTTTGAATGAGTGTTGGAGCAGAGTGTGCTTACGACTCTCAGCGTGGTCTTGGTATGGGGGCAGAGGGTCTTGGGAGCCTGCACAACATTCTTCTCGTGTTCAGAGGCGCTGAAGGAAATGGATTTCGGACTGGGCATGGCTTGACCTGGGAGGGGATGCTGGAGGGGCCAGCGTTGTCTCCATTGGCGCTGAAGGGATCCTGCTCGGCGAAAATATCACAGGTTTTGGCAGACGACTGTTTTGATGGTGCAACCACGCGTACTTGGCATGGCACCAGGGGCATTTTTTGGATGGGTGTCCATTCCATCACCCTTTTACAATCCACATTCTACGGCCATGACACACAATTGGGTGGTTGGGAGGGAAGTGCAGTCCTCAAAGTGCACAGGGCCCCGGTGTATACAGACTAGATCGCTGAATGTTGGTCTTCGGAGGGCATACGACAAAGGGAGTGGTTGATCACGAATGGCTACTTTTGGATAGTCAGTGTTGAAGTCTAACTGTATACACCTGAAAAATGTGTGTGACGAGCTGAATCTCGAAGCCCTGTTGGCATACGTCCAAACCCGATGGCAGAAAAAAACAATCAACTTGGAGTCAATGCCCATGCCCGTTGCCCATTAAGGGAGGAGTCACAGTACATCTCGTGACTCGAATGTCTTCTTTGAAGAAAATGAACCTACATACGTCTGAGGTTAATTCAAGATGGCAGGAGTATGCTTAGTATGTTAATCTACATCCCCACAGGCTACGAACATATATTTTCAAGATTTATTTGAAATCAAAATCCTACCTTAGTGCATACAATATGAAAAGTAACTATATAAAAACAGGGAAAATAGTGGCAACAATACTTATCAGGAGAGTGAATAATAAAAATATATTGTAACATTGTGATGCAATCATAATTCTTTATATCAATATCTCCAATCCCACCTCTCTTCTGAGCTAGCTAAGCTAAACTTAGCACGAAAAGCGGCCTACATCCTGTTTCAGAGATGGTTCACACCTGCATACTTCTTCTGACCAACAGAACCAATGTTCAGCAAAGAAACATCTGCTATTCTTGTGTAGGCAGGCAGATAAGCTCGCGGAGTGAAGGCTGGATATACTTTCCCTGTAGCCTTCAGCACAGGAAGACGATTATAGTTCTGTATGACCCTCGGGCTAGAGCCCTTTTTTTTTTTTTTATATAGCGCAAATTCCACCTGAAGATATCAGGTATCGGAGCGCTTTACATGAGCACCAGTTTCGTTACAGATAGACACATTCATTGTTTGTTAGGCATGGGGAGATTAAGTGATTTGCCCAGAATCACAGGATGTTGAGCGTCCCTGCCGAGACTCGAAACCCGGTTCCCCAGCTTCCAGGTCCTCTCCCTTGGCAAGAAATTTCTCTCACCCCTATTACACTCTTTTTAGTTTATATATTATTATGTATGAGCATTGCTGAACATTTTCAGAATAAATAGCAGTAAAGCACTTTGTCTTTCACTTACCTATATTCTATAAATCCTTGCCTATTGTTCAAAATCAATAAGTGAGAAGTGAAGATATCAACTTCTATGAAACCTTGTGCCTTATGTAAAAACAATCATGCAAAAGAAAATTCAGTCTGTACAAAAAAAAACACGAATATACTCGAGAAGCCATGATGATCACGTTACAATAAATAACACATTTATATTTGAAATATACACCCAAATATACAGCATGTATAATTCAAGAAATAGGACACACAGAAGAGAAAATAAAGGATTATAACACCCAGAGTGTTGAGTATCAAAATGGAGTCATGTGGTTATACAACTGGAGAGTATAGCATTTGTGGCCCATGGGCACCAGAAGTAAACAGCACCTACTATGGATACAGTTCAGAAACACCGACTTACTGGAGACCCAAAGTTCAGGTCCCACAGCTGTCAAGGTCTGAATTCAATCTATCTTTTGTCCTTCTGGAGGTATGGCTCCCAGAAGTAGACAACACTCTAAATATGGTTCCACCAACTGCACGATCCTTGAGCATTCCGCCAATATGCTTGTTCTTCCAGTACATTTATCAGTGAATCAGCAGCTGGTGACATACCAAGAAATGGAGAAAGGGGGCCAGCTGGTGAACAGTGAAAAAGCATGATGGGCCAGACAATACCTGCTCTTCTATGAAGCCATGATCAGTTTCCTGCAGTAGAGACCCCATCAACAGCAGGTCGTCCTGGTGGCAGAGTGATGGCAGAAGAGAAGTAGAGGCAGCCAACTGGTTATCTGGTGCAGTCAGGTCAGCAAACAACTCTTTCATGATAGCACAGACGTTCCCTGCAGGGGAAGGGGTCATTAGATATATGACAGAGTATGGACTTCCTAGGTCAATCAAAAGGTAGGCGAGCCACAGGGGTCTTTAGTATTCCAGATCTAACTTGAGGGAGCAGACCCTACCTGTCATTTAACGCCGTGTTTGGACAAATGTTCTCTTCATGGCTTAGAAAAGCTGTACCACTTTACCCGGTTTGTTGGCTTGTTTTTCAATCCTATCATTTGTTTTCCTCCTGTGCACTTGACAATCTGCGAGCCTATTTGAGGTGTTCCACATTTACTGTAATGTTAGTCAGCAGAATATTTTTTTGCTGACAGCAGGGTCACACAAAGGGATCCCTCAACCTAACCTCAACCTAAGCGGGGGTGACTTCTGCTGGGCTACTATGTGACTGGTGGTGGTAGCAGCAATATTTTAATCCAAGGTGCAGGCATTCTTACAGGACTGCTGAGGAGAGGATGTCTGCTGAATATCCCTGTTAAAGGTCCATCCAGTCACCCATGAATGGGTCCTTTGGGACAAGTGAAGGAACTGTGCGTGTTTTGTGTGCATGCTATCAAGGTAAGTGAATGGTTGTGTCACTTGGACAACATGTACATGGGTGTGCAAGCAGATGGGATTTCTGCACGAGGGACTTGACACAACAGACAAAACTGCCCTGTACTTGAAAGCAGCACTGTGAAACCAGTGCAACCAGTAGGGTAGAGGAACTCTTCCCATCCCCTGCCTTGGTTCAGTGTAGGTATCGCCAGCTAAAGTGAAACCTGCTCTTGCCCTTCATCCTGTGATGATGGTAGTGGCCTATTGGTGCCTCTGATCAACAAAACTCACCGGCTCATCATGGAGCCTGGAAGCTCAAAAGCCCATTCCCTGTTCCAGGACAGGTGTACCCCGCTTAAGTAAAACTAGAGCATTCTGTTTTCTGCACTGTGGTCCACTCTAGTGGAAATTGGGGAAGATGGCAGCTTCAGTCTAAGGTCAGTACACATCAGACCTAGGACCAGTCAAAGCATGTCTGATTGAGGGCTTGGACCTCAGGATGTTCCTCCACGATTGGTTATACTGTTTTATGATATAGAAAAGCTGTGCATCTTGTGCCTTCATCTGAGCTTTTACCTGCCCTTTAACTTCTGATAATAAACAGAGGCTGGGTGAAATTGGAGGGTAATACATGTCATCTTAAGCATCCTATCACTAGGTCACTAAAGCTTAGGCTGAGATGTCCTGTACCTCAGTAAAAAGGAGCCTGAAGGCCTCTTCAACATTGCAGTCTCTAACAGGATACAGTTCTGCTAGCCATAAATTAAAGGGGAGGGTCAAATTGCATTTAGAGTACGTTTTCAACAATGTTTTTGGTGAGACCCACATCATCGCCAAATGACAGATACAACCGTGTCCATGCAGAAGGCGTGTGTAGAGGCTAGACCAGGTAGGTGGGATCCGTGAAACATCAAAAGGGAGCAGGCAGAATGCTGGCAAAAGTGTCGGCCACAACTGACCCGCGGTTGCTTAATTCCTGTTCAGTGGAGATGCAGCCTTCTGGAGTGAGAAACAAAATAATGGACTGGAATGCGGCCCGAGCGATGGCCAGACCTTTGGTTGCATACCATTCATCATCATTTGTTGTTATAAAAGGTATTTATGTCAGTGCAGACTATGTGAGAGCTTGCCTGCTTGGTGTCAGTATTAATGGTCATACACGGTACCCCACCTTCATAGGTCTGCGGGGGCAGCAGGGCCAGCAGCTCGTACAATCTCTGACGGTACATCACAGATACCATCTTCAGGGGATTTCCATAAGTCTTCTGTAGCAATGGCAGCCTACAATGGAAAAAGGAGGGAATAACGTTGAGTCACTCCAATGTACCCCAAGAATTAAATCATCTACTGGACTAGCGGCAACTCACTAGACTAGACGGACACCACGGCAAAAAATAGCTTGTGCATCATTCTCTGTCCAAGTTACTTACCAGTAATCTTTATTACTCAAAGTCCTCGCCTGAGTCATAACTGAGCGAGTTTTTTCCTCAAACACAAGTGCTTTCCCCGAAAAAAGAACTGTTTGCAATCACCCTCATGCTAGGATACTTCCCTTCCTTAAAAAGCAGAGGCACCCAGTTAACTTCCTGTTTTTTTGTGTTTTTTCAACAAAACCTATAAATCTAATTAATAAGTTTAACTGCAGAAAGCTCCCTTTCTGAATATCCCCAGGTGATAGGCTGGATCTGGAAACTTTCTGTAGCTCGATTATGTTGCTAGTGGACACTGGCTCCACCTCAGCACGGGAGGCACAGGAGGCGTTACTTCACAGGAGAAATATACCTCCCACCCTAGCACACAGACATCAATTTCCCGTTGTTGGAAAACGAGGCAGTATCTGCTAGGCCTGCACAAATAACATGACTACATTTGTCCTTCACTGGGAACCAAACACCCCATTGTAGCACTTGACTCTCAGAGGGTAGCGTTGCAGAGCAGTCTAAGGCTTACTCAAGGGAGGTGGTGTGGGCTAGTAATCACCATTTACCAGTACGCAGAAATAACACTCAATAATTGATTGTCCAGTCTGTACTTTGCTTTATAAAAGGAAGAGTACATTTATTAAACACACACACTACTCAATACTATTACCAATTTACAAATATACATAAGCTGTTGGAATTACTTTGTGACATTGCATAACATTCCCACCCCTCCCGCAGGGGGGAGTGGGGTCTAGTACCACCACTCCCATGTATGCATATCATCTTGCCCCCTAATGCAGTGGGTTGAACATAACCTGGAGTGAGGGCCTTGCCCACTGGCACCATCCCAGTGGCGACCAACCCCATAATCTCAACAAGCATTTAAAATGGGCACACCTGCCCTGGTGACGCATAACCCTGACTGAGCATTTCATACTGACCATACAGTATACACCTCTACAGCTTAGGGGCTAACAGTCTGGGGTCTTCTTTACCTAACGCAGCAGCAAGGATACATGTTTAAGCATCACTTAAAATGACAGTACTTATCATAGCTGATAACCATTATAATGCATTGCAATAAAAGCCCCTAAAAGGCATCACAGTTACAATCACAGGGTTAAGCATATACAACCAGACACCCTAGCAGGAATGACCAGCAACATAACCCCACTTTGCTTATGACTTCACATTACACGTGACTCCCAGACAATATCACGTAGATGCACCATTGTGCAAGTTCACCTTTCCACCTCTAGGGGGAGTCACCTCAATGACCATCCAGGTTTAACCTTTCACTCTGTAGTGAAGTCTTAAGCGTCAACTTTCAGCTGCTGAACAAAAGTTCCAGCATTTATTAAGCTTTTAAACCATGGCTAATCCTTGAGGGGTTCTTTCTTGTAAGTCCCCCAGAAACTGAGGGTGGGACTTTTCATCTTCCTGCTGTGGGAGTCTGCGCTGCTCCTGCAGCTCCCCCGGCACCTCTTTCAACAAAGGGGGGGTGACCTCCTCCTCCGGGGGCCACCTTGCGCCCATAACACACCGCAATCCCCGTGCCTTGCAAGGCATTATGGGGCGCTTTGTGTGCCGAGCGTGCATATTAGAACAGCGGCTCTTCCACTGTGTCGGGGAGAGCCGCGCGGCCTTTTCGGATGCCTTTTCCTGCGGCCTGGCGCCGCATCCACCCTTCGTTGGGGGTCCGGTCCCATCCGGACCCCTGCTGCCAAGTGAGTTTTCCGCGTCTCGGGGAGCACACCCCCGGCCGCTCTTCTCTTCTTTTTTGTTTGGGGGCCCGGTCCCACCCGGGCACCCCGCCTTGCCTCCTCGTTGGAGAGCCGCTCGGGGACCCCACCCCCGGCGGCTCCCGCCGGCTCCCCGACTGGCCAGCACCCTCGCGTGCTGCAGCGGGAACCGGCACCTCTGTTCTGGTCTGCCCGCTCCTGCAGGCAGACACGGTGCCTCCTGCCAGTCCGGCTGGACCTCGGGGGAGTGCAACGGCACTTCCTCCGCCTTCCTCCTGCCCCGGGGGAGTGCGGCGGCACTCTTCCCTGCTGCGCGGGGCACACCGCGGCCAGGGTCCTGGGCCCCTTCCCCTGGGAGGTCTTCACGGGAAGCGAGACGGCGCTCCCCGGCTTCGGCTTCAGGGCCCGGAGTTGGGATCCCCGGCCCCATTGTAATCTTCACGGGGAGCCCGACGGCGCTCCCCGGCTTCCCCCTTAACTTCAGGGCCCAGAGTTGGGGTCCTGGGGCCCTAACACTTCTTCACGGGGAGCGCGACGGCGCTCCCCGGCTTGTCTTCGGCCGCGAGGGGGGACGCTCAACGGCGCCCCCCCTCCTCCTCACCACCGTCACCGGGGCCCGGAGTTGGGGGTCCCGGGCCCCCACCAGTGCCTTCGGGGGGCCAGGGTGGGCTCCTGGCACCCCCCTTTTGGGGATAATTTCACAGGGAGCGCGACGGCGCTCCCAGACTTCCTCTTCTTGTGGGGCAGCCCCCGGGACCTCACCCACCCCGGGGGCACATCTGGGACCGGCGGCGGAGCCCCACGTGCTTAGTCGTCGGTCCTCTTCAGGGGTCAAAAGTCGCCTACCTTCTGGGGTGCATATCTCGGCCCCCAGGCGGCCGATCTTTACCATTTTGTCCTCCTTTTGCTCCTGGTGGCGCGCCCCCGCCACTGGGAGCGCTTTCCTTTGCCCTCCTGGTCTCAAGGAGGGTGAATTCAGCAGGGAGCTGTCTTCACTGGCTCCCTGTGCCAGCCTTTCGCCTGGCTCTCCTCCTGGGCCTCTCTTCTCCTTGTGCTGAGGCCCAGGCTTCGGCTCCCTGGTCCTGGACTCCCCTCTTGGCACAATTCAGGGTCTTGGGACAGTCAGGGGGTTCTTCCTTCCAACTGCCCATGGCTCCAGCACCAGTCTTCCTCAGCAGACCACACCCCAGAGAGAGCTCCTCTTCCTGTGCAAGTTCTTTTAAAAGAATTTGGAGGGGGCTGGCAGGGGGCTCCGCTTGCCCTATCAGGCAGCGACATCACCTCTCTGCCCCTGCTCCCTCCTTCCTGCCCAGGCCTCTGGGATAGTTCAAAATGGCGTCGTCCAGGGGTCTCATGCCACATGGTCTCTGAAAAGCCCCCTTCCCCCCATGCTGCCTTCTCTCCAGAGCAGCTTGGTGCCTGGCACCAGGTGACAGCTGCTGATGGATAACCTGCAGCTCCACCCACCATCTCTCCCTTTTGGAGAGGAGACCTTCGCCCTTGGAATGCTTGCAGTGAAGGGCTAGGCCTCGGATGCTTCAGCTTGAAGAGGAAGGTCATTAATCTAGCTGGCAGGGTCACACCCAGCCAGGCTCTGGTTATGAGCGGAGTCAGAGGAATATGACATTTCTGGATGACCCAAAAGCAGTACAGATATGGCTTTGGACTCAGCAGAATACATCTTCTCACCTAAGTTACAGTGTACTTTAGTGCGTGTCTGGAATTTGTAGGCCCTAGGGAAGTGAAACTATCCCATGTGATCCCAATCCTCATAGGGGAATAATGGAGTGGTCCTTCAGTGAAAACAGTAAAGCACACTGACTTTCCCTTACATGTTTCTTCCCATTGTATAAAGCCCAATCCATGTCACCACCCAGCTCTGCATAATTCCTGCCACACCATTCTATCTGTACCTGCTCCTGGGCTGCGCACGCCAGGAATCTCCCCCGTGCAGCCCCTACACGTGTGCACACGTATGTACACACGTGTCTGCATGTAACCAGCCCGGTGCCCCTTACTCCGGCTGCAGCGCAGCGGCCTACTCTCACCAGGGGGACACCGGTAAAATCCACGCAGTCTCTTTCATCATGAGTTCACTGTGGGTGAGTCCCAACTTATGAGGCTCTCCCACAGTAAAAGCTCCACAATTAGGTGTTCCAAAAGCGAAAAATCCGGGCAGCTAAGATGGTCAGAACCACCTTCTAACACCCGTCCTTTTTTTTCCCCCATGAGGTTTCAGGCATAGACAAGGAAACAACATCAAACATGATAGAGCAGTGCAACTAGATTGGAACCTTTTTAAAATGCTGACCTATAGGAATCCTTCAGGACAGGGAGTCCACGAACTACCAGTTTGCAGTAATACCATTTGGAATCACCTCCAGTCATCATCGAGGTGATGGAAGTGGTTGAGCCGCATCTGAGAAGGTCGTGGAACTCGGTGCTCCCATAAATGGAAGACTGGCTGCTCAAAGCCAGTTTGCCTCAGATGGAAATGGATCCCTGCATGCAACTGCATCCCGGCTGTTCGGCTTGGCTTCTCCGTAAACATGCATAAGCCTCATCTAGAGCCCTCTCAGCGGCTCGTTATCCTAGTATAGAACTAGACACAAGCTCCTTGAGATCCTTCCCTCCATTCAGGGTAATATTATGATTTTTCAGACGGGAACGGAGTTCCAGTCTTGATGGTTTGTCGCCTCCTCGGTCTGCTGGCTTCTAGCATCGTACTGGGTACGTGCACACACGGCCACACGAGGACTCTTAAGCGGTGTCTGACGGATGTGCTTTAAATCATAGGGAGAACCGTCCGACACGATCACAATTTCTCAGGACACTGCAGCAGAGCTGAGCAGGCGGTTAGTAGAGAAGCCCCTGTCACAGGGATGTCCATTTACCCTACATCAACCGTGGCCACGGTGGTGACGGACATGTTCACTCTTGGGTGGGATGCGCATCTGGAGGATCTGCAGTTCAGAGGCCTTGGTCTCCAGAAGTGACGGTGCTTCCCATCAACCTGCTTGAACTGCGTGCAATTAGCCCTGAAGGCTTTCCTCCTTTCCCTTCACAGCCAGTCTGTTCAGATGTTGACAAACAAAGCTGCAATGTGGCATCTCAACAAGAAGGAAGGAGTGGGGTCTCAGCTTCTTTGTTGGGAAGCATTAAGGATTTGGACTTTGGGTCATTAATCTCAACAGTTCTCTGTACATGTAGGCTGTCTCAGTCAGCGTCATCTTGCCGACCAGGAGTGGTGGCTTCACCGGGAGGCAGTCCAGACCATCTTTGCCCTGGAGGGCACCCCTCAGGCAGATCTTTTTGCCACTCACAAGAACGCTCATTGCCCACAGTTTTGTGCCCTCCAGTTCCTACTGATAGGAGCCTTGGTGGATGCTCTTTGGTTGAGATTTTGCACTTCATTATGCGTGCACCCTCCTTTAAGGTGCTTCTTTGCAGACAAGCTGGTTCTAAAGATTAAAGCAGATTTCGTTCCTAAGGCAGTGACGCTTTTTCATCTACCTTTTATCCTCCGACCCAGCCCAGTAAGGACAAGGAAAGATTACACCAACGGGAACCCGGGAGGTCGGTCAGTTACTATACAGACTGCATGAAGGGGATCAGGTTGGATGACCACGACCAGCTCTTTGTGAGGTATGCAGGCAACAAAATGGGCAAAGTAGTCCAGAAGAGGACTTAAACTCGTGCACTCTATGCATAAAGACGTGCTATGCCCTTGCAAAGAAAGAATGGTCTGAGGGAATCTGCACTCACTGAGTGAAGTCTTTCACATCAGCCCTGGCCAGAGGGGTCCCAGTGGCTGAAATTTGTTGTGCAGTGACATGGGCACCTCTTCACACTTTCACTAAATATTACTTGGCTTCACAAGTGAAATGGGACAGACATTTTGCATGTTCAGTGCTCCCGGATTTCATTGTCTAACAAGTCCGTCAGACCCCAAGCCTGGATTTGGTACCAATTTGGAATCGATTTGAAAGGGTGTAGAATGTACAGGTAGAAATATCTAGCAGAAGAAAAAGTTACTTACCTTAGGTAACTATCTTTCTGGTGGATACTCTACCTAATACTCTTAACAGACCCCATTAATCTCCCCATTCTGAATGCATAATCTGGCACCTGGCGATTTTCCAGAATCTGCAGGTACAAATACCCATTAGAATTAAAAGGGACTACCTTCCTAAAGGAGACTGTTCGATTAAATAAATAGACAACGCACGACGAACCCAGTACAAAAGTATTTCTTATTCTGATGTTGGTGATGCAAAAAAAAAAACCCAGAAAAAACAAAACAGCAGTACCAACTCCTGATCCAAATGTAAATCAGATGCAATTCTGGGTAGAAAGAATCAAGCCTAAAAACCATTTTTCCATGACAAAAAAAGGAAAAATGATCAAGTCTAGTGGGTTAAGCAATGTTATTATGGACTTTGTCATATGGCCGTTGGGGTCATTGTCGACATTGCTAAGTTAGCATGAGCTCTGCTGCCATGATGCTGCTTTTGCGCACGTTACTACATGACTTTATTTTGCAAGACTCTGTTTGTGCCTTTCACATGAGAACCGTCTGCTTTCTGAGTTCTCTGCCTGTACCCGGAGTTTAGTCTGCACACAGTGTGCAAGGTCGATAAACAATACCCCTTGTTATTCTGTTCTGGTCAGTCCCTAGCACCTAGACAAAACATGCTAGCACAGCTGCTACTGCTGGAAACGTGCTTTGATATTGTGGGGATGCATGTTGGCTAAAGACACTTGGAGAGGGACCTTTCCAGGGAGAAGAGCTATGCTGTTCCTATGATGTAAAAAACCATCTAGGAACTAAGTTATGGGGTCTGCTGACAAAACCCAGAGATCTTCTTTTATATAATAAAACTTCTTCTAATCAAGGGGAGGGCGGTTAGGCCTTATAGTCCTTTATCCACTGTCTGTATATGATGACATCCCCCTTTATAATCTATGGAATTTCAACAATGCTAACTGTTTTAGGTTTATGCATTTTGCTGCTGGTAGTGGCTCGTATACTGCATTATAGGGCACTATAGTTAAAATAAACATTTTGAACCATAACAGTGACTCTGTCAATTCTTATTGTAGACAGGTACGAGTGAGTGAGCGAAAGGGTACGTCTTGCCACAGCGATTCCTGAGAGAGTCGGGAGTGTTGTGTTCTGGGTTGTCTAATCATTTGTAGCTTCGTGATTGTGTAGGAGAGTGAATGAGACACTATAGCTAGTCGGTTTTGGGATTTTGGGTACTAAGGCGGTAGGAAGGCTCAGCCCCTACACACTGAGGTCCTGTTTTCCTGCGCACAGTTCTGTGTATGTGCAGAATCCCTGCAACAACTTCAGAGTTACCATCTTAAATCTCTGGCAGAAAACAATCAACCCTTTAGAGACGGAGGACTGACCGAAAGTCCCCCGACAACAGTTTCTGTTTAAGAATATGACAGAGTAACATCCTTGACAGCTCCGGCCTTCTGACACTAGAATTATTTCCTCTTTATCCAAACGATCCTGAATAACCTGAAAGAGTGGGTGTAGATGTAAAGGGGCACATAAAACTGGAGTGGAGAGGCCCGTGCACTGCGGAGAGGCCCGTGCACTGCGGAGAGGAGAGGCCCGTGCACTGCGGAGAGGCCCGTGCACTGCGGAGAGGCCCATGCACTGCGGAGAGGAGAGGCCCGTGCACTGTGGAGAGGCCCATGTACTGTGTATTTTCTTTGAGCTGTAGTTGAAATGTTGCTTCTACTATTCCAAGCATCCACTTGTCGGAGACAGCTGATTTCCAGGTGTCCATTTTTTTTTTTATAGACAATCCCAACTTTCTGGTTTGGTTTACTGGCAACTGTTAGGATTATTCTATGCAAGAACTGCCCTGACCAGGATCCTTACCTCGAAAGGGCTGTGTCTATGATTTTGCAGTAGATGTTGGATCAAAAAATCTTTTATGTAAGAACCCTCTACCACAGGCAAGGGATCAAATGGAGGTTCATGTTGATTATGTTTCACCAACACCCCGCTCTCCATGTTCAGGAAATGGTCAGGACAGATTGCCACAGGTGGAATCTAATATCTGAACTCCAAAATATGATATTAATTGAAAAATCTAAAGGCAGAACCATACCTCAGCACACCCATCTGGGTACTGGCCCCTCAATTAATTGAGGGATCATCTATTTGTTTTTCCAGAGCAAAAACAATTGGGAAAATAATCAGAAAAAAACCTTGGCCCGAAACGACCAATACATTCTCAAAGCAGATGGAAAAGACAAATAAGTTATTTATCTTTGGTAACACGCTTTCTGATGGATACTCTAACTGCAGATTCCTCACCTTTAGAATATTCCAGAGGAGCCAGATTGGATCCGGAAGTTGTTTTTTTTGTGTGTTTTCTTTTAAACAGCAATGGTCCCTTGCACCAATAGATTGTGTCATGGGACTCAGTGTTGACATCATTTCACCTCGGAAGAGACAGGGAAGAGCCCCACATATAGGCACGACCCTTGCGCACCAGCATCAGTTTCTTGGTTCACTCCTTCTGCGCCGTCGGATGCAGTGCGCAAAACAAATGTGAGTACAAGTGTGCAGATCACTCATTTGGGACCTTTTTAGATGGTAAAAAAGAGAACTCTACAGAGTGGGGAGGTGGGAGGGCAGTGAGGAATCCAAGGTTATGTTGAGTATTAAGAGAAAGAGCATTACTGAAGGTAAGTAACTTGTTCTTCTGACGGATACTTCTATCCGCAGATACCTCGCCTTGTAACTAGATGCCAAAGCAGTGCTACATTAATAGAGAGGGCTCAGATCAAAGAGTCCTGCCGGACCAAACAGGCGAAACCCCCTTCCCATTGGACATTGCTGTCAAGGCAGTAGAGCTTTGAGAATGTGCGCACTGATGCATAAATTGCGGTTTGGCAGATATCAAGAACAGCCACTCTGCGTGCCAATGCAGAGGTAGCAGCCTTGGTCATGATGCAATTGCCCTAGTCATACGGGGTGTTCATCAAAACTTGGGACAGGAGAGAGAGCCCTTGAAAACTCCAATAGGCGGAAGGTTTGACACTTCGTTCTTGGCTGTGGCAAAAAGATCTAGACTGGGTTCTCCCTACTGTCTAAAGACATCCTGTTCCACCTCAAGGTGCACCGGTCATTCGTGATCTGCCAGGCATCGGCAGCTGAGCTTGTAAAGCCCTGGTGGCTCACGTTCAGTGGAGGCACTGATGCTTCAGCTAACATCAGAGGTGCAGCGCCTCTTGGTACAGGACCCCAGTCCACCCTGCTTGTTGCAGTACCACATGGCAGAGGTGTTGACCATGAGAACATGCACCAGCCTTCCCTTGATGGACGGAAGGAAGGCCTTCAATTCCAGGTGGACGACCCTGAACTCCAACAGATGTGTGGAGCTAGGTTTCCGCCGAACACCAGAGTACTCTGATCTTCACTTAACCTGCCCAGCACAACAGAGACGCATCCGTCACCACAGTCAATTCTGGGTGGGGGAGACAAAGGGGTCTGCCGCTGGTCAGGTTGCGGTCTAGAAGCCACTCGTGCAGATCTCGTGCAGTCTTCTCTGTAACATGGATGACATCTGACAGGTTTCCTTGATGCAGAGCACACTTAAATTTCAGATCCCATTGGAGAGTCCATAAATGTCATCTGGCGAAGAGGGTAAGCAAGATTTGAGGTAAACATCCTCAGAGCCGCTCTCACCAAGATCCAGGACAGAGGCTGAAATATCAAGATCATAGCCCAAATGTCCTAGACTTGTTGTGATGGAGAAAAGGGTCTGAACAGTACAATGTTCAGAGGCTCTTAAAAAAGGGACAGCGAAGAAGTCAGGTGTGACTTTGGCTTGTTTCATCAGAACCTAAACAGTATAAGTATGTTTCCTATCGCCTGGATGTGGTTTACGAATGACTATGGTGAGCCAGTATTCACCAACCAGTCGTCAAGGAAGGTATAACTGGTATCCCAAACCTTCAGAGTTGAGCGGCAACCCAACACCACAATTACTTTCATGAACACCCATGTGTGCTGGTAAGGCCAAAGGGGAGCATAGCAAACTGAAAATGCTCCTGGCCGACTTTGGACCGTAGGTAACGTCTGTGAGATTTTAGGAAGGGCACAAGAAGGATTGTATCCTACGGATCCAAGGCAACCATCCAGTCCCCCGGATCCAGGGCAGACAGAACTTGGGCCAGTGTGAGCATCCGCTGTGAGGCATTCAGAGGTGGCGAAGATCCAAAATAGGACTACGGCCTCCAGCTTTCTTAGGCATGAGGAAACAACCGACCCTGCTTCCCAGGCCAGCACCATCTCGATGGCCACTTTAGACCGTAGAGCCTGCACCACTTACAGCAATATGGATTGGTGCTCCTCCAAAAGCTGCTCTGATGTGGGAGGACGTTGATGTGGGTCGGAAAGGAATGGAAGGGCACAGCCCCTCCTGGATGATCTGGAGGACCCATCCGGTCTCCCACAATGTGGCTGTGCACCATTAAGGGCAAACTAAAGCAGCTTGGAGGCTGATGCCATGGGGCGAAGGACTGGGGTGACCCTGGTGACCTACCAGATGCCTGCTTGAACCCCGTCTCTGGTCACAAAAGGGCTAGAGAGACTGCTGGAGGGGGGCATGGCCTGGCAGTGTCTATAGGCCGGCCTGCTGGAGTATATATGTCGAAGTGTTGGGCTACTGAGGAAGTGATGGGGATGAAAGGCCCAAATCATATGCTGTGGCTCTGCTTTAAAGCATTCGAGGTTCAAATCAACCTTTTCACCAAAGAGGCAGAACCCGTCAAAAGTAATATCCATTAGAACCACCTGGATGCCCCCAGAAACGCCAGAGAATCGGCAGAGCTCCACACTAGTGCTCAGCACACACCCCAGTCAGTAGTACCCAGCCCAGCCCTAATGACATTTTGCTGCAACCTGGCCATCTTGAATGGTTTGAGCCAAAGAGGCCCGAAACTCCTTCAAGATCGCGCTGGCCATGTCCCAAAGGGTGTGCGTATAACTGCCTAATAGGCAGACTGACCTCAAGCCAAGCTGGGGAAAGAGGGCATCCACTTCCCAATTCCCTCTCTGGAGGGGTGGTGGGGAATGCAATAGGGTTGACTTTGCCGGTGAAAGCTTGGGTCACCAAACTCTCAGGAGTCGGGTGCTGGGTAAGAATGTCCGGGTTGCCCTGGTCTGAAGCACTTGGCCACCTGCATGTTCACCAGTGGGCAACAGCAAGGCTTCACCCAAGTATCCATCAGGGTGTCAGTCAGGGCTTCATTCAATGGATGTGAGGGCTCAGATGTGCCTTGCCTAGGGTCCAAAGCCTCAGCAAGGACAGTTGTTAGAACTTCAACTGAAGGCATTTGTCAGGCCAGGATCTCAGCCGCATGTCTAATCGCTACGGTAAATAATGCACTCTCCTCCACTGGAGGCCCAAGGAGCCAAACCAGCCCTGTTTCAGGGAAGTTATCTGGCCCACTGGCCTACTGCAAGTTATATACATATCATAGTCATAGTGTGGGGATAATTCATCTGCACCATCATAATTATCAGATTGCTCAGAATCGGAGTCAAAAAGTTGAGGAATCCTTTTTAGGAATGTCTCATGGAAAAGGAAGCTTTTAATCTGAACAGAGCGTATGGAGGCCGGTTGTACTGGAGTGGTTTCAAGGCGTGACCTCAGTCAGTGTATTCAGCTTGAATTTGGACAGCAGAGTCGGCAGAGGCTCGAACTCTAGCAGGTGACATCTGGACCAGGGTACATGGAGAAGGAACCCACGCAGATCTTGAAGCTGGAACGAAGGTTGGCATGGAACCCCAAGCGGGTTCAAGGGACACATATTGCATCGAGGACAGATCCAGCAATGTAACCCGGCCGTAGGCCTCTGTGGATCCTAAGGGCCTGAAGGCATGACAAAGGGAGCTAGAAGAGTGCCAAATATACACAGTATGGACTCCTTAAAGGCCTCGACCTGCTAAGGTGGCGCCGACTGCCCAGGAAATTCGGAGCACAAGAGGACCAGTGAAGCACTGGCTTCACGATCAAAGATCAGGAACGAGATAGATTGCCACACAGATGCTCTCCCAACTTGTCTTTGGACAGAAAGCGGCGGGATGGGGTCAAGTCATGCTTCGACTTTTTGTGCTCCTTCTTAGAAGTACATTTGGGCTTACTGAATTACCTTGAGTACAAAGCAAGACAGTGTGAGAGTGGCCTCGATAGTGGGAATGAGTCTGCTCCCTATAACTGGAGCAGGACTTATGAGAGGACTGTGACTTTCATTGGTCGTAGACATACAGCTTTGCTTCACGATCTAGGATCGCCTTTGGGCTATGGGGCATATTCTTTGCACAACTTAGAGTCACACCCTGAGCCTAAACACCAGGAGTGTACCCCGCGAGGGTCTGTCACCGACATCGGTTTTCTGGCAATCATAGCATGTTTGAACCCTGTAGTCTTTGGTGGGGACATTGCTCCCTTGCACACTGGAAAAGATTTTGGAAATCATTTTTCAACCGACAAAAAGAGCAGAGCTCCAGATCTGCTTTTGAAGGTGCAGAAAGAAATGATGTCGGCGCTCAGGGTTGGTGCCTTGATGCGCCTCGGCTTCGTCACTTCCGGGGCAGAACAAGGTCAACGCAGGGCTGCACCTCGAGGGAGAACTGCTGTAAAAAAAACTTCCCGATCCAGTCTGGTGGTGGGGGGAAATTCTAAAGGTGAAGAATTTGCAGTTAGAAGCATGAATCAGAAAAACGGAGTATGGAGTGATTTATTATACAGCGTGGCACATCTTGTGAAAAACATAATGTGACAGAAGGTGGAGGGAATAAATACAATACACCACACAATGAGGATGAATAGCCAGTGCACATCCACATATTGAATGTTGCATTAAGGTTACCTGTAATTTACACTGCCATCTTCTGCATGGTCCTGAACACTGTCGGAATCTGTGCACCATTCACCGTGAAGCGGAGTTCTTATAGTGTACTTGGTGTTTTTTCCTACTTTTTAGGAAGTCATAATGAACAGGTCCCAGCAAGGTTGCAGTAGAGTCTATTTAAATACATTTGACAGTAGTGGCTAGATTCAGTAACGGAATCTTTGTGGACCATTATGAGCCAGAAGGCTGAGAAAAAGGACACTAAGGTTTGTTTCATTCTGCTGGGGTGTTCCATTCTCTAGGTCTCAGTTTCATGTGGCTGTTGTGTTTCAAGGCATCTTTTCTCATTATGTGGCTTTGATGTCATTCTATGTGTACAGACCTATGGATAAATGTACATAGATGTACTGCTAGGAGTGTTAAACACTTACCTTACTAGGGCCCGGATTACAAGGTTGTGTCTTGCGTGTGGTTTTCCCCTATTCACCGACATATTCCAACTGCTCGGAGCCTGCGGAAAATGTCAATGGGAAGTGAATTATGCATTGGTGGGATGAGGTGGGAGGACGGGGTCAGGGCAGATTTGAGTCTGTTCACTCAGTTGTCTGCTCCCCCCCATCCCCTCATGGTGCTTTACTGATGGGCAGGGGCCAGAATGAGCTTCTGTCTGCAGCCAGCCCCCCACCTCTGTAGAGGTTTCATCGGGTGCGGACCCACAACTGTTGACACTGTGGCAAATGTTTCAAGGTCCGGAAATACTGTCGCTGGGGACACCTGGCTACTTGTTACCATTCCAGGTAAGATAGTACTACTCATAATTACGGCCTAAATTGTTTAAAGCTCTGCTGTGGGCATGATGCTGCCAGGATTTGTGTTCAGTGTGTTCTGAATGAGACTGTGCTGATGCTATTTCTAAAAGGTTCAAAACAAGCCAAAAAACCACAATGAGGAGAACCCATTGCACGCAACAAACTCTGAAGAAAGAAAAGTTTAAAAAACATTCTCTCCAAAAAGCGGCATCTCTTCAAGAAGATGAACTTCGGCAGCAGCGCTGACTAAGAGTGTGAGGAGCGGCTGATGTGGCTGCCATGGGTATGTGCCTTGCAAAGACACAGATACTGGTATGGCTTTGAGTGGAAAGAGTCTGAAGTCCCGAGGTACCGACATTCCACAACTTTAACTGTAAGATATATATCAAACAGTAAACATGGCTAACACTGCCTTAGATGCCTATTCTTAACAAGAGATAACCCTTCATAAAAGTATAAAGGTATTCTGAAAATATTAAAGACATAATTCGCTCCAAACAAAACTCAACCACATGAGAAATACCCATATAATTTAAGGCCTCTCCAAATCAATAAGCAGGAAAAACCGCCTGTAACTCAGAAAAGATGTCCCAATTAAAATGGAAATTTGGCAATGACTTGTGAAGAAGGATGCAACAATATGTAGTAATACCTTACTCATGCAGAATATACTACTTCGTTCAAAGTGTGTGTGTACCTATGGCCTTTTTGATCTGCCCCCGCTGGCAGTACTGCCTGCCAGCTAGCCCCAGTTCGATAACTACTAAGCTCCAATAATGGAGACAGTTTGCTTACATGTTGAGGCATAGAAGAAGGATGTGTAAGGTTTGTTAGTTATGCGGGTCTATCAATCCAGCTGTCTCGTGGGACTTCGCCTGGATTCCACCCTTGTGGTATGTGCTCAAAAACCAAACGCAATCCTCGTCGACCTACTGGATTCGGGTTTTGAGCACAGTCCTCACAACGAATCCAGATGAAGTCTCACGAGAGACCATACCAGGATTGCTAGAACTAGAAATCGAGGCAACAGCTGTTGTCTATTTCTGGTTGAAAGCAGGAGAAGGAAACACCCACCTCCCCAAAAAAGAAGTGAATTTACTTTTGAGGAGAGGTAGGAAGGTGTTCTGGTCCGCAAAAGTAGTTTCTGTTTTTAGCATACAAGAAAATGTAAGTCATCACAACCCAATATTGACACCATCAAATGAAGTAAGGCTTATGACATGTTCTCATAAAGCACAAATAAATGATTGAAAGATGGGGTTCTTGGTAATGCATGTATGCCGACAGAGACCACAGAGGCCATAGCAAGGTAGGTGTGATCGAGTCAATCCTTGTCAGTTGTAGTTCTTGCATGACAACCTCTCCTTTAGTGATATACAAGTGGAAAGCACCTGCAATGTTGAAGCCGAGGTTAGGAGACTACCTTCTAACTTGTCAACAGGCAGCCAACTTTCTAAATTGAAGCAAGCAATTTCAGATGGCAAATTTATATGGCAAAGTGACAACCCTGCCTTCTTCAAAGAATCCTTCCCTTGGGACTCACAAGCTTTTCATTTGCTGGTAAAAGAAGTAAGCTTGCAGGGCAACACCTTTTCACATATCCAAGGCTGAAGTTACAACTGCTGACTGAGCAGAACAGTCTTTCATAATTGCTGGTCAGAACATGCAATTTGGCTTTTAACCATGCTCCAGGGTCTGGACAGCTGAATGTATTTTTGTCACCATTCTGTTTTTTTTGTTGTTGATATGTGACACTTTAGGTTCTTGAGGGCTTGCCATACACTAATTGCAGGGTGTTGCTGCAGGGACATGTATGTGTTGCACCCCTTCCTCCGTAGTTTGATGGAATACTGACTGAGGATCATGGGTTTTTTTGGTGGTAACTTCTGAATGTTCCCTCAGCAATAAGGAGCTCTGCCGATGATACTCAATCATAATCAGGGATGTTATAAAGCGTGTCAAATCACTTGTGAGGGTTTCAAGGAGCTGGAGTTGCCAACTGCTTGGTAGTGATCTGTTCATTCAAACAGCCAGGACTCGAGTCCTTTCCTGAATTGCTGAAGCGATGAGGCTGTCCTGAGGTACAGGGGAAGGTTGGTCCAGGCTTTGGCAGCCAGGCGTGAGAATGAGCGTCCTCTGCTGATGCTTCGGCGGATTCAGGGGGTGTCTGCGAGGAAAAGGGGGGCGGACCGTAGGGATCTGGTCAGTTGGTGGAAGCTCATGTGTTTGTTGATGTGTGCTGGTCCTTCGTTGTGCAGGCCTTTGTATGCGTGGGTCAACATCCTGACGTGAGGAGAAGCAGGAGCTAGCGGGATTGTCACCCAATGGCGCATGGTGGTAGCTCACGTGAGGACTCCTAATTTGTATAGCTGAAAAAACTAAGCATTTAGTACAACACTGTTTTTGAATCGCACCCTAAACACCCCAGGTTTTTTTAGAGCAAAGGATTATACTGGCTAGTCCACATACAGTGAAGTTTTGTGAATGTGGTCTTAATTCATTTGTGAAGAGATTTTCTTAGGGGTGTAGGAAATTAATTATTTTTTTGTTTTTGTGAGCAGAACGGTAACCGAACAATATGAAAGATTCATCTTCAAGTGTTTCAAAGTTGACACCCAAGGAATTGGATACAATACCGTGAGAGTTTTCTTTGCACAAGACTACTTAAGGGATTTCTGTGATCAAAACATGGACTACAGAGAAGCTGGTCTAGGTAAAATACAGGCAGCGCAGGTTTGAGAGAGGCACCCGGTTTTAAACCCACAGATCTCTCATCAAGATAATATTGCATGGTTTGTGGAGTAGAAAGGGTTACCTTTCCAGTTCTCAATCCCTGCAGGTTCATTGCTAACTCTACCAGCTGAACACCACTGGAGATCATGCGGACCTTAAGGATCGGCAGAAGAGGACTAAACCGGCGAGTAACCATAGAGGAGGCAGGCGAATGCTAGAATACGGTGTCGAGGCTCCATCCAAGAGGAGCCAGAAGAACCCAATTAAGCAGCAGGCAAAGATTCTTCCAACTTTGGAGAAAATATTATGGGAGAGGGATAAAACCTCTTCACCTCAGGATGGACCGAGGATGTACACAGTGATTGCAAATTTATATCCTCTCTGTGTAAAAACAAGACTGAACCAGACAGTAAGGAGGTCGGAAAATGTATTAAAAGCTACTGGTACTTGAATGGTAGCGAGGCAGGTTTGTGCAGGAGAGACATCTGGAATGGCTGGACCTGGAATTAGAGGGGAACCCAGTCCAGGACAGAGGAAGAGAACAAAAGAGAAGGATCATTGCTCATGTGCACAAAGGAGGTCTGCAGGAGTCTCCAGAAACATACGTGTTAAAGTCCATTATAGAATTAGGAGCACCACTAAAATATTTATAAGTGCATAAATGTGGATTAGGAATATCCTTAATAACCATCATTGTAAACGTATGAGTGGTAAGGGGGTATGTGTGGTTAAGATCGCCACTATCCCGACCCCCCCTCCCTGCCCTAAAATTCTATCCCCCTACCTCGCCCCCCCTGAGGCCCAAAACCTGCCCTGCCCTTAAGACTACCCCTTCCCCTTTCCTCTGCCTGCGTTGTTCCGGCCATTTCCGAATCCTTTCACCTCGGCAGATAGACAGCCAGATTACACTTCAACAACTAACTGACAGAAACTGGGAATCTCTGTAATCTTCTACCAACAAATGGGATATGGGCAAACCAGCCTGCATCTCTTCTGGGATGAGATTTAATCTTGGTCTCCCTGCTTTCTCCTTGGCCGACGTCAATTCTATCTGCTTGGACTGTATGCCCTTGGCACAAATGCCTTTCAGACACCCGCTTCTCTTCCAGCCAAAGGCGGTGGCGAATAGTCTACTGTTCCTTTTTCCCCCACACTCCACGACCAACCATCATGCGCTGCACCAGTCCTTCCCAATTTGAACACTTTCACCTTCTCCTCTGAGCAAGGGTGCCTTCTTGTGCCAGATGTTGGTCTACAAAGATCTGATTACATTCTGCATGTGCCACCTCTTACCAGAGAAGAGCCATCAAGGTTTATATTGGAAAAGAGACTCATTTCAATTCATACATGGGTTTCTGTTAAAACAAATCCTACATTGTTTCCAAGAGGTTGCATTTCTCCCTTCCTACTTCTCAGGAAGAAATGCCTGTTATTCTGTCTGGTGTTACAATGGTGAAGATTCAGTGGAAATAAAGGTTTTGCTTGGAAAGACAGATCTACATCTGGCACAGTATTCGAAGCCACTCTGGAAAGAGCACCTAGGGCAACTGGCATTCCACCTAGGGCAACTGGCATTCAAGGAGGTCTAGAATGTCTTGGCCTCGAACCAAAGGCATCTAACTAATAAAGAACACATGAACAGAAATAACGCCTTCATCACAGAAGCCCCAAACTTACAACTATGTGTTTTTATATAAACAAATAGGATATGCCTAATTTAGTGTTCTCCTAAAATGGACAAGGAGCACCCATAAGATGAGACAATAATTATCAAAACAATAGCAGTTTGCTGTAACAGTCACCGGTATATGGACAGGAGCCAGAACCTTAAGTGAACTCAATGCCATGTGAATACAAATAGGGTTGGAATCTTGTGCAGGGGAGTTTTACTCCAGCCCATGACAGCAGAAGTTACCACTCAAGTGAGATGGCAGGAAAGCAAAACACCAAAGTAAGAGACACTCCTCTAGCTGCTAACGCTCAACTCAAGGACTGAACCCTCAAGTTTAAAAGATCTGCACATTCTCCAACCAAGAGCTCTAAGCACCAGGATGAAGGCAAAACACTCAAAGTAGCAAGTTTGACATTTTAATGGTAAACAAAAATACCCCTTGATAAAACTACTGACCAATTATAAAAAGGTACCCATGAGGTTTCACAGTTTGTTAAATTAGAGGGTTAGGATGTACAGTTACAGAGGCTTCCGCTCCGTGCTTTTGCGTGTATTTTCAAATCTTGGACAATGTTTTTAATTATTCATTATTTCTTCCTGTCTGTACCTAAATGGACTCGATTTACATAACACCACCAAACGCTGGATGCAGCACTGGGATCAATGGGAAGAAAAAAGTAAGCAAATAAAGGTAAATAAATAAGAATAGATCTTTCCAAAACCTCTAGCACTTAAAAGAAGAATCAATATCCTGCAATGTTCTCAGGAGCCCCCTTAACCAGGCAGACCTTTCACAATCACCAAGATTATTCTGTATGATCCCTCCTGCTGAAGAGAGACAACGTACATAAGCAGCACTTTGTCAAAATCCTACTGTTCTCAACGCCACTGCAAGCTCGCAGCATTCCGATTACTGTCACCTGGGGATTTAAAAACGCACTTAAGGTGTGAGTCTCAGCCAAGAGATCAAGTGGGGAATTATGAAACCTGTGCCAGCCCCCCTGAGGAGAGCCGAGTAAAGGGAATGTGCAACTCTCAAGACCTCAAGAGAAAAAGCAAACTGGTACCCGGATGCCCATTTATTTTTGTGAAGCCCGAGGTCTTCCTATTTCTCTGTTGGTCAGCGTACAGAGTGAGTCAGCTATATTTAAGAACTATTCTTAATCAGACCATCGAATAGATATATTGCCTCATGCAAAAAAAGCAGAATTGATTCATATTTTCCCTCTTGAAAGACATTCAATGCCTCCTTTGCATCTCTTCAAGCAAGGACAAGAGGCCAACAGTCAGCATCAACAAGGGACATGTAGACAGGCCAGATAACCTCATGGCCCAGAACTTACTGTGTTAGTATCTCAATGGCAGAGGGCAGGGGAGGTAAGAGTTTCTGGAGCACATTGTCATTAAGAAGATCTCCACAGTAGAGCAGGAAGCTTCTGATCGCTGAAAACAAATGGAAACAAGTTTAAAGTAGCAGCAAGGGAGGAGGAGGGTTTAACTTTGGGGCAGCATTTCAAGTGAAGAGAACTGAGAGATTGACGCAAAGCACAAGTCAGTACCATGGAAAGCCTCAAACACTGACAGTAAATTGAACTGACGATATTTCTGACTTGCGACACCTTATTTTAACCTAGAAATCATTTACAGATCCAGATGCTTCGACAAGTCTTGTTTTAGCAAATAAAGCTAACAAATAAAACAAAACCCTACCACCACAGCTAATTATTAACATTAAATACATCTATGTTAACATATGCCTGTATTTAAGAAAATCGCATCCTGTTTTTTAACTCCCCATGCTGTCTATCTGCTCAGCTGTTGTCCTGGAACTCATGAAGGACACCATGGAGAGTCACTTTAAAGAAGAACAATTTTCTGTATATTTCCACTTTCAAAAATAAATACAGACAGGGAAACAAATTGTTTTCTGCCTGAATTTATCTGTAAAAATCAGTAAAAACGGTAATCTGGGAGCCTTTGTCCTAATATTTCCTCGAACCATCCACTATTGCTCATCTTGGACCTCTCTTGCCAACTCAGAGAAGGGACTGGGGTGGAGGGGTCACTCTCAAGGGTCCCTATGACTCTCTTTGAGCAGGACTCTCTTCCACTTCTGCCTCATCTCCCTCAAACCCACAGAAAGGGGGATCCTCGCCAGTCTCCAGTCGTTCACTACTGGCTCATCTCCTACTTAACCCAAAAAAAGGTGGACCCTTACCCCCGGCTCATCTCCTACCGGCCCATGACAAAGATGGACTGTCACCCCTCCCTCGTCTAACCAACACAGGAAAAGGAGAACCATCAGTACTGACTGAGACTCATCTATTTAGGAGTGGTTTTCCATATCCTCATTTCAGTCGTCAATCAGACCAAGAGGTTCGTATGCAACTGACATACCAATAAAGAATGAACATCAACAAGGAGCGTCATCCAACACTCACCACAGAGTGCTCCAGCACGCCCTTCAAGCGTCACCTGCCAGGTAAAGGAGTCTCCACGGCTTCTCTCGGTCTCCAGGTCCTTGGCCGACTGTGGAAAGACGCACCGCCAAAGAAGCAGCACCCTCCCGAGATGGTGTTGAACCACAGGAGAACCTGTAACATTGCATGGAAAAGGAGAGTCTGTCAGTCACACTCAGTCAAACTGGACAATCGTGGAGCAGGGAGACGTCAGAAGCTTCACAGTATTCAGACAAGAGTCTTCAACAATAAACGTGAACTTCAGCAACCACAGCTGGTTTCAGGCACCGGCACCTGATCACTGGCAGCTTCTGACAGCCAAATGACTAAGGACTGAAGAACCGGTGGGCCTTCTACCAAATGGCACAGGGTCGGTCCCTGTGATGCACAGTGAACAAATACATGTTGGAACGGACTAAACACAGACCAACTGCCAGAATTCAAGATTAATTCAAGCATTTTAATCCATCACATTTTGTCTCTCCCAAACACAAGCAGAGCAGGTTGAAAGTGGGTCAATTTTTCAATGAAAAGTTGATTAAACCAACAATAGATACAGCTAACTACTAGAGCAATGGTCAGCTAAAGTCAAGTGCAGCTATTAGATCCGTGGGTCGCAGCGTGGAAGTCACGTCTGTGGAACAATGCAGGTCCTCCATCTGTGGGATCCAAACGGTCAACAACATCAGTGTTTGAGACCTCCAAATCACACATGCATGCCCAAGAGCATCAATCGGCTAGGCCCAAGGGCTTCAACCAGTCAGATCTCAATTTTAAAAGGCTAGAAGCATAGAAGCATCAACCTTCAGGGTTATGAGTAATACAAGAGCATGTATCACAACATCAACTGGGTGACCCCCTGAGCTTCAATTGTCTATGGTCCCAGAGTGCAAGTTGGATGGTACCCAGAGTGCCAGCCAATCAGGCCCCAGGTTGTCAACTGGGTGGGCTCCGCAGCCTCGTACAACCAACCAATGTCAGCTGATGTGGCAGGGGGTCACCAGACAGGGCAAGAAGGATTTAACAGCCAACCCCAGATCATGAGCCAGTCAGGGCCACCCGTGTCAGGAACTTGGAGCCTCAGATGTCAACCACCAAAAGTCTTGTGTAAATTAGTCAATCCTATAGTTGCAGTCACCCAGCGAAGGCCCCAAAGGGCTGGGGGCCCTAGAGCCCCAAAGGGCTGGGGGCCCTAGAGCCCCAAAGGGCTGGGGGCCCTGTCGTGTCAAACACCACCTCCCACACCCGTTATGAGCCACACTATCGTCCATCCAGAGTCACACGGTACCAGCCATCCAGAGCCAAGAGCATCAAGCACCTCAGATAAGGGCAGGCTAGCAAGAAGACAGATCTGCAGTTGGGCACTATATGCAGGATCTAAAATCTGTTAGGGTTACAGCATGGATGTAAAGTATGAATCATCAGAGCTAGTTGCTGCTTCCACTGGCTTGCCCTTTGGTACCACTGGCACAGCATGTGCTACCCCTGAGATCAGGGATCATAAAGGCAGTGACAGGAACAGAAAGTAAACAGGGCTGCGAGTGCCCACTTCATTCTCTGTAGTTTCTACCCCTGCCCTTTCCTTCGCCCCACAGACGCAAAGAGGATGAGGCTGATGGGTTAGTGTGGGACAAGGAATCATGACTACGACACTGTTTGGGTCAGAAGGTGCATGATGTTCCTTTGCTACTGCTGCCATTTTGAGGCGTTAACACCCATGGGCCAGAGAACGACACTTCATTATCATAGGGTTTGAAAAAGGCTGCTATCAAGCCAGTCCCTTCCCATGCACTTGTATGAAGGTCTCATCCAGCAAATGTAAACTTCAATTTATGCAAGAAAGTCAGGCCTTCCTAAAGTTTGAGATTCTACATTTACAGAGCAGATATTAACTTTTAAGTCACTTACCCAATGTCATGAGAGCAGATATAAGGAGCCAACCAGCCTGCGTCCGTTGTATGGATATGCGATTATTTTGAGCAGCACTCCGCAATAAATCTTCTGCTAACGCCAAGACCTCCTGTTAGAAAACATCAGAATATCAGAACACGTCGTAAGCAGTCAACAAATCCCAGTTTTGCATATCTCAAGGTATGGGAGGACTAGGTTGTCCAGTGTTTCTTGTTGTGCCACATTATTTTTATGTAGGTTTTACCCTATTCTCTTACTAGGATCTTGTGTAGAAGGCAATCTGTCGCCAAGCCCTGTATGCGAAGTAAGAATATAATGCAGATGAAAGTAGAACAAGATGGCACACGCCTTCATACTGCTGTACTACCCCTGTTCGTTCCATTTTTATTGAAGTGGGGTCTCCATACAGCGGAGCGTCTACAATGATCTAGCCTGGTAGCTACGGTCAGTAAGAGAGTGAGTGAGTGAGAAAGGCCTCTAGCAAATACTGCCAAGCCTCTGGCTCAAATCCTGTGAGCAGGGAATCCAAGCACCCAGGCCAAAGACTAACAAATATCCCCTCACATAGTAGAGATGCTGGCGGCTACTGGACATGCTATTGCATCGCCCTGAAGTGTTGAAACAGATTGGGCAGGCAATTATTGACTATTTGGCACTGAATGACACCCCCGAAGTCTCCATCGCTACAATCTGGGTGGCTTTAAAGGCAGTCATCCAGGGGGAATTTATCGCCATCTCAGCGGCAGACAAAGCTCGCAAAGAGAAGAGGGATCTCTTGACTAGACGAGTAAAAGAACTAGACGGCATCCACCAACGCACAGGGGCACCAAGGAAGTGGAGGCAATTGACAGCTGCACGCGCACAGTTAGCAGGCATTGATCTTGATAGGGCCGAGCACGCATCCCTACATTTGCGCCACAGCTTTTACGTAGGAGGGTGGGGGGATAAGGGAGGCCGGCTTTTAGCCAATAAGCTACAGATAAGACAGCAAAACCTGGGAATACACTCACTACGGGACCCTAATGGGACGAACATTACTGATGATGTATCAATCGCAGAAGCATTAAAAGAACTTCTATACAGACTTATATTCTAGCCAGCAACTAGAATGGAAGAATAGTTCATCTTACCTAGAAGGGTCTCACATATCACCCCTCACCCCGGAACAATCAGGGACTCTGGAGCAAGACATTAGAATAGACACAGTCATAGCAGCGATCTCCCGACTAAAGCAAGCCAAATCCCTGGGGCCAGACGGATTCTCTCCCCTTTTTTATAAGACGTTCTGCTCCAGACTCGTGCCGACCTTGACCCGATTATACAGCTCCTTCTAGTCTCTGGGAATGATTCCTCCCTCGATGCTAACCGCCCTTGTAACGGTTATTCCCAAACCTGGGAAGGACAAGCACCAATGCAGTTCATATCGCCCATTATACCTTTTAAATGTGGATCTCAAGCTCTTCACTAGTATATTAGCAGCAAGACTGGGCCCAAACATGCCTTCTATTATAGACCCGGATCAAACGGGCTTTATCCCCCAGCGCCAAAAGAGCGACAATACAAAAAGGGTTCTCCATATTATTGTAAAGGCTTCTCGTGCGCCAAACGAGTTCATGCTCTTAGCCACAGACGCCGAGAAAGCCTTCAACAGGGTCCATTGGCCATTCCTAGAACAAGTGCTGACCCACTTCGGGGTGTCGGAGAAGTTTCGTAGCTGGGTGCTGAACTGTTACCACCTTCCTTTGGCTTCGGTGAGGGAGAATAGGCAGATATTTACTCCCTTCCCCATTAACAGAGGTATACAGCAAGGGTGCCCGTTATCCCCACTGCTGTTTGCATTATATATGGAGCCCTTTGCTCAGAGAGTGCGGGACAATCCAGAGATCACTGGTACTACATTTGGCGGAGAACAACACACAAACAGCCTATACGCCGACGATGTGCTTGTGACTCTGGATAAACCAGGCTCAGCCCTACCAGCTTTTCTCTCCGAGGTCGAGGCGTTCGGCCTCACCTCTGGCTTCCGAATAAATGTCGCTAAGTCCCAGGCTCTGAGCCTCTCCCTACCTCCTGAGACAATTTCACACCTTGTTACTCAATACCCTATACAATGGGCAAAAGATGCAGTCCCATATCTGGGGATTCAACTAGCGCTCTCTCTACAGCAAACTACCATCATTAATTACCGATCACTACTCAGACATGTTAAACAAGAATTGGCGCGGTGGGGGCGCTTCCCGATATCATGGCTTGGAAGAGTGACGGCGATCAAAATGACTATTTTACCCAAAATTCTATACTTATTTCAAACGCTCCCTCTGACGCCCCCGGTAGGGATAATAACAGATTACAAACTGAAATACATCGCTTTGTATGAGCCGGGATGAGGCCTCGAATGCGGAGAGAACTAAGCTACCTTCCCCCAACTGCTGGAGGATTGGGCGTCCCGAACCTCCAACTCCATTTCCAGGCGTCCCAATTACGATATCTGGTCAAATGGCATAAAGAATCCAAGCGACACTGGCTCTTTCAAGACCGAGCAGTAGCGGGAACCGCCTTGTGGAAGGTTCCCTTACTAAAGAGGTCACATAGACCCCTGAATCTATACCTCTCCTCAATTACCAAGACGACCATGGAAGCTTGGGATCGATGCAGCACTCGCTGTGGATCGACATCCTTTCCCTTGCCACTGACACCTTTGCTTGACAATCCGGACTTTACCCCGGGAATCATCCCGGGGCGTTCCCCAAGTGGCGTCAGACCAATTGCCGCTCCATGGGGCACATGATGGATGAGGAAGGGATAATCCCCTTCCCACAACTGCGGGTGGACTTCGACCTTCCCGAGACAGAACGCTTACAATACCTACAAATCCGACACTGGCTACTTCACCCAGGCAATAAGGCCACCACCCAGGCACATCTCACTGCCTATGAAAAGTGGGTGATCACAAAAACCTCTGTTAAAAGACTGATCTCTGACCTGTACGCCTTCTTACTCCAGCCCATGAGATAAGCCCATAAGCCTAACCAGATACGATGGGAAAAGGAAGTGGGGAGACAACCGACTACCAAGGACTGGGAGAACATCTATTATAGGGCCCGCCACACAGCCCTTACTGAAACAGTTACTGAAGTGGCGACATACTGGTACCTCACTCCAGAGCAGTTACACAAAATTGACCCAACCAGAAGCCCAGATTGCTGGCCGGGGTGTGGACGTGTAGGGTCCCTGGTGCATCTTCTCTGGGAATGTCCACAAATACAAACCTATTGGACACAAATATTAGATGACTTAGATTACCCCTTAGATACTCAGCTACCCCGATTCTCCTCGTATATCTTACTGGTTTTACCTAACACGCTCACCTATCCCCTAAAGTCTCAACGGGATCGGCAAACTTGAACTGCCCTGGGGGGCAGCTTTACAAAATATACTTACACATTGGAGAAGGCACACACACCTACTCACCTGAGGTAGTTCCATCGCCTGTGGTACATTCTCGGGATGGAAAAGATTACACTCGCCACTACAAACAGCGGGTTATCAAATGGGGTCCTTTGGAAACAGTACTTATCTCTTCTATCCCAAGAGTTTCGAGAATTAACGTGTCCTAAATACCTCAGGGTACTACGGCTCTCTGAACTATTGGCCACTTCCGGTTCAGGGGCAGAGTCACAAATATGTACGGAGCAGTGATGACTAAAGTTATGGAATTTGCGGAGCGCTGGGAGTGGGTGGAGGATGGAGGGGGATGTGTTCTCACTGTTTTGTTATCATACATAAAAGCTATATATCTTGCTGATCTGGTGAAACTATGTATACTAAACAGCATATATCTTGCAATTTGAATTTGGCATAAATTAATAAAAAGATTTAAACCACATAGTAGAGAAGGAGCAACGTCCACACACTCCGGGATTTTAATCAAGATGGTTGCAATCTGTGCTTTACTTGTAAAGCTATGGGTAAGTGTGTTCATGTAGGTGGATGATGCTTTTGATCTGACAGATGAATTTAAGGTGTATTATAAGATCGAAGAAAATAAATTAAAAATATTTATTGTGCAGATGTTATCAGTGTCGTTTCATGTATGTTGTATTGAGAACCACAATCAAAAAAGTAAATGAAATACAATTAAGGACAAAAACAGATGGAGATTTAGAAGGCAGTGAGACATACAAAGAATGGTCATATTTGGAAGGAAATATAGCATAGGTAATTGTATTGTGATTGAATACGTTTTCCCCCAAACATAAGCTGGAGGGAGGTTCTCGCCTTTGGAGAACTAAAGGATTTACTTATTTAACTGTATTAAGCATACTGCACAACTTAACCGCCTCTAGGCGCACAAGAGGCAATACAATAGTCAAGTATAGCAGATTTGATTTTAAATTTGTAGAGTGCAGCAATTACCAAAAGGCGTCAAGGCGCTATAGATCCCCGTCCGGAAACACCAGCTCATAGGCAAAAGAAGTTATCTATAGGGAGGATAACCATGTCTTAAGAGCCTTCCTGAAGGGCAGGAGATGGGGAATGGCTCTTATGTTTTGTTGAAGGGTGTTCCAGAGTTTGCTAGCGGACGTAGAAAATGCTCTGTCGCCCCATTTTTTTCTTTTAGTTCTTGGTTCCGTGAGTTGTAGTTGAAGTGAAGAATGAAGGGGTCTAGCTGGGAGATACCGTCCAAACAGTTTTCAATCTTGTAGGGTATGGGAGGTGAAGGGCCTTATGGACAATGCAGAGAGATTTAAATCTAATGCGTTTATTAATTGTGAGCCAATGTAGGGACTCCAGTCCCTTTGCAGCGGACTGCCCCTTGGGTATGCCCAGGACCTGTCTCGCCAATGCATTCTGCATAACCTGGAGTCTGTACTGCGTGTTCTTATTTGAGTCCAGATACAGTGAGTTACAATAGTAGAGTCTGGACATTACCAGGGCAAGGGCAATTCGCTTGTGAGCAGACTGTTGAATGAATGGGAAGATTTTCTTGAGCATCCTAATAATCCATGTGCAGGTTGTTGTGGTACGATTTATTTGGGCATTGAAATTAAGTTCAGTGTCCATCAATATTCCAAGATTCTTGGCCTTTTTTCCCCGGGATAGGGCATGTTCCCAGGGAGTGTGGCCAGCAATTGCTGTTACAGCTTAATGTCCCTAGGCCGAAGATCATTACTTCCGTCTTGTCCCCATTAAGTTTTAAAAAATTACATGACATCCATTCTGCCACTTTGGTCATGCAGCTAGAGACATTCTCTGCTATTGAGCATGATTTTTGGGGGATTGACACCATGATCTGAGTGTCATCTGCATATGACACTACCTCCATTCCAAAAGAATGGATTATTGCCGCTAAGGGTGCTACATAAAGATTAAAGAGCGTGGGACTCAAGGATGAGCCTTGCAGCACACCACAGGGCAAGGAGAAAGCCTCTGAGTAGAAATGCTGAAGCTTCACCCTTTGGGATCTATCCTTGAGGAAAGAGGACAAGAGAGCTAACGCTTGATAAGAAATGCCAAGGCCTTGGAGCCTATTCAGCAGCAGGGTGGGAGAGATGGTATCAAATGCGGCTGATAGTCCCAGGAGTATCAGCGCTACCCCTTGTCCCTCGTCAACTCGACGCCTAATACAGTCTGTGGCTGAAATGAGAGCAGTCTCTGTTCCATGCTGTTTCCTGAAACCAAACTGGGAGTCATCAAACCAGTGTTGCTTTTCCGCAGTATGCATCAAGTGGGTATTAAGGTGCATTTCCAAGATCTTTGCTGGGATAGGAAGCAGAGAGATCGGGCGGTAGTTCTTACAATCCGTACTATCCAGATTCGTTTTTTTTAAAAGAGGCCTGATGATAGTTTGTTTCCAGCTATAAGGATAGGACCCAGATAGGACCGCATTGTTCATAACTTTACAGAGAGGGTTGGCTATAGTATTTGCTACCGTGTGAAGGACTGCTGGAGGGCAGGCATCTAGGGGTGATCCTGAGAATGTTTTCAGGAGGTATTGTTCAGCCAGCTCAGGAGAGAGTAAGTGGAACACCGAGAGACCTTAACTCTCTTGGTTTAAATATGACAGTGGCCCTTTAGAAGTGAGCAGGGGCCGAGTGGTAGCGATTGGCTGCGTAGGCGTAGTAGTGGTTAGACCAAAATCTGTGTAAATATCCATAATCTTGGAGTGGAAGAAAGTTGTTAGTTGGTTACAAAATACTTGGGAGCTCTCTGGCTCCGTATTGTGATGCGAGGCCGAGAGCAATTGCACTAGCCTGAAGAGTTCTTTGGAGGAGGGGGCATTATCGATTTTGTGGGTGCAATACTTAGATTTTTCTTCCATTAGTGCGAGCTTATATTCCTTAATATCCCTTTTATATGCCATTCTTTCCTGTTCATCTAGGGATTTTCACCATGCTCGTTCTTGACGACGACATGCTTGTTTAAGCACCCTGAGTCTATCATTATACCAAGGTGCTGAAGGGAAGCGTCTTTTATGAACGATTGTCTTCAGAGGAGCAAGTTTATTGACTGCAGTCTCTAGCCATGCAGCGAAGGCCTCCGCCCCGCTATCAGAATCATCTTGGATTACACAGGGTATGCTGTTTAACGTTCTGGCTAGAGTCTCGGCCGAGACTCCTTTCCATTTTCTGGACTTGGCCATAGGGCGAGGAATTCTGTTATTTCTGGTTGCCGGGAGGGGGGCAAACTCAAAGGCAACCGCGCTGTGATCTGACCAACAAATGGGGATGATTTTTTGATAAACTACTCTGGTATCATTAGTAAAAATCCCATCCAAAGTGTGACCTGCCTTATGTGTGGGGGCTAATACTAATTGTGACATTCCAAAATTAGCAAGGGTTTCTAGAAGGGTGCTTGTGTCTTGGTTGTTTGCCTCTTCTAAGGGAAAATTAAAATCACCCAGGATGGTCAACCATCTCTCTGCTAAAAAAGGTTCTAGCAGGCATTTAAGTTCCATGAGGAACGGAGGTCTGGGACCTGGGGGCCTATAGATCAGCAGCCCACCAAACAAACAAGTGGCTGAGGTAATGCGTTTGAAATGTAGGACTTCACAGGTTTGTAGGTTGAAGTCTGATTCTATCAGACATTTAAAATGAGATTTAAAAGTAACGGCCAGGCCTCCGCCCGTACGTCCGACCCCGTCTACCCTCTGGATAGAGTAATTTGCCGGGATTGCATCTGCTAGGTCCGGCCCAGATGCATCGTTGTCCCAGGTTTCAGTAATGAGGACCCAATCCGGTTCCAAGTTTCCTAAAAGAATAGCAAACTCCAGCTTGTGTTTAATGAGGGAGCGGGCGTTTAAAAGAAAGCCACTATATCTCACTCCTTCAGGACAGGAGTTACCAAGGTTTTTGGAGGGTTTAATGACCCTGCACGGCATGGTGTTTGGATATAAAGGCACACTGTAGCCACAGGAGACGCATACCTGTTGATGCTGGTCAAATAGGTTTTCAATGGGGGTGGTAGCGCAGGGGCAGTAATTCCCACTTTCTCTGAACTTAAGCAGGGTTTCTCTAGAGTAGCTAACGCGGACTACCTGTTCCCTAGCACAAGATCCAGGGTTCCGGGTGCCAGGCATAGTCCGGACGCGAGCGGGCGCAGACTGGCTTGCCTTTGGCGCGCCAGCCGCGCGCCCGCTGCGCGCATCCGCTTACCCATGGGGTTTAAGTAGAAGAGTCTTAAGGGACACTAGAGCGCTAACTGCAGGTGTTTGCCTCCCCTCTCCAAGACCTGAAGTGTCTCGAGTATCCCGTTTCCCTCCGCATCAATCTAGCCGAAAACTGCTCGCGGCGGACCGGGGAGTCAGGAAACCCACCCGACCAAAAACAAGACGGAGGTGAGTGGGGCTGGATAAGAGTAGCGCAAAGCAACTAGCGCTTGTGCAAAATTTTAAAAAGCGAAGTTTCTTGTCATAAGTGATTAAGACATTGCGAGAAAAAGAGGTTAAAATCTTATCCCTCAGTAATGTACAGGCACCTTAATAGCAGCAACGAAAAACACCTAGCAGCAGTTCCAACCTTAAAGGTGAATGCGGAGAGTTGCGGTGTACCGGGCGGCACAATCAGATACATACCTGTACACAGAAAGAGTCAACAGAAGCACAGCACAGAAAGAGTCAACAGCAGTTCACATTTGATGCATGAGAACATTCCAAAATATTAAAGGTGTTATTAGATCTGCATAGTGTAAGGTACATTAGAGGAGTATTATGTTACTTACCCTGCATGTAGTGCTGTAGATTCACATGCTTTGCGTAAGTCCACCATCTAGTGTTGGACTCGGATGATTACAAGTTGTTTTTGTTCCAAGAAGTTTTCTTCAAGTCACAAGGCTGTGTGACTCCTCCTCTTGGGAATACTGTGCATGGTCATCGATGCCATCTTCAGATTGTTTTGCCGTGGGTAGATGAGAATGTAAAGAATGCTATGTATGTAAGCATTGAGATGGCCATGCGTTGGTATGAGATAAAGAGTATGAACTGCAACCAACACAAGAATTTGGGGAGGAGGGATGGCACATGTGAATCTACAGCACTACATGCCAAGAACAGATGCTCACAGGGTAAGTAACATAATCCGTTCAATGCATGTGTGCTGTAGATACACATGCTTTGCATAGACCAGAGGTCTTCAAACTTTTTGATGCCGAGACCCCCTGTCAAAAAAATTTAGGCGTAAGGACCCCCTACTGCCAAAAATGTCTAGACCTTGGTACTCCTCATCATTGACAACTATCGACAACCATAAATGCCCCCAATTCCCACAGCAAATCATTTTTACAGTGGGGAAATAATATTAAACAGTGTTTATCAAATGAAAGATCAGCAAGTGTGGGGCGTGGTCAAAGGTGTGGCTTAAAACAAAAGGCCTCATTTATGAGGAATTGGCCTAGGGCAGCGCCACAAGTCTACTTGCAGCGCTGCCCTATGCCAATGTGAAAGGGCAGGAATGCACCTTATTTATGAAATAGGATGCGTTTCTTCCTTTCCCCACTGCGTTGGCGCATAAACTGCTGCCCAGCGCCAATGTAGGCAGGATAGTTTTTGTGCAGGAAGGTGCCCCGGGAGGGATTTTCCTCTTTCTATGTGAGCTGCAGAATGCAGCACACATGGAAAGAGGAAAAAATACGAGGAGACATGAAAACATTTCTCCTCATTACGCCTGCTGAGGGGAGGCGTAAGGTTTTGGCGCTGCCCCAGGTTTACTTGGTTTTATAAATCTGGGGCAGTGTCAAAATCCATGGGTGTTGCGTGGGAACACCCACCGCAATGCCCATGGAACTCCTACTTGACAGACTAAGGCAAGGCAGCGACTTGCGCTGCTTTGTCTTACTCCATATGTATGAGGGCACTCATAGCCATGCAGGGTGACTTTGCGTCGCCTCATAGATACGATTGCGACGCTTTTGCTGCCGGAACTTTAAAAAAATGACGCTTCAGCAGCTCAAGCCTCTCATAAATCAGCCCAAAATATTTTGCTAGTTTTTTAGGTCTTTCACCATCAGGTAGCTACATATAAAATAATGGGTAGCTTGAATGAAAAATAAATTTTAAAAAGTTGTTACTCAGTAGGAAATGCACTGTAGTACATTAGGAAACCTCTATTAGTTAATGCACTGCAGAGGTCTGTGTGTAACCAGAGAGCCACAGAATTTTGGGGCATATTTACAAGCCCTGTGCGCCTCCTTGCACTGCAATTGCGTCACTTTTTTTGACGCATCGGCGGCGCAAACAATGCAGCCAATTTACAATGTGACGCATCTATGGAGATGCGTCACGTTGTAAGCTCCTGCATCACATTATACCTACACCAGGTATAATGCATGCAGGCTAGGCGTTCCCACGCAAAAGCCATGTAGAACTAACGCAGGGAAATTTACAACATTTCACTGCGTCAATCTACGCCTTCACTGCTTCAAAATCCCTACGCCTGCTCAGACCAGGCGTAAGGAATGACGCAGGGCTTTTTGTGTGGGAGTCGCCTATCTGTTGTGGCACATTGCTGGAGTTGCGTCACTTTCATGAGCAACTCCAGCGATGCGTCACTTTTGTGCCAACAGATGTGTCAGTATTTCTGACGCATCTGTTAATCCTTGCGCCATGGAGCACTGTATTGTAAATACAGGACATCCATGGTGGCGCAAGGACATTTGGCACTGGTGCAAGGAAACGGACGCATCTATGCAGATGCGTCAGTTCCTTGTAAATCTGCCCCTAAATTTGGTTGGTGCAGTGGGGAATAGTGACTTGTGGATTTTTAGTGCTACGAGGTCACAGCCTGTGACAGAAAGCGCTGTGAAAGTGTAAGTCATTATTTTATTCTTGCATTACACACATTATAAGGTAGACTGCTACAAACTGTGCAAATAGTTTTGGGATATAATGGAGCTTCCAAAATGTAGATTTTAGTAATACCAGAACATATGTAATGCATTTTTTTCCATAACTGTCCCTTTAACACCTCCTCAGAGGTACTAGCAATTAAAAGCATGCACTTCACAGCCCAGTTGTTAATCTTCTTACTACCACTAAAAAACAAACAATCTTTGCGATCACAAAGCAATTAAAGCCAGCTCCCAAGCACCATTTACATTTGCAGATTACCTCAAAACACACATTTTGCATTTCCTTCAGGCAAGCAGGCACCCTGGCACGAAGGATTGTTTCAGGCCCAGGCCAGCCTCTTCGTTTCACAGCACAGGAGACGGTTAACTTCAGCACGACCTGAATGAAGCGTCCCGGTTTTCAAAAGGAAGAGCACGTTTTAAATTCCAGGCAGAAGTGAGGCCTGGAAATGCGCGACCCCCTTCCCAGGACTCCACGGCCCCCCTGGGGGTCGCGCCCCACAGATTGAAGACCTCTGGCATAGACTGTAAAGCAGTCCCTCTTCCCAGGTAGTGGTTGCAGTTGTTTGAAAGAGTTCTTAGTACTGCTTGACCACACAATGTTTTGTTCAGGTGTGCGGAGTAAACCATGTTGCAACTTTGCAAATATCAGCAATAGGAATGTCCCCCCCAAAAAGCCATAGAAGCTCCAATGTTTCTAGTGGAGTGGGCTTTTGGTGGAATAGGTAAAAGTCGTTTTGCCTTCGCATAACATGTCTGTATGCATTTAACTATCCATCTTGAAATGCCAGATTTAGAAATTAATTTTCCTAAATGAGGAGGTGCAAAGGCAACCAACTATTGCTTAGTTTTTCTAAATGTTTTAGTACTGTCGATGTAATACATCAATGCCCTTTTTATATCCAACGTGTGTAATGCCCTTTCTGCAACTGTGTCTGGTTGTGGAAAAACCCGGGTAAATCAATGGACTGATTAATATGGAAACTACTTTTGGTAGGAATTTAGGGTTAGTTCTAAGCACTACCTTATCCTTGTGTAGTTGAAAGAAAGGCTCTTCTAGGCTTAATGCTTGAATTTCACTAACTCTTCTAAGAGAAGTAATAGCAATTAAAAAGGCAAGTTTCCATTAAAGATATCGCAACTGACAAGAATGTAATGGGTTGAAAGGAGGGCCGTTAATCTTGTTAGGGCAATGTTTAAATTCCATGCAGGGGCAGGTGGAAGTCTAGGGAGAATTATTCTTTTAAGTCCCTCCATGCAAGCGTTTATAACAGGAATTTTAAACGCCAATATGTGTTGGCTATTTTGGAGATATGCGGCAATAGCTGCAAGATGTAATCTGATAGAAGTATATGCTAATCCAGCAGTTTGTGAATGCAATAGGTATAAAATAAGTGTTTGTGCCTTTGCCTGAAGAGGGTTAACATTTTGACAGAATATATCAAAACGTTTCCATTTTGCTGCATAACATTGCCTTGTAGTTGGTTTACAAGCTTCATTAAGAATGTTCATACAGTCTTGAGGCAAATTTAAGTATCCAAACTCTAAGACTTCAGGAGCCAAATTGCAAGATGAATTTCTTTGGGATTGGGATGTCTTAATGTTCCATTGTCCCGCGTGAGAAGGTATGGTTTTAGGGGAAGCTTCTCGTGTGGGGCTAGAGATAGTTCCATGAGTGTTGAGAACCATGGTTGTCGAGCCCACTCAGTCAGCAAATGAATTCACACACTCAAAGACTGATCTTCAGACCAATTGTTTTTGTGTAAAAATATTCTTTTAGTTATTTTATTTCCTAGAACCAAGCAAGCCTGGCACAGGTAAGTGATAAGTACTTTGCAGTAAATATACAGATTGTAACACAGTTTGGATTGCAATTGTAAATGTACTTTGATTTGATTACAGTAGTGTTACTGATAATGCAATGCTTTTCAGAATACAGTACATATACTTTGAATGGGCTTTTTAGTAATATTGCAGGTAAGTTACTTTTGAGATTACTTTTCTTACACAGAATAGTATACCTGGATACTACTCTGGGACATTTCCTGTAAACAGTTAAGTAAAATCGTTTTTGTTAAACAGTACAATTTTAAAGAATTTCTTTAGGTTTTCAAACTCCACACTTAGAAACTTTTCCAAGAAAAACAGTCAATGTTATCCTATGGAGGAAAATAGTGTTATCGATTATAAGGTAAGTATTTGGTAGTGGGAGTTGAGGTTCTGGGGGTAGACTCAGGGGTCCCCCGGGGTCAAGGATGCACTCTCGTTACACCCTCAGCAGCACTAGGGCGGCCAGGTGCAGAGTGCTGAGGCCCAATGTTATCCAATGGGAGGTAGGGGGCCTCCGGTTGGTGGCTGCTGACGAGCAGGCCACTTGGTTGTGGGAGCAAAGCTCCTGGACTTTAGCTCAGGGCAAATGGGGAAACGAAGTAGCACCAAAGGTGCACCCTCAGCGGCACTAGGGTGGCCGGGTGCAGGGTGCTGTTGCGACATCGGGCGCCCTGTTTGCAATGGGGAACCTCATGTTTGCAAAGGCACTGCAGGCTTGGGGACGAAGGTCTTCTAGGTGCGACCACCACTTCGATAGGTAAGTTGGGAAGTTGGGGGTTGGTTAGGCACCGTCGGTTGGGCCACCCAAGGCCATGGGGCGTCGGGTGCAAGGGTGCCTTTTAGGGTCGGATCTTCTTACCAGCTCTTGGTCGCGGTTGGGGGGGACCTTCCGGATTTAGGCTACAGGCGTCGGCTGGAGGCTTGAGGCAGGTCAGGGGTCGGCAGATCTCGGGTTAGGATCGCCAGGGGGACCTCCACGTGGTGTTTGCACACTCGAGCTCGGGCCGTGGACGGCGGGTGCAGAGTGGGGCGGATCCGCGGTGACCGGCCGGAGCCAGAGGTTGCAGATGAACAAATCCGGTGTTCACGGGAGACACAGTCTTTGTGGTTGAAGGCAGGCAGGTCCTCCGGGGTTTGAGGTTGCTGGCTGCAGGACACACCGGGATTTTGCAGGAGCAGGTTCGAGGTCGAGACAGGCCGGTAGGGCTGGGGCCAAGTCAGCGGGCATCTTCCTCTGGTTAGCTTCGGCACGGCTGTTCAGTCCTCCTTCCTTTCTTGAAGTTTCTTCTTGTCTGAGGAAGCAAGGTTTAGGGTTGCCCCTAAATACTAGATTTAGGGGCGTTACAGGTCGGTAAAAAGGTTGGGACCAATGGGTCCCTTCCCTGGGGTGGGTACACCCCCCATTATGCCACCCTCCAGTAGGAGGGGGGCATAAGCCTTTCCCTGGTTGGCTGAGTCCCCCCCATCTGCAAGATGGCGGGGACGGAGAGCTGTGCTTCACCTCGCCTCCCCCACTTGAGTGGTGGAGTTGGCAGAGGTGGGCACACTTCTCTTCCTCACTTGTTTTTCCCGCCGGTTCTTCCGCCCAAAGTGGGGGTCAGAACCAGTGGGGACCAGTTGCTGAAAGCAGCAAGTGGCCTGGGTAAGCTCACAAATGCGGCAAGCCTTTGAAGCTTCCCCTTCGTGAACCCTGCCCATCCTGGGGGAGGAGGCTTGGCACCTTGTCCCAGGATGTGCATTGTTTCAGGCCCCAAAGAGCAGCAGGCTCTCGACCCAGGGGTCCAGAAACATGTCTGGTGGTGGCAGCTGAAAGCAGCCACTCAGCCTGGACACTAGTGGTAGGTCGTTTTTCAGGGGGCATCTCTAAGATGCCCTCTGTGTGCATTTTTCATTAAATCCCACACTGGCATCAGTGTGGGTTTAATGTGCTGAGAAGTTTGATACCAAACTTCTCAGTTTTCAGTGTAGCCATTATGGTGCTGTGGAGTTCGTAATGACAAACTCCCAGCACCACATACTCTTAATGGCAGCACTGCACTTACAATGTCTAAGAATGGACTTAGACACTGTAGGGGTACAGGGCTCATGCCCCTGTACCCTCACCACTGGTATAGTGCACCCAGCTAGAGGGGTGACTGATCACCAGGGCAGTGGGTTGTAGGCATGGCATACAGGGATGTGTGCCATGTCGACTCTTCACTTTGTTCTGCACCAAAACACGCAGCCTGCAAAGGCAGTATGCACAATAAGTGCTGCAGCCCTGAAGGGTCTTCTCTGGTCACAGTGCCCTGGGTACCTCTGGTACCATTTACCAAGGACTGACCTGTGGCCAGAGATGCCAATTGGGTTTAGGCTTCAATGCAGTTTTTAGGGAAAGAACATAGGCCCTGGGTACCTGGTTAGCAGGAGCCCAGGGCACACTCAGCCAAAGCACATCAGCAATTCAGCAAAAAGTGGGGGCAACCATGCAGAAAGAGGGCACTTTCTCACAGTGATCTGCTCAGAAAGTCCGCAATCCGATTGCCTGTCCCTGGGACATGTTCTGCTAACAGATGAATGTTGTGATGTATTGCTAACTTCCATATTTTCTGAGCTAAGTGAGATAATTGGAGAGAGTGTGCCCCTCTGTTTTTTTAAATAATACATTGTTGTCATACTGGCTGTTCAAATAAGGACAACTTTGTGCTGTAGGTGAGTTAGGAAGGCTTTGTTCGCTAGATGAACAGCTTGCAGCTCTAGGTGAATGATATGGAGATTCTTGTGTTTGGAATCCCACAGTCCCACAATAGTAAGGTTGTTGAGATGTGCTCCCCATCCTGTTAGGGATGAATCTGTCATTAGAATTATTTGTGGAACTGGGTTTTGAAACGGCGGCCCTTTGGATAGATTTTGTGGATTGTGGATTACACCATTGCAGATAGTGATACGTGCAGCTTTTTACCAACACTAGATCATGAAGTTGACCCAGTGACTGAGTCCATATGGGGAAAGACATTGTTGTAGAGGTCTCATATTTAGTCTGGCATGTGGGACTATGTAAACACAAGATGCCATCATGCCCAGAAGTCGGAGAAATGTTTTGGCTGGAATAGGAGTTCCTGTTTGAATTAATGTTAGCATATTGCGTATTCGGTCTGCGTTTGGGGATGCTAGCGTTAGATTGGTGTTGAGCATGGCTGTAGATTAGATTTTTGTGGGTTGACAGTGAACCCTAGATGGTGTTGTAAATCCAGGGTCTTTTGAGTGTTTTGTTTGCAAAGAGTGAATGTTTATGCTTTGATTAGCCAGTCATCTAGATAAGGGAAGACATGAATGTTTTCTCTGCACAGATGTGCTACCACAACTGCTAAACACTTTGTGAATACTCTTGGTGCTGTAGTGATTCCAAAGGGAAGAACTTTGAACTGATAATGATTTCCCTGAAATAGAAATCTGAGGTATTTTCTGTGTGCAGGATGAATTGGTATATGGAAATAGGTTTCCTTTAGATCCAAAGTTGCCACGAGGTTTCCTTTTTGTAGTAAAGAGAAGATCTCTTGAAGAGTGACCATATGGAAATGTTCTGATATTATGTAATGATTTAGTGGTCTGAGACCTAGAATGGGCCTGAGACAGCCATCTTTTATGGGAATAAGGACGTATAGTAAATATACTCCTGTCCCGTGAAATTGTGTTGAAACTGGTTCTATTGCTCCTTTTTGCAATAGAGCTGTTATTTCTTGTTGCAGAAGGATTTGGTGTTGCATGGATAGTTTGTGTTTGCGAGGTGGAATATTTGGAGGAGCTGTTATGAGCTCCAGACAATAACCATGTTGGATAATGTCTAAGACCCATTAGTCTGTTGTAAATGAATTCCAGTTTTGGAGAAATTGTTGAAGACAACCCCCATCCGGTGTTTGGTGTTGTGGGGGAAAGGTAAAGGAGTCATTGCTTAGTATTTGTATTTGAGGAACAGGTATGGTTTCCTCTGCCTCTTCCTTTAAAATTGTTACCTCTGTAAGAACCTCTGTAGAAGGTCTTAGTTGTTGAGGTTTGTCCCCGAGTTTTATATTGTGAACCAGAGGTATCTGTGGACGCTGTCCTTGCCCCTTGTTTGAAATTGGGCCTACGAAAGGAACCTCCAAAGGTGTTAGTTCGTAGAGCTCTCATTGATTTTGCTACATCGGTGTCCTTTTTCATTTTATTAAGGACTGTGTCTACCTGCGGCCCAAAGAGATGTTCATTGTCAAATGGGAGGTTTAATATGGTCTGTTGTACCTCCGGTTTGAAACCGGACACCCACAACCATGCAGGTCTTCTTACTAGAACACTGGTATTTATACTTCTAGCAGCAGTGTTGGCTGCATCTAATGCACACTTCCAGTTGTTGGTGAGAAGTTTGCCTTCGTTAACCATCTCTTGACCTATTTTTCTGGGCTCCTCTGGGAGGTGTTGGAGAAGTCCCTCCATGTCATCGTACCTTGCTAGTAATGCTTGGCTATTAGCTATACGCCAATGTTTAGCTGCTTGTACCGCAACTCTTTTACCAGAGGCATCCATAAGTTTGGATTCCTTTTCTGGTGGTGGTGCTTCTCCAGGTGTTTGGGAATTAGCCCTTTTTCTAGCACTAAAGAGTGAGGAGGTAATTGACCTCTAACAAAAATGGGGTCTGGTGGTGGTGGTTTGTATTTTTTTTTATCAATGCGAGGATTCATTATTCTTGCTTTGACAGGTTTTTAAAAAATCTCATCTACATGAAGTGTCATACTCTTTAGAAGTGGTAAGTATTTTGCCCCTCTTTGTGTAGTAGATAAAGTCTCAAAGAGGAAAGCCTCTTCTATGGAGTCCTTATAGAAAGGCACCTGATAAGTGGCTGCTCTGGCTATGAGATCCTGATAAGCTGATGCATCATCAGGTAGTGATGGACGGCTAGGGTATAAATCAGGATCAGTGTCAACATGTGGGTCAATATTATAATCATCCCAGGAATCCCCTGGTTGCGTGTCATCTGGGATGTCTTGATCCTCGTCTACGGTTGACTGACGAGACATGTTACCTGCCTCAGATAATTGTGGTGAGTGAGGTGGTGGAGTGGGTGGTGGAGGTGTGGATTGTGGTACAGGTGGAGTAGGAATCAGAATGTGCAATGAACTAGTAGTCGCATCCTTTATTTACTTCTTTAGGGGTTGAACAGGAAAGTCCAAAGCCTCCTCAAAACTCAACTGCTTCTTAGGAGTATGTTATTATGGCAGCTGTACCATAATTTTCTTTGTTTCAGGCTTAATTTGAAGTGTTTTCTGTTTCGTATCGAGCTTTAGGTGATCTTGCTCGAGGATTGGCCCTGGGAGAGATTTTGGACCGCAAACAAAGCATTTCGGTGGAGGAAACTTTGCCTTTGATGGAGGAAGGTTCAATTCCAAAAGAACAAGGTCTTTTTTTTGGTGCCAAGATCGAAGATTGAGGTTTTCTGGTCTCGGCTGGAAGGGATAGAGAGGCCCCTGCTGTAGGCCGAACATTCAGAGCAGAGCCGGAGGGCGAGGCTTCAGAGTCATGGTTTCGGTGCAGGTCATGACGTGTGCAGTGGCAGCCCGTGAGCAGTTTTCCCATTGGAGACTGAGGATTTGGTTTTCGGAGCAGGAGTAGAAGTACTCACGTACATTGTTTTTGTGCTGGCAGAAGAGTAGCCGAGTCTTCTTCTGATTGAGACTCGGAGTCATGTATGGAAAGGGATTCTTCCTGTGCCACTGAAGCGTCTTCTTCCTCCTTCTGTCGCCTGAAGATGTCGGGGACATCGTCCATTTGCTTGGGCTGCATTTCTTGTCATCTAGCCCATTCGATCTCGAAGAGCCATTTTTGACCGAAAAGACTTACAGGCCTCACAGGTGTCCTCTCGTTTTTCCGGCAAGAGACTTAATTTGCAAACGGGATGTTGGTCGGTGTGAGGGAATTTGGAGTGGCACTTCGGACAGAAACGGAACGGAGTGCGTTCCGTTAGCAAATCATTTTCGATCTTGTTCGAAATGGAGAAGTGTTGCCCTACCAGGCGTGGCCCGCTACGAAGTCTAATATGAGATGTGTACTATACCGATCGAGACAATACCGTCGAGATATATAACGGACCGAAGAAGACTCGAACCGGAGCGCGAGCTAATACATGCGCAGTATTACCAAGAGGAGTCACACAGCCTCGCGACTTGAAGAAAATTTCTTGGAACAAAAACAACTTTTAATCATCCATGCCCCACACTAGATGGAGGACTTATGCAAAGCATGTGTATCTACAGCACACATGCCTCAAACAGTACTTACCTTATTCCGATGAGCTTGGTATCTAAATTTATATAAAAGTACATATTTTTATAAATTGGTGTCAGATTTCTCTATTGTGCGTCTCAACTACTGCCTTTGTGTGTGCAGTAAATGCTTAGCACTACCCTCTGATAAGCCTAACTGCTCGCCCACACTACCACAAAAGAGAGCATTTCGGGTGTCATTTGTGCCTCTGTAAACTGATTGGAGTTTGATGGACTCTTTACACAATATGCCTTGTTTTGGTCCACTATATAAACCGCCAGCTTCCTACACATGGGATGACAAACTAGGATGAACCCATATTGACAATCTTTGGAATGATGAATGATGAATGGGGGTGCGGGCGAAAGGCGGGCACCAGGGCAATGCAACAAAATGCAACACTGCTTATTACTGGAGATCTCCCACTGCCCATCCCATATTGGAAGGGTTCAGGAGGATGAACATTTGCCCTCAGGCTAAGGAGGTGATAAATGCTTGTAGAGAATGCCCAAGAAAGCATAAGACGATCTGGGGGTCATGGTTGGACTTCTCCCTGGGACAGTAGCTGAAATGAAGGGCACAAGTACCCGAGAGAGAAGGTTAGTGTCTACACACTGCGGGAGTGGGGGAGTGAGGTATTATGAATACTTTTATTGGGTGGTTTGGTTACAGCTCGAACATTAAAACTTAAGATTTAAAAAAAAAAAAAAAGAAAAGAAAAAAGGAGCCTGGTTTTCAAAAGATGTGAAGTCATACATGATAATCAGAGAGCAAAAACTACTATCAGCACCTCGGAGGCTAGTTCATTGGGCAGCCAAAAGTACAGAAGGAACCATCTTTGCAGTGAACCATCCTTGCAAGGCCTTGTCCTTGCCCCAATTGTTTCAAGGGTTATATCATGGAAGCAGGACAGGACCATTGGACCATTCAGTACTCATGGGACCATTCAATTACTGGACATATCACGCATTTGCTGTGTGTAAGTGAAGTGTGGTGCAAACCTATGTATGCCAAAGGCGCTGCCTACTTATGAAAAAACGTGACAGCACACAACTCCAATGGCTGCAACCATGCAGACACCGAGAGTGCTGCTGACACCACGCATAGTAGAGACAGCAGATGCAGGCAAAAAGAGAGGACATTTGGAAGCCTCAAGACTGGCTTAGCAAAACCTTTGCGGTGAAATTGGCGATAAGAGAATGAGTTGGACAGGGTCTCTGAGAAAAAACCTCAGGTTATCAGCCAGGTATTGGGTGACCCGAACCAACAATAATGGTCCTACTAGGTTATACAGAATGTCAAAGAGTCGGTGCAACAGAGCCATAAGAGGTGTGTCTTGCAGGTAAGTTAGAAGGGTAGATTGGGATAATACTACTGAGCGGCCCAACATCCCTATTTACTGTGGTCAAGCCATGGTTTTAAGATTTCAGTGTTATACAGTAGAAAGATGCAGAGGGCTGTCAAAGAAATATTTTCCGTTATTTTGTCCAGCTAGGTGGGTGCATGGATTATTCTGAACTGATTTATCTACAAGTGCATATCCAGGCTTGGCTGATCCTTTGAGTAAGCTAGCAGCTGGTGTTTTTGAGGTTCACACGCACAGTAATGTCTAAAACCTTGCTCATGGTCACCTCTGAAAACCCCACGCCATTGGAAGGACCGTGGTCTGCTGGTTACAGTCCTCTAAGTCACAGAGTCCATGACAAGAAGCTGTGGTAGCCCAGATCTGGGTTTCTTATTGTAGTATGCTGGAGTGCGTTATATTTTTATTGATTATCCATCATAACATAGAAATAGCCCAAACAGGAACTCATTAAACTACGATTGAATTACACCGAAAGCAGACAATAGCATAAACAGAACCAAAAATCTAAAATATGACAAAACAAATAGTGCAAATTTAAAGTTCCAAATGTTGCCATTACACGCGAACCCATAGAATCTTAACAGGGAGAGTAGTGCGACTCTGTCCTCTGCCAAGTATGTCATGAGCAGCAGTCACTTTGTACCATGACACCCAGTATTCCTTAGCTACATGAGGATATTCTCTTCAAGTAAATAGAAGGGAATTACTATGCTCTCCAGATTACAAATGGTGGAATCATACCTGGGCACGTTCAGGATGAATCTAGCAATTGCTATTGGTAATAAATACTAATTCAATGGTCTTGGGTGAGCCAGTTATTCAAGACACTAACTTTACACAGCTGCTAGTAAAGAATCCATTAACCTCACAGTTCGCACTTATCAAGCTGCCAAGACGTACTACTAGAGGATAAACTTTGAGGAGTGCTGGTCTTTAAGAGTTAGGATGTATTTGAGAGTGTCGTTTGGTGTGGAGGCACTCTGCATGGGTGGTGCCCACAAGTATTTACAAGGGTGACCTGAAATATTCTTTGCGCAATAAAGCACTCCACGGAGTCCACTGATCCAATCCTTGTCTGTCAGACCTTTTAAACGGCTTGAGAGCAGGGGAAAAACCAGCCATGGAGGTGAAAAAGCAAGCAAGATGAGAATGCAGCAAGGTGCCATCCTGTGCTGCAAGCTGCCTTAAAGTAAAGTGGTTGCTTTAAGATATTTAATGCCAAGACATGTATGGGTCTCAGTAAATGATGCTTGAAGATAAAATGTGAGAAATGGAAAAGAGAAGTATCCTTGTTGCAGATGAGTACACAGTGAAACTTACCTTCCCTTTGCCATGAGGTATTCCCAGAGGACAGTGCCTCACAGCCCCAAGCAGTGCAGCCACTGCACAACTGTAGCCAGCTACAGCCTCGGGCGAAGACTTCAATGCTCCCAGACGCTCGATGCAGCGATCCAGAAGCGGAGAGATGTAGGACGGCAGAGCCACAGCGATGCAGCGCAAACACCAGGCTGCAGACAATCGGGCTGAGGCACTGGGGTGTAGGAGGACAGAAGTGATTGTGTCCAAAACTCCTGAAGTAAAGATAAGGACATTGGGTGCTCAGCGGGAAGATATTTGCATCAACCTCCTGAAAAGGTCCTAAAAGTAGTCATTTTTCAGTTAAACTGCCATCCTATGAGGCACACAATATACACCTCCACTGCAGCCAGCACAACACACAAAGCCAAGAAGTTGCCAGACAGGAAAAGCAAAGGTACAAAATGAAGACTAGAAAATAAGCATTTTCATGGTAGCACCTAGGCCCTGGAACAACATCCCATCACAGATACAACTCAAACTTTTGCTCCTTCACTTAAGGAAGAAGCCATAACCCGTCATTCAGTTGCAGCAAATCGTTCCTTGCAGTCCAGTTGCCAATTTCTTATTTGTTTTTAAATTACATCTGCACCGCTCTATTGCCCCGTCGCTAGATTTGTGCTATGCAAGCATTAATGCCCAAATACCAGCATGAGAGCCATCCACTCCAGAGATGAAGAGTTTCACCGAACATCCAAGTGGACACCACCTCTATTACAAGAACAAGAACATACTCCCCATAAAGAGTAACAGTGCAATTGTAAGATCAGAGTACTAATGAAATGCAGACGAGCAGTGACGTGATACCTCCCCATGAAGTATACTGGCATGTCAGTGGGTGAGGAGGAGCTCAGAACTCCTTTGTGGTTACCTGCGCTGGAATCCTTCAGCAGTGGTGCAGCCGTGGTGCCCAGATCCTGCACAAGCATCCCCAACTCGTGAAGAGTGCAGACCAGAACGTGCTGACTGGCAGCTACATCTGTGGTGCCAACACGCGTCTCCACATTACCATCATTCATTTCAGCATCTGGGACACAAAAAAAGCAACTGTTAAAGGCACTTTTCATGCTAGGTCACCCTTTTTTGTGCTATCTTACCTTCAACTTAACTAGCATTGCTTTACAGACACTGAACAGCTTTCAGGTTCTTTGCACTTCGGATGTAGGAAACATTGGTCTATGCCAGGCCTTGCATAGCCACAGCAGCGAACAGTAACATCATGCAGTTTGGCAGTGCCTCCCATGTCCACTCACAAGACCAAAGAAATCACAGAATAACAATGCACAATGATATTACCGTGTTCTAATCAGCAGCACAGCAAGTGCCATCACAATATATAAAGGATTTCAGAGGAGCATTGCACTTTTTAGATATAATTTTAACTGAACTGTAACAATAAAGACTATATGCTTTGGAGAGGTTAGTACCTTCAACACATTAGAGGAGAAGCCCTTTGTATCAGAGTAGTCTTACCCTCTGGCAACTGAAGTCCCACCTTGAGCAAATCACATGTAAAGGTCTGAAAAGGCATCCCACGTATATGGAGGGGTGCACCATTTCTACAGCTTTCCCACTCTACTGCTACCAAATGGACAACTGAGACCAGTACCTTTAGGAAACGTTAATGCTCCTCCAACTTTGGACCACTGGTCCCATCGAAGGTGTAGTTGAGGTAGGCAACGTATCATTTTCGCAACAAAATTATCCCTAAGTCAGCAAAGGCCTGGAACTAGGGATGGAGAGGTTTTGGGGTGTATAATGTCAAGAAGAACTGAACCACCGAGGAGCAAGCAGAAGGTAAGTGCTGCTGGCCCAATTTCTCATGGAGGGAGGTTAAACGCCAGACACATCATTTCTAATGTGGCAACTAATTCTTGGCACAAATTAATAGTGAGGGGATCTCATAAGTAATGCTCTTTCTGATGGATACTCTAACTGCAGATCCCTTACCTTTAGAATATCTCTAAGAGCCACATATAAGTACCACTCAAGCGCATTGACGTCAGTTTCTTTCATTACACTTTCCACACCCTCAGATGCAGAGCTAAAAAAATATATAATTATTTGTGCCAGTATACAGATCTCCAGTTTGGAGCTTTGAAGCAGAGGCTTTACTTGTGTCCAGTGTTTCCTGTGGGGGCATTTTTCCATCAATCTATTCACTTCTCATCTCAAGGCACATCTTCCCAAATTCTTCAGTTGGAAGCAGGATCCCAAAGCACTGGCCTTGGATGCATTTTTTCCTCCACCTTCAAGTCCCAAGTCTCTCTTACGCCTTTTCCCTCCCCCCTTTCTCATGATAACCAAATGCCTGGAAAAAATTAAGACAATTAGGAATCCTGATCATAGTGTCACCATTCTGGAGTTTTCAAGTTTGGTTGACAGATCTCTGATCTACGTCAGTAGATTTTCCAAATCTTCTTCAGGTATCTTCTGACTAACTGTAGGGGCCAATATCACCATCCAGTGGTTTCAGGCCACCTCTCGGTGCCAAGAAAATGTGTAGTCCCTCTGAACTAGCTGGAGTCTTGAACCCAGTCTTAATCTGGTATTGGCAAATGTCTCTGAAGAGACTAATTTCCTAGCCTCTCTTCCTTCTAACAATATGTTTTACACAACAGTCAATACTTCTAGCTGGGCAATTTCACTCCATCAGTATTTTGCAGACAATAAACTGGTGGGGGAAACATCCATTAATACGGAAACTTCTCAGAGGACTATCGCCAAGTATACTTCCTTCTACTAGGTATCAGAATTTATGGGATGTAAACCTGATGTTAGAAATGTCTGAATTTTGGTCAGATAACTCAAATCTTGGTTTAAAATTTCTATTATCCAAATTAACTATGTTTATTTAATCTCTATCAAAAGAGTTTCTGACGTTAGAGCTCAGGACGTTATCTGCTGAACAATTTTCTCCTATTGGAGTTTTATTTTTAATTTCCAGAAAGACTAAGACTCATTTTCTGTTAAGTATCCCAGTTTCCCAGATGGTGCAAAATGAAATGGTTACTTAACTGTAGGAGTAGTTTTGCTGCTTGAAGAATTTTCTGGATTCACATGTCTGTTTATTCCGGCACCTACATTTCCTTTCTCTTATTATTTTTTTCCTGTTTTTGTGGGCATCGGCCACCATTTGGTGGTATGTCCGACCCCCGTGACATAAGACGTGCTGCCCGAAGTTCCTGTGCGTGGTCACCTTCATAATCTTTTTTTCCACTGGCGACTTTCATTTCTTTGAACTTCGATAACTGTGTGTTCCTTCCTCAGCTGTTCGCAGGACTCTCCCCTTCATTTCCAAGAGAAGTGGGAGGGCCACATGTGAATCCAGAAATTTTTTGATGCTACAAAACTACTCCTCGAGGTATATACCATTTATTTGAAGCGTGAATCTTTTCTGGATTCACATGCAGAGTATTTATTTTGTAGCAGAACAGGTCTCCTTAGGGAGGCTAGGTAGAAATTAATAGGTGCTTGCAAACATGTGTTTAGCACTTTTTGTCCCACTTGAACTTCTTTGTTGATTTGAATGTCTACACAGTAATGTTCTGTGAAGGTGTGTATGAACGACCAAGTAGCTGCCATACAGATATCGTAGGATACATCTTCCAGCTTAGGGGCGCAACCTTCTTTCCTCTGGAGTGTGCCTTGGTTTCTCCTCTATGTTACTGCTGCCTTCGTGTAGCATGTCTGAATTGTTTGCACGATCCATCTTGTCTACGTCACAGTGTCTAATGTGACCGGTAGTCCCTGTAGACACTGGTGTCCCCTTGCCTGATGGTGCAAATGAAACCAAGAACTGTTCTCCCATTCTGAAATGCTTTGTTTTCTGGCGGTCGTACACCACCGTTCTCTGGACGTTTTGAATGTGCAAGGCTCTTTCAGGGTGCTCCTTTGGGTGTTGGAAGAACGCTGCTAGATGTATAGTTAGATTTACATAAAATTATGACACCATCTTTGGCAGAAATTGTGGGTTTGTTCTCCTGATGACCCTTTTCCTTATGTACCTGTAAGTATGGTTCCTCAGTGGGGAGTGCTTGTAGCTCGTGGACTCTATGCAGTGATGTGATGGCGACTAGGAAGGTTATCTTTGGAGTTAGAAATTTTAGCTCTGACTTGTGCATTGGTTCAAAAGGTTCTTTCGTTAGCTGAAGTGAGTGAGCACTATGAGATTCCACATGGGCGTGAGTGCTGACCCTGGAGGTGCCACTTTTTTTTGCCCCTTCTAGGAATCTCTTGATGACTGGTGTGCTAAAGAAGCTTTTGCACTAGTCCTCTAGTGTACTCTAAAATGGCGGATAGGTGAACCTTGAGTGATGCGCAAGTTAAGTTCTCACCCAGCAAGTGAGTAAGGCATGTGATGACTGCGGTGTCCCTATTTCTACTATCAATGAGTTCCCGCTTATCACACCAGTGGCTATACCTCTTTCACTTTGCGGCGTAGCACCTCTGCGCATTTGGCCTCTTTGCTTCTCTGAGGATCTCCATACTGCTCTGCAGGAGGTCAAGGTTCACGAATTCAAAGTACTCAGGAGACAGGCTGCCAGGTTGAGGCTTCTCAGCTGTGGGTGACATACTTGTCCTTCCTGTACTGTGAGTTAGTCTTGAACCACTGGAAGCTTTATTTTGTTTCCCTAGAGATCTCCATTAGGTCTGAGAAATAGGTCTGTCTCGCCCATTGGGGAACTATTAGGATGAGCATCATGGCTGACTGTATTTGTATTTTTATAAAGCTCGGCTTAGCCCAATTTTGGTCTAGGTCCCCTTCAAACCATGAAAATGACAGCCTTGGTAAAGGCACAGTTTTGGCAATGTTGTTTAGAGAAAAGTGCATACCTCATCCACTATGGGCAGATTGACAAATGTGTTTTAAACAGTGAAATGGCATTACAAGTATGAGGATTTTACAGTTTACACACACCCAGACTTTGCCAGAGCTCTTTACCCTAAGCTCCGGTAGGGCATTCTCCTGCTATCATCACTTAGGAGCTCTCGGGCATTAGCAAACCAAACTAGCAAGCTATGCCCAGGTTGCAAGCAGGCAAACAAAACTAAGGCCCATTTTCTCTTTTTTGCAGTGCTTTTAAAAGACATGAGATCAAAATGGATTAAACCATTGTGTTTGCTATTGGGCGTAAGGAGGTAGCAGGATGCTTTAAATATTTGTAAATATGGCACTAGACCTTGCGTGATGTTTCTTATTTCCAGGTACCCACATGCTGCGTGGTACTAGAGAATGAAACTGTTAAATTGTTTTTAAGTTGAACATATTTATTAGCGAACTGTAAATTGATGATGAATTTGTAAATGTTTTAGCAACTGTGATGCACTCTCAATTAATATTTTAATCTCATGAAATTGTGATTTTATTGCTGTATTATCAATGAATTGTTGACTATTTTTGATGATTACCATCTGAGCCAATGGTATTGGGAGAAAAGCGAATGCAAATGTCTCGGACCAGTTTATCAATAGGACATTCCCCTTGGATCGATGGTGTTGGTACTGGGAAGCAAAGTCTTGGCATTTTGCATTTTCTAAGGTTCAATATAGTTCTAGGTCTGGTGTGCCCCACCTGTGAAAACTACATTTAGCATCTGCTGCTTTGGCTCCGATTCGTGGGTTGCATTTGCTGGTCTGCTTAGTTCGTCTGCCTGTACATTCGGTTTACCCGGCAGGAGTATTGCCACAAGGGTCCTGCCTCTTTGGATGGCCCACTTCCATATGACCTGGACCAGCTTGGAGAGAGGGTATGATCTTCCTCCCGCTTGTTTACATAACATTGTGGTTATGTTGTCTGATTGGATCAGCACCATTTTTACCTTTACCTAGGCATGAAAGGCCTTCAGTGATAAGAGAGTGGCCCTGAGCTCCAACACATTTATGTACTTGACCACCTCCGTCAGGCTCCACAGGCCTCCGACATTGAGGCTTCCCATGTGTGCCCCTCTCCCCATGTGGGACGCACCTGTATAGTTGGTAATTCAAAGGGTCTCCCCACAGTAATGTGACCGGTGTTGCACCATTGCATCTCTCTCTGAACCCTCTGTGACAACCACTAGATCCTCCAACTCTTGTTCTGCAATCATTCCTGAATTGGGAGCATGCGCAGTCTGCGTGTGAAACGAGTGGCATGCAGGATGTCATTGGTCACATCAGTTTATTTATCGTTCTACTTTTCGGTGCCTGCCCATTCTGGTGAGGCGAGTTTGTGCCTGCAATGCCAAGAATCTCCTGGGAATTGTGAATGCCCTTGCCCTTCTCGAATTCAGTGTAACTCCCAAGAACACCTTCTCCTGTTGTGGGAAAGGGGAGTACTAGTCTAGGTTTACTGGGAACCCCAGGTTGTGGAGTGTTAACATTACAATGCAAACATTCTCTTGACATTGGTGCCTTCACTAGCCAATTGCCTTGATAGGGGTAAATGTGTATTCCCTGTCTGCATAGGTGTGTGGGCAGTGCAGTCAGGAACTGTGTGAAAACCCTGGGTGCAGACTTTGTCAATAGATCACACTATGAATCGATAATAGACCTGGCTCACGATGAATTGGAAGTACTTCTTGCGGTTGTGATTGATTGTGACTAATGCTGACCCCCCGGCTAAATGCCATCGTAAACCAGCTTTCAGCAAAATTGATCCGCTGACGTTCAATCAGGCATTGGATGCCTCTAGGCCTGCCCTCCTGGGTGATCTCGCTGGATTTACAGACTGGGAGACTAGTGGTGTGGACTTGTTAGCGCCGTCTAACCCTCCTAGGCTTTCTAGGTTGTCTCCCTCTAAACCGTGGTTCACCCCGGAACTTAAACTGCTCAAGCACGATTGCAAAGTTCTGGAGAGGAGGTGGCGGCGCAGCAACTTTTGTCCAGCAGCTAAGCTACAACAGAGGCGCAAACAAAAGACCTACTATGAGGCCATAATCCAGGCTAAAAGGTGCTTTTATTCTGCTCGCATTGACTCTGCCAACAATAATGCCAAGGAAATCTTTGCTATTGTTCAGAACTTCATGTCACCTATTGCTCAATCAAATACGTCTCCTTCGACTGATTCCTGGTGCGACAATCTCTCCTGTTTCTTCAGGGATAAGATCTGTACCATACAAGCAACTTTTACTTCCTGCGACAGTGTCTTAGGGACTGAGTCGGTGACATGCTTGGCTCACCCTACCCACCTCCTTCAGGCTTTCAGCCCCGTGGACCTGTCTGAATCTCTCAAACTCTTAAGAGGCCTGAAGTCAGGCTCTCCCGTGGACCCTTGTCCAGCCAGACTGTTGGCGACAGCCGCTGAGACTATTAATGCCGAAGTGAACGGTATTATCAATCTGTCCCTACAGAAAGCTTGTGTCCCGGCTGCTTGGAAGCGGGCCAAGATTCTTCCCCTTCTAAAGAAGCCTTCCTTAGACCCCCTTAGCTTAGGGAACTACCGCCCTATTTCCCTCCTGCCCAGTTTAGCTAAGGTCTGTGAGAAGGTGGTGACTAAACAACTTACTGAGTTTGTCGAAAGCGCAGGCCTCCTGCACCCGGCACAGTCAGGGTTTAGGGCCGCCCACAGCACCGAATCAGCCTTGGTCGATGTCTCGGAAGCCATCCGGGAGTGTCTGGACGCTGGCGGTAGGGCGGCATTGATTTTGCTCGACCTATCGGCGGCGTTTGACACGGTCCCGCACTCACGGCTTCTCTCGCGACTCACCGAGATAGGGGTCTCTGGTTCAGTATGGGGCTGGATCAAGTCCTTCCTGGATGGACTGGTCCAACAGGTCTGGCTTCCGCCGGCCTCTTCTGCTCCCCAGACAGTGACCACAGGGGTCCCCCAAGGGTCTTCCCTTAGCCCCCTTTTGTTTATGTCACACCATTGGTCTACTTGGCGGAAGAACTGGGAGCAAAGATCATCGCTTACGCGGACGATACCCAGCTTCTTTTTACATGGGAGAAGAATACGGACTCAGTCTCTTCTGCGAAGCACTGCTTGTCTTCCATTTTTAAATGGCTGGCCTCCTCGCAGCTCAAATGCAACGAGGGGAAGTCCGAGATCCTTCTCTTCGGGAATTTTCCCCCTAAGTTTAGGGACTCCCTCTGGCCAGTAGAATCCCCTATGCCCACCTCTATCGGGAAGCCCGTAAAGAATTTGGGGGTTTGGTTTGAGGAGAACCTTGCATTTCACACGCAAGTTAAGAAGCTTGCCGGCACGTGTTTCGGCCTTCTCAAAACCCTTAGGAAATTTCTCCCCCTTCTGCCTAGGGCCGCAAAAGAGACAGTTATCCGTGCCCTCATTCTTTCCCGGCTGGACTACGCTAATGCGCTCTATGTGGGGATTCCTGGCTACCTGCTGAAAAAGCTGCAGGTGGTCCAGAATGCGGCAGCCAGGCTTCTTGACTTGCCTTTCAGAAGTAGTGTGAGCCATCATCTGTGCTCATTGCACTGGCTGCCCGTTACGGCAAGGGTAAAGTTCAAATCACTAATCATTGCCCACTGTGCACTCTACGGCCAAGGACCTACTTACCTGCAAAAACGTTTCTCCTTCTATGCCCCTGTGAGACAATTACGCTCTTCGTCTCAGCTTCTGGTTCCCAGTTTTAATTGCCAGAGGTTAGGTGGCAGCTCGCTTGCCCGGAAAGCTGCTGTGGCCTGGAACGCCCTTCCCTTTGCGCTTCGGAACATTAAAGATCCACCGACTTTTAGAAAGCTTTTGAAAACTCATCTCTTTGCCTAGGTTTCTTTCTTCCCACCCCTCACTGGCTCCGCGCCGGGACACTCCTGAGTATCTGTGCGCGTTATAAAAATAAATAACATAACATAACATTGGTATGTGAAGGTAAGCAATGTTTTGTTCCATCGTGGCCATGTAGTCCCCTCTTCTAATTAGAGGAATGACTTCCTGTAGTGTAGTCATTTTAAAATGTTGAGTTCTTATGCATTTTATTAGTTGTTTGAGGTCTAACATTGGCCTTGAGACCGATCTGGCTTTGGTTCAGTGAAGTAACCGGAGTAGACTCCGTGTTGGAGTTCATTTTTTGGGAAACTTTCCATCATCTGTTTTCCTAGGAGTTACTTTACTTCCTGATACAGATGAATGAACTTCCCTCTGGAATAAATCTTTGCACTGTGGGTGTTTTTGAGCAACTTGATGCAATACCCAGGCACTGTTCAAATTAGTATCCATAAGGGCCGAGGTGACTGACTACCGTTCGTGGAAGAACGCCACTATCCTGCCATGTACTGTGGGGGGGGTGGCGAAAGTCACTCGGTTGCAGACCCCGAGGTCTTGGGGGCTTGTTCTCTTCCCCTCCTTCTTCCACAAAAGGGCTATCGTGCAAGGCATTGCCATTTTTTTAGAAATGAACTTGAAAACGCAAAGAACAGACCGAGGAAACTCTTCGATCTACTAAAAGATCAACCGAACAAATTAGCCAAATCTTCCCTATTAACAGCTAAATCAGATCTGAACTGTGAAGATTTTTTAACATTCTTTACTGATAAACCCAGCTCATTGGAGAGAGAACTCAAGAATAACGCTGAAAAAGCCTCAAATCTAAGGAGTGAACAACGGAGGAACCCTGCCCTACCGACAAGTAATGCCCAAAAATAATGCTCATTGGTCAACCTTCAATCTATATGATCAGCATGACATTACCAAAATATTACTATCTCTGAAACCAAATAATCATTACAATGACCCTCTGCCGGCAAAATGCTGGCCCTCCTGCAACCTCATGGTCATCCCCTACTGGACTAAGATAATTAATGAATCGCTTGCCCAAGGATCAATTCCGGCCTGCCTAAAAACCGGCCAGGTTATCCCTCTCCTAAAGAAAATCTATGGATAACCCATCGGACCCAAACAACTTTCGTCCGGTAACAACCATTCCCCTACTAGCCAAAGTACTAGAAAAATGTGCTCACAATCAATTAAGTCAACACATTACTGAATTTGAATTACTAAATGACTGCCAATCAGGGTTCAGACCGAACCACAGTACGGAGACAGCAATCCTACACATATTAGATGACACTCTGCTAGCCCTCAACCGTAATGAAACCTGCCTCCTGATCCTTCTGGACCCATCGTCTGCATTTGACCCAGTAAACCATCCCAAATTATTAGAACGCCTGGAGAATAGGATGGGCTTATCGGGAACTGTACTGAAATGGTTCTACTCCTTCCTAGAGAACAGATCGCAAAGATTCCTGGTGGACAACAAGCTATCCCCACCATCTCCGATTCAAATAGGGTTCCACAAGGATCAACTCTATCCCCTTCACCATTTAATCTATACATCGAACCATTAACTAAAGTATTGCATAAGGCTAACATTTCCTTTCACATGTATGCAGACGACACCCAGCTGTATATGAAGATATCATCACTGGAAGAGATCAACACTATGAACCAAGCACTCAAGAAAACCGTTGAATGGCTAGCTGACAATCATCTTAAGCTCAACTCACAAAAAACCGAATTCCTTCTGATCTCCCCTCCTAAAAGTTCAGCCAAGATTAAAGAATGGACCAAGATGATCACAGCACTAAACGGTACCCTGACTATAGTTGACTCAACTAAATCCCTTGGTATCACACTGGATAAAGAATTAAACATGCGAGCCCACATCAACACAATGGCAAAAAACGCTCGTTTTCATCTGAATTACCTCAGAAAACTGAAGCCATTCATCGATCCCGGTGATCTGAAAATGGCAGTCCAGGCGCTGGTCATATCAAGAATTGAATATGGATGCGCAACTCTATCAGGACTGCCTAAGATCTCAACAGCTCCCCTAAAAGCTTGTCTCAATGCAGCAACTAGACTTATAAGGGGAACAAAAAAATACGACCACATCACTCCACATCTGAAAGCGCTCAACTGGCTACCATATGAGGCAAGAATAGAGCTAAAAATTGCATGTATTACACACAAGGCAATACACCACAAAACTCCACATTACCTGGCCCATACAATTACGCTGTCCGGAGACACTAGACCCTCGAGGGGAGCCGAGACATTTCTACTGAAACCAGCATTCTTCCGTAAGAAAAGAACTTACGATAGAGCGTTCACGGGAGCTGCACCTAGGATTTGGAATTCGCTCCCACCGAATATAAGAATAATCACCTATGGTCCACGATTCAAAAAGGATACCAAGTCCTTTCTGATGGGTAAATTTCTCCCATAACGATCAACAGGGACGACTAAGTCTTTATGGAACTGTGCTGTCAACCTGGCGATCCTAAACTCAACTGTTCAAGTAAGCTATTGTAAACAGGATTACTGCCCTGCTAGTCACAGAACAAAGAAACTGATCACCTCTCGAATCAAGCTACTGTCATTGTTTGAGCTCGAATGGCTAGCCTCAACTAGGATGGATACAGTTAGTCCCTTCGTCCACCAACATGGATGCAGTCTATGGACAGATACCTCGACCAATACACAGATATATGTGATTAACCTAACAATACTATAACCAGCTTGGATATAGAAGAACTCAGGAGTGGTCTTATTTTAAACTTAATTACGACACGACAGTCTTGAATGTAATCTAATGATTTCTATTATTCTTCATTATATTTGTTTTGTGTATGGATAAGTATATGCCAATGTTAGTGGAACACAGACATGTTCTTGATGTGAAAGAATTGGATATCTGCTGATATCGAAGGTGGTTGAAATGTAAAGCGCTCTGACACCCAAACTCTGGGTCTTGTTCGCGCTATTGAAAACAATGAATAAATAAATACATTGCGGTGGAGTACCTTGTGGGCATGATGGCTGGCTAAAGCATGGTTGTGGAGTGCGGTGTTGGAAACCCCCCCAAGCCAAATGGCCTACTGATCAGTAAGGGCCTCCTTTGGAAAGCTCTTCAAAACTGAAGGCCACCCATTGCCTTTGCTGTTTCACTGTCGTTTATTTGCTCTAGGCCCTCGTCCACCGTCAGTCCAGAGAAGGTGTTGCCTGTGAAAGACATGTTGATGACTGAGGCTTGTACCTCAGGCTTGAACCTAGAGACTTGCAGCCAGGCATGCCTTCCCAAGGTTATTTCCGTGCACATTTGTCTGCTCGTCATATCCGCTGTGTCAACTTGAGACGGGTATTGCCAATAGTTTTTCCATCCTGCGTGATTGCTTTTGCCCTTGTATTGATCAGGAAGGTGCTGCATCATCTGCTCGATCTCCTTCCACTGCTGATGACTATAGTGGTTGAGGAGCGCATTGGGGTTGGCGATGGGCGGCCGCCGCTCTATGCATTTTGCTGCCCACCATCTCCACCCGCTTGCTGTTCCTGTATGGGGTGGTTCTGTTGATGCGGGGGCATTCTCTCATTCTGACTGCAGTGACTACAATTGAGTCTGCAGCCACATTCCACCCACTGAGGCAATGCTGTTTGGCTGTAGGGGTGATTCATTCTGACTCCTCCTCTAAAAAAACGGTCAGACATTACTTTACATTCCACGGCTTCCTGGTATTTTACATCAGATGCGTTTACACTTTTGTATATTTAGTGATGAAAATACAATGACTTCACTGGTCACGACATTGCTTTTTGTTTACGGCACATATAACAAAGTCTGTTTTGTTAATTGCATTAAGATTACAGTGGGGGGTTTTCTTAAGGGAATTAATGATATATTATGATGTCAAGAGTCTTAAGTTTCCTTTATATCTACTACCTACATGGAGTCATTTTCCTTCAGTCAAACACTCAAATTAACAGATTTTATTTTTTACATTTAAATTACAGACCCTGAAAAAAGTAAACAAACCTATGTGGAATGTACTTTTAGACCCACAAACCAGCAACCACCACATTGTGGTCATTCATGGGAAAATGAGTTTATTGACAGGACTTGTCCTCTTGAGAGGCTCAATAATAACCCCAGTGCCATGTATGAAGCATCAGAAGCAATCCCAATTTTAAAGTGAGTTTTGTTTAATCTAAATTTGTATAATTAGAACTTACACGTAAATATTAATCAAAAAGTCTGTCGAGAGAATACTAGCTAGCTACTACTTAAGCAATACTGTTCACATGCAACCTTCTGCGCCTGGAAAAAATGGGGTCAAACACAGGAAAACAAAATCTTCTGATGAGAGATGACAGAGGAGAAGAGGCAGTAGGGTACATGAAGGTCACAGAAAGACAGATGGAGGGGTCGTATTATGCCCCACAATCAAAAGCAGGATTCAAAAGGCTTTCTCCTGCACCGCCCAGCAATGCCATACCCACAACTTTCTTCAGCTTCCAAGTGGCCTGGCAGATATCCTTGGCAGCAGCGATCTGCGCCCTCTCCCCCAGGAGGCCTCCGACTGTGGCCCGCAGGATGAAGGAGACACAGCGGCGACAGCACACAGCATCCGCCTGGCTCTGGGTGGCTTTGGGGTGAGACACCAGATCCAGAATGTGGGAAAGCAAGGTAGGGAAGTTCCTCTCCAGCCACTGTGCTCCCAGTGTGTGGACAAGCACCACATATGCCTAGGAGACAGGTGTGAATGAAATCAGAGATTGCATTAATTTGTCCAAACATTTACCTGCTTGAAAGGTGCTATATACAATCTCTACAATGAGCATGCCACTTTACCATTGCACCCCAGGGACTCCCGAGCTTCTGATAATTAGTGAAAGTGTAAACCCTGCACTTGCTTCCATTCCAGAGCCTCAGAACACCCAGAGGAAGAGGTACGAATGAGATCCTAATGTCCACAAGAACTTGCATTGACACCTTCTCCCAAGATGGGAGTTCTGAAATAGTATCACAATTATCCTCTTGGATAGAGGGTCAAGTACAATCTTTTGGCACAAAGTGAAAAACCCTGCTTGTTTAATTCAGCGGCAGGGCTACTGATAGAAACCTATCTGTCTGTCCTGCACCAGCCCACCGCCATCTTGGAAGAAGAGTCAGTGCCTTTATGGAGGCATGTCATCACCAGTCTTCTGCTCCAGGTAATATCCTCCAAGGCCTCCAGTAAACAATGACGTACCTGAGTGACCCCTACACGCACGTGTCGACTGATGGAACTACTGCCGGTCAGCATATCTCCACTGGAGCGCAGGAAGCCAGAATTACCACGCAGGAAACCAGTGGCCAGCAGCTCCAAGGCTTCCTCAAGAGAGGTTTTGCGGAAGCTTTGCCGGGACGAGGCTGCCACTACTGGAATAATAAGCGAAGAGAAAAAAAAAAAAAAATCAGGAATCTCCTTACCAGGAGCATGCTGCAGAAAGGATCACTGTACAGATTAACTATAAAATAATCTGAATGTCTCGATCATACCCCAATCTCTATTCACATCGAATGTACGCATTTAGATTCTTCACACTTTTGTTTATAAATTGTGCTTTAAACCATTCACTGTTTTGGGCGTTGGGCTATCTCGGGCTTACCAGAGTCTATAAATGTGTAACACCACCTCACCTTTTCTGCTGTTTTCATCTATCCACAGCTGTGTCATTCAGTTTGGCCACTGAAGTCAATCACTAAGCCCCAAGACTCCAACTAAGTGACCTTCAATGCCTCTCCTCCCATCTTTTGCTGATGCTAAGGTTTTCTGCATCCCTAGTGGGCAATCTACATTCAGCTGCATGGCCTAGAGGTTTACCTTGCCTGCATAAAGGCTGCCCTGTTTTCAGCATTTATTGTTTGTGGATTGCAGTGATGTTTTCAGTGTTTTCCAAACCTTTTGAAATCAGTGCTTATCAGTGTTTATTCAACTGCCTAACCCCAAAATAAACAAAAATTGTGTTTTCCAGGGTTTACAAAATATGTTCTTATAAAGCACATATTTAATTTAAAGATGAAGCAATGCAGGGTATGCAGCGTCTTCCCATTGGCAGTGTGTCCATTATATTATACTGTTTTAAGCATAAAAAGTCGCTGTATTCCACTCTCACTCATTTCATTACCCTCTCTCACATCTCATGATCTCTCACACTCACTCCGTTAGGACTGTCTGGTTTACAGGACTATTAATAGATTAAACAAGTAAAAGAGCTATATTGAAATGTTTTAACAACTTCCTGAAAACTGTTGGGGGTCATTCACCTACTCCTTACTGAATATCATGACATTTTAGGAGTGGTTAACCCTGCCACCAGAATAGTAGTGTGTGAAATATTTGAAATGTTAAATTATACAAGATTAATTTGTAGCCCTACATTTTAGGGCACCTGAAACATGATGTTTTAAGCATGATGGACAATGCTTTTCTGCGCTCTTTGCCTGACTAAATGAAGGTGGTTTCAGCGTTTCATTGAATGTTAATTGCTTGGGGTGCTCATCTGCTATCGATACGGACTTGCTAGACTAAGGGGCTGATGTATCAAAGGGTTTTACCTATTCTGTGTCTCTGGGTAAATGCATCAATTAGTGAAAGAATTAAACACCGACAAAAGATCAAATATGATTTTAATATTTCCAGATTCTCTGTAGTGTACAGAAATAACACTTGCAAACTCTACACCTTTAATCCAAGCACACAAACGTGGAAGAAACACAAGGGAGACAAAACTATATTTTAATAATATATCCCTAAACAACAAAACTCAAGCAGAATAATATTAGAGAAGTCTTTCTTGCAGATACCTTCTATAACAAAGTTACAATGTGTCCGTCCCTTCAGAAAGGATAAAAATGATGGAATGTTGGGATAGAACGCCTGCAGCGGCTGGACTCCGCTCGTCACCTGGGGTGTGTAGGTGGCGAGCCGTGGCCGTGTGGCGTGCTGCACGGGGGCAGTTTGAGTGGTCGGACAAGTTGGACTTGTGCTCGCTTGCTCTGTTGCCCCCAACTTTGCAATGGCCAAGCAGGACGGCAGGTAGTCTAAACTGTCCTTTCAGGTCTGCAAGACAGCGACTGTGGTGGAGGCACATTCGGAGACCCTAAGGCGTGAGGCTGCCAGAGAGGACTCCTCCCTGCCCAACCAGGACATCAAGGACATGTTCATGGACCTGAAGCATAGCATCAGCAATATAGACGCCAAACTCGCTACGCTAACCATTAGCCTGGACCATATGAAGGGGAGATTTGACAAGCCTTGACCAGGTAGAAACACGTGTCTCAGAATTGGAGGATGCCCACACAGCCACCAACGAGCATCTTTTGGGAATAGAAAACGTCCTGAAGGTAATAAAAAACAACAGGGACTTGAAGGTTCGATCTCGGCAGAATAACCTCCGTATCCTTGGGGTCCCATAATCAATTGCCATGGACAGAATGAACACCTATGTTGAGGAGCTGCTCCGCTCCTTGTTTGGAGACACCCCGTCCCCACCGTTCGCCATCGAGTGTGTTTACCACTCGACCACTCGCTAAGTCCTCGCCCGCCTCTGGTGCAGCCTAGTGTGGCATGCCTCCTCAACTACAATGATAAAGACAGTGTCCTGCGGCTGGCCAGGGAACACCAAACTATCCAGTACAAAGGTAATGAACTTTCGCTCTACTCAGATTTCACATTACCTGTCCAAATGACCCGCTGTGAATTTCTACCAGCCAGGCGTACATTTGGGGTGTCTGCATTGCCAAGTAGGCGGCGGTGCGGAGAGCGATCCGAACGCAATTTACTAAGCTTGAATTTGAAATTTGAGCCCTCGAGCTGGTCGTCTTCCTCTCAGGGGATCTGGGAATTCTCTTCCCATCAAGCAGAAGCTTGGCAAGCATGAAGAGGCCTTGCAAGAGATGCACTATATTGGCACAGAGGCTACAGCTCGCATCTGTGGGGAGGGGGGCAGGGTGGGTGGATGCTGGCCAGGCTGCTGCGCTGGTCCTGGGCTAGTGACTATATTACAGAACTGCTTGACGACCAGCAAGCTCCCCATTCAGATACAAAGAGCCTTAAGCACACTATGACGACCATTTACCCTGAGGAATTACTGCCTCAGGATTCCTGCCCGGTAGTCATTTGCCCCCACTGCCCCGCCTTCTCTCCCCCCACGCACATCACTTTTCTTGCTTCCTGCGCGTGTCCTATGGGACATACGAAGGTTTTATGTCTTTCAGTCAAGGATTTAGCAAAGCTCCCCTTCTTTTGCGACTTTGTTCTCTAAACTGACTTCTTTGTGCCTTTCTTCCAGCTGGACATCTACAGGCTGACTTTGCTGCACTCACCATTTTGCTATCTCTCACGTACCATGTTTTAGTCTTTTTTCCACTTGCCTAGTATACATGTTTACAACCTCTGTAATTGCTCTCTCTTTAGCTGCCACTCATATCTCATCTCCAGCACTAAGATACTGTAGGAAGTTGGGTTTCTGTTGCAGTAACCCCCCACTTTTGCCAGATTTCTGATGCACTTTGACTTGGTGTGCCCTGTATCCCTACTAATCAGGTTCCCAGGGCCTGTGCTCTTTCCCAAAACTGTACCTTTGTACCCCCAACTGGCACCTCTCTGGCCACATGCCAACAGCAGCTCTGTTCAAAAGAAAGACTTTGAGCATGCTGAGAACAAAGAAACCAGACACCTGGAACCACCACTGCACCCGACGCCTACGGCCCGAGTGGCCACCAGTAGCAGTGAGGTACCCTAACGCTCCAGAGTCGAGTCCACCGTAGGTTGACCCCTCCAGGACTCCCCGACATCGCCTGCAGCCTCTGCATGGAGACTCCCCAACGGCGAGTGGCCCGGTAAAGTGAAATTGGACCTCAAAGGGCACCCCTGCATCCAGCTGCCCTGGAGAAGAGAACCCAAGGTGCACCTATGTCCCCAAGCCCTCCAGCTTACCTGCCCAGCTGTCAGTTCCTCCCGGAAGACTTCCTAGGAGCCTGCAGCCAAAATCCAAACCCAGCAACTCCTATTGAAAACAGGGAGTCGGCAAAACAGCACCCGGCCGCCCCTGTGACGCTGTGGGTGTACTTTGGGTGCTAATTTGGATCCCCCTTTGCCCTGAGTTTAAGTCCGGGAGCTTTGCTCCCACAACCTTGTGGCCTGCTCGTGAGCAGCCACCAACCGTAGGCCCCCTATCCCCCATTGGATAATATTGGGCCTCAGCACTCTGCACCGGGCCGCCCTAGTACCGCTGAGGGTGCTTTGAGAGTGCATCCTCGACCCTGGGGGAACCCTGATTCTAACCCCAGAAACCCAACTCCCACAACTAAGTACTTACCTGTAAACCGATAACTTAATTTCCTCCCATAGGATTGCATGGACTGCTTTTCTTTGAAAATTCTTTTAAGTGTGGAGTTGGTTTGTATGAAACCTTGAAAATCTACAAATATACAAAAACTGTATTTCTTACCTTTGGTCTAGGAAATGTCACAGTGTGATATCTAGGCATATCACACTGATTAGCAAAAGTAACAAAAAGTAATCCAAGAAGTAAAGTGTACAGTAATCTACAAAGTAACTGAAAAGTAATTTTGACTGTTGACTTACCTGTAAATCAACCAACTGCATTTTAACCTGCATTCAACTGTAATTCACTGCATAAATCTTGCAAAGTATTATTTCACCTACCTGCACCAGGCCTGGCTTGGTTCTAGAAATAAAATAGCTAAATAATATTTTTATACAAACAAAATTGCTCTGAGTTCAGTCTTTGAGTGTGTGACATCATTTGCTGATTGAGTGTGTACAACAAATGCTTAGCACTGTCCTCTGATGAAGCCTTACTGCTCGCCCACACTACCACAAACAGAGAGTAAGGTGCTATCTACTTTTACCTCTGCCTACCTTTGGGTTCCCACTGGACTCTGTGCACACTATACCTCACTTTGCACTTTGGGATAGTATATACTGAGCCAGCTTCCTACAGATACTCCTCCTGTTTCAAGCTTGACACTCAGCATTTAGGAGAAGTCCCCTTGATACTCAGGAAACTGGAACTCTGTGTAAAGCCCACATTACATAGGCTGTTTTACTAATTGGAAAGCACTTCCATTTGAAGTGTGAATCATTAATATGGACACAGACCAACATATCTGGGGAAAACAAGAAAATTTTGAATATACTGTTTAAAAGAAACCTCTGATAGGACTGTGAATCCCCTCCTTGCGCCGGCCCATTACAGCATTACAGGTGACAGATACAGGACTATGGGAGTCTCTAGGCGCTCTGTAAGTAGTTACCTCCCGTCCCAGGCTTCGGCACCACCGCTCTAGCCAGCAAGGACCCCAGGAGCCTGGAAACTGCAATGCGGACATCGTAGTTAGACCCTTCGAAGGCTTTGAAGCACAGTGTGGCCATATTCTCCAGCTCAGATGTCCACATGAACGAGGCCTCGGCCTGAAGCACCACCAGACACTGAGGAAGAAAAGGGAGAATTTAATGAGACTTCCAGAGTAAACAAGGCAAGGGGGTGAGGTCTGTGTGTGTGGGGGGGGGAGAAGGAGGAGGGAAGAGTATCCGACAGTCAGTGGTGCAATACATTTTCTATGAAGGTCCATCAGTCAGCGCCATACTCGACTGCACAGTCTTGCCACTATTGGACTGTTTTTGGACTCCATGATCTCAGCCAATGCCAGACTTCATTCAGTAAGTGCTACTCTGGTGCAAGTATCCATTCAGTAGGGAGCACACGTTTCAGACCATGGACACAGTTGAGACCCATCTGAAGTATTCCTGCACATGGGACTACAAAGAAAACAAGCATTCGTCGAAATCCCTAGATGATGCAGAATGGTCTACATTTTCTGCCACGCTAGGAACCGTCTCTTGAAAGCTCTCCTTGCCTCCGTCCCTGTGCCACATGCAACCCATGCTTCATATCACTGTAGCGGGTCAGCGAGGAACATCATTGAAGCAGAGTTGGGTGGTGGCACAGAAGTTTGTCAGAAAGACTAGACAGCAGCTACGTAAAACACTTGTTATTTAGAGCTCAAGGAGTCCGCTTGTGCTAACCCCAAATAACGGAGGTTTAGTTTTGTGGGGCATGTTGTTTAGCACTGATGACTGCTACAGATTCATAAATCCAGTTCAGGACTAAAAGTGACAACTGTTGCACATTGGAAAACAAAAAAAAGAGAAAAAGATATACAAAAATGGGAGGGAATGAAGGATTGAGTATGGTCAAAATAGAGTAAAAGTCGGGTCAGAGAGACATGGAGCAAAAGAAAAAGAGGACATGAAAATGCAGGTAATTTAAGACACTGCTGTGTGCAAAGGAAAGCAACATATGCCAAAGAAAGGAGAACAGTGCCTTCTGATTTACAGTGTGAGAGAGTGTCCGCCTCATACCTTGGCAGCAGCACATCGCACTATCATGGAGCGGTCTGTCAAGCAGGAGCGGGCAGCTTTGTAGACATCTCGGTGGCAAGGCGCTGCCAAAGACCCCAGCCCACTCAAGATCCTTTCCAGGCTCAGCATGATCTCATATCGTCCCTGAGACTGAAGAAAAGAAAATATGAAACACATTTCAAGAGATGCAATGAAAAGAAACGAAGAAAAAGCAACAGAAGTTCCAGAAAAAACTGGCAGAGCGGCCCAGCATTTACACAAAGCTGCAGACAACAGCACTGGAATATGGGGCATGGTTTGCAGTGTAGGTGACAGATTCAGCCAAAGTCCCAAACTAACTAGGGACTTGAGATCTAGGCACTAAGAGGGCACTCTCTTCTGAAGGCGGACAATGAGTCCAGCAAGAAAGCAGACATCAATACAAATACAGTATAACATAATATATTACTTGACGGGTTCTACTGGGTGTGCTTCAATTCACACCTGGTTCAAGAGCTTCCAGGTAGTGGAAGCGGTGTAAATCACAAAGTTTTAGGTCATCCAAATGGGACTCAATAGGATACTTTTAACTGTCTGAGGTAACCAGGTTTAACTCTAGCTAAGAAGGGAGACAGCAATACAGCATAGGTTTAGTCTCTGGAAAATCATTGGCTCTAGGACTCGCAGAGTCTCCTCGAAAACAGACCATTTAGAAGTTACCGTCTCAAAGGTGACCACAGCAGGAATACTGAGACAAATGGAAATTCAAGTGGAGGAGAAGGGTTTTAGGCTAGGGCAACAAACCAAAAGAAAAATAAATTTACCTTTAGTACAGTCTCTCTGGTGGAAACTCCATATACCCGCAGATTCCTCACCTATTGAATAATCCTAGGCGTCAGACTGGATCCAAAAACTTCAAAGCTCTACAATTCCGCTAGGGGTGCTGGCTTCGTGTCGGCACTGGAAGTGACACTGGACAAGGTCACAGCAGCCATATAGCACTCACCATGGCACAACAATGTCAGTTTCCATGCATTTTGTTTTAGTATTTTTGAGACACACAGAGCAAGATTGATCCGATACAGTGCAGTGCCAAACTCTAAATGGAACCTTATTAATACTCTCCCTGCACATCGATTCATCTGACGGTGAGGTGGGTGGGATTGGTGAGTAATCTGTAGGTAGATAAGACTATCCACCAGAAAGGCCATACCCGAAGGCAACAACCTTTTCCTTCTGATGGATCCTTCCACCTGTAGATACCTCACCTGTTGAATAGAGTTCAAAGCAGTACCTTCCTAGGAGGCGGGCTGATGGATAGTTAGATGAGAAAAACTTGCAGCACGGAACTGGCAAAGTGCCTGTCCCTACTCACCTCTGAGTATAAACAGTAGTGTTTGGTGAACTTGTGCAGGGACACCCGTGTCGCTACCTAACAGATCTTTGTGATGGGAACACATCTTGCAAGGGCAGAAGACGATGACTTGGCCCTGGTTCCTTTTTGCAAGGGCACAGCACATTTTGATGCAGAGGTTGATCCAGAGGGATAATGGCTACTTCTGGACGACTTTGCTCTTTCTACTGCTCAAGTATCCAACATAAACCTGGTTGTCCCATCTGATGTCCCTTCTGTGGCGGAGATGAAAACTAACCACACACCTAGCGTTCAGGCGATGTAGCCACTCCTATTTGTCAGATGGGGCGGGTGATAGAAGAATGGGAGGGCGATGGACTGACCTAGGGGAAGCGGAGTAACCACTTTTGGAAGGAAAACAGCCCTGACTGGCAATACCAGCTTGTCAGGAAAAATGAAAAGGACGGGCATTCAGAGCTTGGAGCTCACTGACCCATCTTGAAGTAGTGATGGTAACCAAAAATACAGTCTTTATCAATCACAACTGGCAACTGAAGGGCCTCGAAGAGAGACCCTATCAAAAAGTTTAGAACAAGGTTTAGGTCCCACTGGGGCAAACAAGAGGAGTTAGGAATACAAATTAGTCAACCCTTTTAGGAATCTCATCACATTAGAGGACTTAAAATGGGAAGGTTGGTCTGGGAGAAATAAGAACTCTGGCAATGCTGCCAAATACCCTTTCACTGTGCATCACATACCATCTCTGAGCCAGAGATAGTGCAAGCAATAGGACCTTTGATGACGGTCTCGCAAGGGATCTTCGATGTCTGCGCACCACGAGATAAAGCTGTTCCACCTCCCACAATGCACAGATTTTCTGGAGAGGCGGCGAGCTGATAAGATTATGTCTCCCACCTCCAATGGCAGGTGATAGGAGCTTAGAGGTCCCCACTCAATCCTGCACGCATGAAGGTGGAAGCTCTGAAGATAGGAGTGAAGAATCATCCCCCAGACTGGGAGAGAAGATCAGCCCTGAGATGTAGTTGAAGCGAATGACACAGGGAGAGGGTTAGATGGTCTGTGTGCCACACCCTTCTCGGCTAGTCTAGGTGGATAAGAAGGCCTTGGGCCCGGTCTTGGCCAATCTTCCTCAGAAATCAAGGGTATGAGGGGGGGGGGGGGGTGGACATGTAGTGCAGTTCCACCTCAACTGAAACATGTCCCCCAAGGCTCTCCTCAACAGATCCTGGAGGGCGAGAACTCCTGGCACTGAACATTTTCTGAGGGGCCGAGCAAGTCTACCTAAGAAGTACCTCACAGGGCGAGGTTATCCAGGACTACCTCTGGTAGAAGTCATTACTTGTGATCAGCAAACATAACACTGCCTCAGGCAATCAGCCCTGATATTCAGAGACCTCGCCAGGTGAATAGCAGTCAATCAGATAGATCCCTTGACAGTGTACCCAGGACCACAGCCTTAATAACTCGTGACAAAGGAGCCGAGACCCTACTTCGGCTTACTTTTTTATATAGCATCAAGATCTGGACAGACCAAGTGTGAAAGGAAGGGAGGAAGGCCTTGAGAGCAAGCCGAATTGCACACATCTCTAACAAATTGATATGAAGCACCAGCTACTCCGGAGACAAAGCCCCTGATCTGCAGATCCTGTATATGAGCTCCCAACCCCAGAGTAGAGGCATCAGTCACCACCTTGGCCACGGCTGGAGGGGGATTAAAAAAAAAAGACAACCCTTGGCGTTGGTTTTCCTCGTTCCCCCACTAGACCATAGCCGCTTTATCCTAGGAATCTATCATGTAGTCCTACAGATCTCCACCATGCTATAACCATTTCCTACAGAGGAACCATTGCAGAGCCCTCATGTGTCAATGCAACTGCATGACTAGGAGAATACGGGACACCAGGAGATCTGCCAGGCATAAAACCCTCAGGACTGGGACTCTCACGGCCTCCAGGATGGGTGGAAACATCTTCCATCTTGGATCCTGTGAGGAGTACCGTCCAGAACTGCACCTATAGACAGGACATACTGGGAGGGTTCCAGGTGTGATTTGGCTTGTTGATTGAAAAGCTGAGGTCGAACAGCAGAGATACAGTCAACTCCAATGGCATGTCACCACCTCTGGCAAATCTGCCTTGATTGGCCAGTCGTCAAGGCATGGAAAGTCTGGAAAATGAGGTAGTCTGAGATGTGCCACGACCACTACCATCGCCTTGATGAAGACCTAAGGTGCCGACGTCAAGCTGAACTGGAGTACGGCAATTTGGTAATGGTTGGAGCCCACCACAAAAAGCAGATACTTACAGGTGTGACAGCAGAATCGAAACGTGAACGTATGCATCCTGCAAGTTAAGTGACACTATCCAGTCTCCTGGTTCCAATACCAACAGAACCAGAGCAATGGCCAGCATCATGAACAAGGAGACCAGCACCCTTGCCCAGTTTCTTGCTCTGATGCCAACTCCACTGCTCCTCTCAGAAGCAGCACTGCCACCTCCTGCTGCAAGATGGAAAGATTATCTTCAAACAGGAGAGACAGTAAGGGAGGGCGTGCGACAGCCCTTAGGAAGGATAGGGTACACCCCCTTTCTATTACCTGCAAGGCCTACTGGTCCGAAGAAATAGCCTTCCAGACTGGTAGAAAGAAGGACACCAAGCCTCCTACAAGCTCCAGGTGCAAAGGCAAGAGCAAACTAGTCCGGCTTTCCTTGTGGTGCGGGGGGGGGATATGGATGGATGGATCCTCTGCCACTGCTCAGGTCTCTGCACTGCTGCATAAACTGAGTCTCTGGCTCAGCTCTACATGGTTTGTTTTCACACCCATGGGTGACAAGTGAACTAAGGTCATTGCACCAATGCTTGAATGTGAAAGACATGTTTTTGTAGCCCCACAGAATCCCGCACAATACATAGTTGCAGTGGCGTGCATGCCTTTCTGTTAATAACAGTCCCTAAACAGGGATCCAGGGTCACCGTGGTGATCAGAAACAAACCTTTTTCATTCTCTTCAATAACAGACACACAAACTGCACTAAGAAAAAGATGCTAATTAAAAAGCATGTTTATTTCAACACGTGGATCCTGTTGCTCAGCACATCTAAAATAACCACACAGAAGTTGAGTAAAACAGCACAAATGTAGGTTGCTAACAATGAGAATAAAATTAATATTGCTACCATGGTTAAAATATCATCTAAAAACCAAACATCCTGAAACCTACTTCTATGCGCTATGCTAGGAGAGCATGGAACAGCATAACTTCCATCTAGAGTTTCTTAGGGAGAATGAGCGCACTGCATACCTGTTTACGGCCAAACAATGTAATTATCAGTAGTCAGGGAGACCGTGTTCCCTGCAAAAGGCAAACTCCTGTTGCATCAGCATTAGGTGCTCCTGGACCCAGGTTCTAGATCAGCTTTCGGTAGAAAGTGCGATACCGCAGCATCTCTGGCAGTCAAGAGTGTCTGGCAGTTTCTTGTGTGATAATCCGAGGTGAAGGACCTCTCCTGACAAGTGGTCAAGTGGCAGTCCTTTTATATTATATCTTATCTGAGATGGAATTTCCATCATCACCTTAGGAATGTTTGGTATAGCCAATAAGCATCAAGATGCTAGACCAAGACGCATTCTTTTACACAAATAAGGTAAAAATATGACAATTCAGACTACATTGTTTTGGCTATTGTTCTCGTTTGACCTTGAAATGGAGAAAACGAGGCACTAGTTCCAGACTGATGTCGCATAAGAAATCTTGTTGATGTCTACATCCGAGTGACTGGACACTTTCACACGTTCTTGGAAAGATATGAACAGACAACATCTGCCTCAAGAGCAGACATGTTGATTTTGCAAAAATACAGAAAAAGGAGCTTAGGCCTACTTAAAATGGAGTTGGGCCTTACAATGTCTACGTCAGCACCAAACACTGACCAAAGGATGTTGAAGCTGTTGCAACTGTGGCTGAGCGGACTGTTGCTGACAAAAGCTGAAATCTATTGAGAAGCTCGGAAAGCAGGAAAATTGTCTGTAGTCCCGCTAAGGCTGCTGGTGTTGAAGGCTTAGGGACCCAGCCATCGCTTCACTAGCCTTAACCCTCATAGGCGAGGCGTCCAGGCCACTGGCCAATATGATGGCTGCAAATTCAGCCATTTGATCTGAAGGACACCGGCCAGTCATTTCCGCCCCCGTCAATGATGGGGTTGGAATCGGAGCCAAAGAGCTTGTGGGTTGTAGGGCCATTTAGTTTCAGTCCACCTCTTCCTCCAAGAGTCTTTGGGCCTCTCTCTCCTCTATTTGTGTTCTGCCACTAGGTGGATACAGGGGGAGTCTGAACCAGTGCCAGCGGAGTCGAGGAGTATTGGAGAGATGGCACTGGTGGCCTCGGGGTGGAGTCGGCTACAGCGTAGGACGTGGTGCCGTGCATCACTGAGCCGGCGTAAGGATTATGTTACTTACCCTGTAAGCATCTATTCTTGGCATGTAGTGCTGTAGAATCACATGCTTTGCATAAGTCCACCATCTAGTGTTGGGCTCGGATGATTACAAGTTGTTTTTGTTCCACGACATTTTCTTCGAGTCACAAGGGTGTGAGAGCCCTCCTCTTGGGAATACTGCACATGGTCATCGATGCCATCTTCGGATTGTTTTGCCGTGGGTAAGTGAGAATGTAAGAATGCTGCGTATGTAAGCATTGAGATGGCCATGCGTTAGTATGAAATAAAGAGTATGAACTGCAACCAACACAAGAATTTGGGAAGGAAGGATGGCACAAGTGAATCTACAGCACTACATGCCAGGAACAGATGCTTACAGTGTAAGTAATATAATCCATTCGAGGCATGTGTGCTGTAGATACACATGCTTTGCATAGACTGTAAAGCAGTCCCTCACCCTAGGTAGTGGTTAACCTGTGGGGGTTGCAGTTGTTGTTCAGGCAGTACTTAAGACTCTTTCAAACATTGGCTAGTTGGCGTACAAAGACATCCACACAATGTTTTGTTAAGGTGTGTGGAGTAGACCATGTTGCTGCTTTGCAAATATCAGCAATAGGAATGTTCCCTAAAAAAGCCATAGAAACTCGTATTCTTCTAGTGGAGTGGGCTTTTGGTGGAATAGGTAAAAGTCATTTAGCCTTTGCATAACATGTCTGTATGCATTTAACTATCCATCTTGAAATGCCCGATTTAGAAATTGCTTTTCCTAAATGAGGAGGTGCAAAGGCAACAAACAATTGTTTAGTTTTTCTAAATGTTTTAGTACTGTCGATGTAATACATCAATGCCCTTTTTACATCTAAAGTGTGTAATGCCCTTTTCTGCAACTGTGTCTGGTTGTGGGAAAAACACAGGTAAATCCATGGACTGATTAATATGGAAGCTGGAAACTACTTTTGATAGGAATTTAGGGTTAGTTCTAAGCACTACCCTGTCCCTGTGTAGTTGAAAATAAAGGGTTAACGCCTGAATTTCACTAACTCTTCTAAGAGAAGTAATAGCAATTAAAAAGGCAAGTTTCCTTGAAAGATTGCAACTGACAAGAATGTAATGGTTCGAAAGGAGGGCCCATTAATCTTGTTAGGACAATGTTTAAATTCCATGTCGGAGCAGGTGGAAGTCTAGGGGGAATTATTCGCTACACTTAAACGATGAGGAAGGCAACCTACCCCCACCCAACCTGTCTTACGGTTAAAGAGCTGAGCACAGGGGGGAACACAGGCTGTAATTTCCACCAGGAACAAAGGACAATCTACAGGGAAGCCGCCATCATGTACACCCAGGAAGCCTGGCTTTGTAATAGACATTCACTCATTCTACAATGAAGATGATGGCACAGGGCTAAGGCTCACTCATACAATACCTCCCCGGGAGCCCCACAAACCACCCAGGCACATACCGCTCCCACAATCCCTTGGCTTGCCTCATTGTTGCAGTTCCAATTTCAACTTCTTTAAAACAAGGATAGTTCTGGCTCTTGTGAGGAAACTCCTTCCTTTGCTTGTCTTTCTGAAGGTATTCTGCTTTGTTCTTGAAGGACATTCCTTGTGTTTGTTCCACAGTGAGTTTGCCAATAATGCGAGCCCTTGTAATTTGTCAAAATCTAAGCGGGTTTGGTGGGAGAGTAGTTTTATTTGTGTGCCTGGAAGGGTGAGTGGTGGAGTTCACTGGACTCCACATGTGCGTGCTGCACAAGATGGTGGTCACTAGGTGTTAGGCGGCCAATCTCCATCTTGGACATTGGAATCTGAACGCATGTCAACTCACCATGCCAGTTAACTCTGCTGGATAAGGGTAGACAGCCAGACAGATTGCTTTGAAGTAGCTAAAGATCCCCTGCCAAAGTGAAACCTACTGCTCCCCCCCAGCCCCCTCCCCCGCCTGTCTGTGATCATCTCCCTGTAAAGCGGCCTCCATGGATGTAGCCAGTCCACATCCACATGGACCAACGTCAACTGGATGGACAGTCTGGGCTGTATACCCACCGCCTGAGCAAATCACACCAGAAAAACACCTCCAGCAATCGAGGAGCACCCTGAAGCACACAGGGTGTTAACCTCCATGACTGGCTATCGGAAGAAAATAAGCTTTATCTTGATCAATCAGTTCTTTTTTCAATGTTTCATGTTGCCACCAAGAAAGTCCTGTGCACCAGCAACAGGAAAGAGCATGAAATAACCAGGTCTGGGACTGCTGCTGTGTCACTACTCTCTCGCAGACTAAGCCAAAGTTTGGGAAGTCTGCTGGATGTGTTGTCAGAGGCAAAGCCATACCTACCTCCAAAAAAACGCACACTGCAGAAAGAAGTGGTCTGATCCACTAACGACAGCTGCATGGGAGGACCTCGCTGGAAGGCAGCATGACAGGCAGCGACTGCAAAGGAGCTACAATGTCACCAGGCACATAAACAAACAAAGCCATCCAATTCAAGGGGCTGCTTGATCATCGTCACAACAGAAATGGGTGAGCCTGCACTGCCCAACCCTCCATACCCAGAGGACCTGAGCTTACCTCTGCAGCCATACATGGAGTGCATGTAGTGCAGGGAGTACATGGTGACGTGCAACAGTTTAGGTGCCCCACAGCACCAGCAGTAAAGGCCAATACAGGTACCAGTTATTACCTACTAATCTCCGACTGCCCTGGGTCCCCAAGAAACTGCCGCGTGGGCAGCCCGTCAAAAATGATAGGGTACCGTCCCTTGCCATGAGAACAAAGGTCATTCAAATGCACTTCAGCCTGCAGTTACCTTGTGGTCTCAGTAGGTCACAGGGTCACAAGCTTGCTTTGCATGGGCGTGCCAGCTCTGACTCCTCGCGAGGCACAGTGAGCCAGAGATGAGCATGGGGAGAATAACCATAGCCTGGTAAATCAGCCTGTGCTCCTCGTCTGAACCAGGACCAAGACTTGCATATGTTTGCCTTCTGCTGTGATGGCAATGACAAGCAATGGAATACAAAGGAGTTCCCAATGATTAAGAAGCTTATATTTGGGCACTGCCACCGATCACTATGTCAGGGGCCTCAAATCACCCAATGCACATTAAACAGGAGCCATGAGAATGAAACCATGTGCTGCTAGCCATGCATCTGATTGGACACCAGCAGCTATCTCTTACCTCTGCACTTTTCATGGCCTTCAGCAGGTTCCCCACGGTGTCCATGAAGGAGTTCCCCAGTAACCTGCCCAACTTCTTGTACAGGACGCCCAGGCAGGTCACAGCCGCACTGCAAATGGGACAACAAAGCACAGAGCAGGGTTGGAATGAGAACTCTGGAAAATGGGGTGTACAAAAAAGGAGAAGATTTTGGCACTGGGAAGGTTTTCCAAAGGAAGGCTAGAGCATCCGAAAGGCCACTAAGGTGGAGGCAGTCCGTCAAACTCTGGGAAAAGGGCTTCCTATTTTAACTTGTCTTATGAAGAGAAGAGACCTAGCTCACTGTAAATGAACTATTAGGGCAAAGGTTTAAAAATATCTAAACTATGAGCCCGAGTGAAGAAACACTATAGGAGACACACTCACAGTTTGGTTGGCAGGTAGCTCGGGGAGTCGTCTTTACTACGGATAAGCTCATTGCACTTGTCGATGGTCTGGAAAGCGGAGAAGGTGTCACCAACGCTGTACACGAGGCCTAGATTCTTGGCGATCAGTCTTCGGGTGGGAGGGCCTGGAGAATCACTCAGCAAAGTAGTTAGTTGCTCCACCAGCCTTTTCTGATTTTGTTTCACGTCCACCTGAAAACAGATACACAGATATCCAGTTAGCCACTAAACAAAATCGAAAGCACAGAGAAGATCGAAACAGAGATACCCTCAACTATCACAGAGAAGACTTGAAATCAAAAACACCAAATAAGCTATCACAGAGAGCCCTGGACCAGCCACCTGGTTAGCCCTCGAGGGCAGAATGAACCTCTCACTGCCTGGGAAGCGAGCACTGGAAGCAAGGTGAAGAAAACTGGGGGGGGAAGGGGAGGGGGACGACCCATGCGTAGGATATTGAGACTAACTCGGGGTGAAAGCCGTGGTATGACCTGCAGAGACGAGCCTTCACCCCTCCTTCCAAGCCATAGTACAGCTTTTTTGACAATATTTCACACTGGATGCTTTTATCTTTAGAAGCCTCGACACTCGCCCTCACCAACACAAGCGGCCACATTGGCATTGCCATTGTGCTCAAATAGAACAACAGTCCGAGTGCTCAACACCTACTTGCCCTTCTGTGGCTGCCATCTCACAGGGTAGATGACTGACTACAAAGGGACGACACAGAGTTACTGCACTTTTACTTAGTTTAACTTCCACCCCTCAGGTGTGCACATGAGCACACGGCTCAAAGGAGAAGAAAGACGTTCTCTTGGGTCCTGGGGTGGTCAATGGTAACTGGGCGATATCCTGTAGCCATCAATAAAATACAAACCATATGCATTGCTTCTTTGCTCACTGTAGGCACCTGACTCCACTGGGGAAATAAAGACGAGCAGTCAGGGGTCACTGAGAGGCGGTAGGGGTGAGAAAGGAAGGGGAAAGAGCAGTTATGAAAAAGATACAGAATGAAAACCAGGAGGTGATGGCATCTTTTGGAGCCAAGATACAATCCCCATCCAGAGGGCACGGTTCAAGAAAAGCCCCTATCAATACAGGAAGAATGGTCTGAGAAATCAGAATTAATGCCCCGTTACCCTCTTCACACATGCGTTAAATTATCAATGCCAGGGGAACAGACCTGTATTTACAGTCAACAGCCTTATGAAATATCAGTCACCGCAGGCGTGACAGAAATTCCCGTTGTCGGACAAAGTCGGGTTGCATCCAGACTACTGTACCGGGAGAGATGGCAGAAATGACACTGCCGCTCCCTCTGCCTGGGAGAACATCTCCCCAAGCTCGAAAGAATGACAGGCAGCCAGCCAGCTCACTGGGACATTGGGATTATGTATTTCGGAAGTCGAAGAGAGATCTTTGGTGAACAGTTAACAATCTATACTGTTTTTAAAATAAATTATAGGGCAAATGCCAAGGCTTTATTTTTGTGCAGATTAACATAACCCCAGAATCTGGATTTCATAACAGCAGGTGTGCTCTTCCCTTGGTGTGTGTTTTTTTCATTAAACAGAAATAAAAAGTCACTCGACCCCATAAAAAACCTGAAAACCATTAAACTAACAAAAGCAGTTTCACTGCAATGAGAAACGGAGAGGCTAGAAAGGTAAAAATTGGGGTTACGCCCTGAGAAACCAGTGCACCAGCAACTGGGCTGCAGCCAGGTCAAAAGACCGTGAGACAACAAATATAACAAGAGCAGGCTAGGGCAGAGTCCTTACCTCCAGAAGCAGACAGGAACCCCTTGCCCTGAGGATACTTGTATCCTAACAAGGGCATTCGTTCCTACAATACCCAAATGTCCATGCACGCTCACCAGTGCACGCAAACAGATCACAGTATCCGGTTTCCGGTGATTTCGTTAAAATCTGCAGAGCTACTTTCGTCCTCGGAGCAATCCGACCTGCCAAAGAGCCCTTAACTGCATGTGCCTAGTGTTGGCCAAATTCACTGACATATTTGACATTTTTGCAAGGAAGCTGCACGGTGCTCACAAAGAGCGAGAGTTGCCTAGAAGTTAAATGCTCCTGGAGGGAAAGTTTCATCACTTACATATGGCACAGACCATGCAACATGCAATAAAGAACAGCGAGGTCACACCACAGTCTAGTGTGCCAAATGACAACAAAGATGCTTTCCCTTTACCACGTGGAAAGTGATCTGTAAATGTGCATTTAAAAGTCAGGCCTCGCTAGATTGGCTACTACTTGCAACCAAAAATAGAATATTGGCTTGGAGGCGCGTGTGTGCAAGTAGCTGCAGCACTGCGGCATCGACTGCTTAAAATGTATTTCTTCATAACTTCAGTAAAGAAAGGACTATAAATGTAATTATTGCAGCATATAATTAATAAAAGGACCAAAAAAAAAACCAAACACAATAGTCAGATTGAGTTTTTATTTTAGTTTCTAAGTTGTCTTGTAGAAATCAGTCATATTTCTGTCTTCAAACTAACCAGTCTGTTACTTCTTCTTCAATTGAGACCCCTGAGGCCCACAGGCAATTGGTGTCATAAACATGACATTTGCCTCACAAGCAGGATTCACAAACTGGCCTCTTGCAAGGAAGAGAAGACTTTCAGAACAAGCAGTGAAAGCTATTTTGCCCAAGAGGGAGTCGAGGCCATTGTTTGATCTTTTGGGGCTGGCTTTGTTAAGCCAGGACAGGACATAAAGGGAGACTAATTTCAGTGAGGCTCAGACCTAACATTTTGGATTTCTGAACACACGGAACTAAGGTAAACTTTTTACTGTAAAGTGCCTAGCTGAGAGAGGACACGTGTTCAACGCCTACAACCCAAGGCAGATTTGACAATGACAGTAGGGGTCACTTTATCTCAACTGTTGCAACCACTCTAAAGGCAGGGGATTGGCTCGAAGGGAAGTTAGACGACCTGCGGGAAGAATTCGGACATAGCAGGTGAAGAGTGGAGGACAGCATCTCTTTTTATGCCCTGAATCCTAGAATTAGAAAGCTCATTTGAGGACTAGAGAAGACAGTCTCTTTCTGATCCACAAAACTCAGAGGGCCCAGGTCTATCCAGAAAAGGCCTGCCTGCTGTCGACCTTTGCAGCCTGTGTGTGGCTTGCAAGTGAAGAAAGTCCAGGAAATGGGAGGGCTGCTTCAGTCTGGGAGAAATCAAGCAATACCATTGAAGACTGGACTTTTGGCTGTGAACATAAAGGTATTCCTTTATCCCACATTAACCCGTGGCCTTGTGTCCAAGGGCCTTCACTAGAAGTTTGGAACACTAGAGGGAAAGTTACAAAACTGGTAACTGCAGACCAGTGTTTGGAGAATCAGTCTGAAGATGTGGGCATTTGCTTTCAGTTTGATCTTTTTACACAACTGAGTTAAGACCTTTTATTCTAGGACAACATTACCTTTGAAAAGTGAACTTTTTTTCTAAACATTTTATCTTGGGGGCATTGCTTTGTTTCGGTGCTAGAAGTTCAGTTCAGTTCAAACAAAAGTTTATTTGGACCAATTAGTCCTTAAACACCTAAAATCTCCATAAATACAATCTCATATAAAACATCTCTTAATAAAATCTAGCATAAAATTCATACATATAAAATTCATTAATCATTCCATCTTTGTATTTAAAATACAATTTATCATATAAATATCTATGAGAAAGATTGATTCCATTCACCTTTAAGGATTTTTTTTTTTTTTACTTTTTGGATGAACTTCCCAATGGCACATGCTATATCCAAATTATTCATTCCAATTAGAAGATCTACCGCTTGTGACCGATTTTTAATACCATACTTTTAAAAAATTGGACATAAAAACATTTTTCTTATATCCAAGACCTTCCGGCACTCCAATAAAATGTGTAATATGTCGCATGTGGTGCCCAGATTACAAGTGCACTTCCCTTTGGAATCAATCATAGCTCTTTTTACCCCGTCGTTAGCATAATAGGGGTTAATACCAATTCTTAACCTTAATAGTTCTCTTCTAATCCAACGACAGGGGAGTACATCAATATATGGGAAATGTTGTTCATTTTGCCATGAAGTGTACAGATTTTTTCCTCATGAGATCTTGTTGATTGAGATCGAGAGATTTCTCTCCCTTGTGCCCAGAGTTTCCTCTTGTCTACCTCGATTTGTAAATTCTGTGGGCACAACGTGATCCTCAGAACTCTACAGGCTTTAGTTATGGTTTCCCTTGTCCCCTTTGGCCACTTCAGCTCACTCTGCAGTATCTCATTTCTACACCACTGTGATATTTTGTACTCGTCCCCACAGCCCATGCGCTGCCAGAATCTTAATAGCGCCATACATGCCATTATATCCCATGATATCATTCCGGTTTCCAGTCTTACTGCCTGAACCATTAACGACATGGCCAACAATAATACATTTTTCAAACATTTCCCTTCTTCGGCGTCCCACCTATTTTTACCACTCAAATTTAACAATTCTGCTCCATATCAAAACTGTGGTGGTATCATGGCTGTGTAAGCTTTTAAAACCGGTCTGTCAGACATATCTGCATAGTTTCCGTTAAATGTTTTCAGGCCACTAACAGAAGCAAGAGCCCTTACTCTTAATGCACCCAGGTGAATATGCCAATTCAGATTTTTCTCAAACCACATCCCTAGGTACCTATATTCATTTACCTTTTCCAACTTCGTGGAACCTAAGACCCAACTAAACCTTATTGTTCTTTTACCAAAGTCAGTACCTTTTGTCTTTTCCATATTTACTACAAGTTTGTTAAGGCTGCAGTATTCATTAAACGCATTCAACTTTCCTTTTCCGGGGGCACAATCTGGTTTACTTCTACCCAGACCTTGAGTCTTTCCAAAATTATTTTTGCAAATCCCTTTTCTCTTACATCCAGTATGTTAATTAATCTACAGTTCTTCGGGGCTTTTATATCTCCTTGTTTGTGAATGGGTCTTATAATTGCTCCTCTCCAATTTTCTGGTATCTGACCTGAGTTAAGTACGCCAAGGAACATCTTTGAAAAGAATTCTGCCCGCCACTCTGGCCTGGGTTTTATAATCACTGCTGGGAGATTGTCTGGGCCTGCAGCTCGAGTCAGGATTAGATTAGCTACAATTTTGTTTTAACATTTCTAGTTGTAAAGAGATCCTTAATATCCTCCTTCACACCTGGCCAGATTGTAGTTCTCAACCTCTCTGTTTCAGCCCATTTTCCATATATTTCCCTCAGGTACCTTACCCAATCGTCTTCTGGTACTACACAATTCAAGGACCCCTGTATTTTGCCAGAACTTTCTTGAACCATCTTCCAAAATCCTTTTATGTCTTTGGATTCTATTGCTGCCAATATTTTTACCCAACAACTCTCTTATATGTTCTTTTTTTGTTTCTGATGGTCATTTTATCTCTTTTCCTTAATTTCTGGAGGTTGTGGAGCGTCTCTACATCGTACTTTCCCCCAAGTCTTCTTTCCCCTTTTCTTATACTCGCTTTTAGTTTACAACATTCTTCATCAAACCAGGTTCTCTCTTTGCTCTGGTTTCTATTTTTCCTACCGTCACCCGAACTATTTATTTTCATTTTGACCCTTAGGCATTCCACTAGTTGTCTAATTATATTTTCAAACCATCCACTATCCTTAATGTTAGGGATACTTCCTAGTGTTTGGTTCTGCTGTAGGGCGACTAATTTTTCGATGTGCTCCTCTGATATACGAGTTGCGAGTCGCCTTGGGTAATCAATATGTACAGGGAGAACTATAATTCTTTGTTTTTTACTTGCTCCAAATATTTCCATCTTTAATGGGTAGTGATCGCTTCCCTCCACTCTTGCCACCTGAAAACTCTTGACTAGTTCCAAGTTCCAAGAATGCAGAAACCCATAATCTATCGGGCATAATTGATGACCTGTCTTAAATGTGTGATTTGCTAGTCGATCGGTCTCCATTCTACCATTTGTGCAAACTAAGCCCATTGAGGCCAGAATTTTCCCCAGAGCCATATTTTGTGCTGACAAATCCACCATAGGAAAGATGGCATCATTTATCTTATATAAAGACAGCAACTCCTTCCACCATGGGTCAATCCTACAAGGGTCTAATTTAGGATTAAAATCACCCATCACAATAAGTACATCTCTATGGAAGCGATCGGTCAAGGACAATTTTTTTGAATGTTTCCAGTTCTGGCTTATATTCTTTCTCTTTCCCCTTCTGTATATAAACATTTACAATAACAATACCTTCATATAGTGGGTCTATGACTAACAGGAGCCCTCTACAAACCATTGCCCAGTTGCATTTTACTTCTGGGGGGATGGGGGCTACCTTCCTGACAATTTTTGTAGATATAAATGTTATTTGCCCACCGGAACGTCGTCCAAATTGCTTTATCTTTGCTGACTTATTCTGTAGGACAAACCCTTCGATCATTGGGGTTTCGTCGCACAACCAGGTCTCCTGCAAACACACGATCTCATTACTGTTAATAACTCCTTTAATAGTTTCCAGTTTCATTATTCTACTATACCCATTGATATTCCAGGACAGTATAGCCAGGCTGTGCGACGACCCTATCTCCTAATCAATCTCATTTAGCTAACCATCTTCCTCATTTACCGGGGAATCAAGAACCCTATATCTATTTGCCACGAGTAAGCCCTCTCTATACCGATCTGTTTCGTTGCATCTTATGGTGATTTCAAGATCTTCCTTGACGTCCCAACCCTGATCAATCAGCCTTACCAGTCTTGAACCCAGCCCTGCATGATTCACAAGGAGTGGCTTATCATAGTTGTTACAGTCTAGCATTTCTGGCTATTGCACTAGTCCGATACCTTCCTTATGAAACTCGTGCTCTGCATTTACTAGTACTGACTTCACCAACCATGAATATAGAAGAAACTTGGTTACTTCATTCATTTTCCTGTTTACAGTAAATCCCACTTGTCTGAGATCTTCAGAGCCTATGTTCCGTAAACTTGCCCATTTAGATAGGAAAAATAGCAGTTGTGACCGGTTTAATGGATTTAATTGCCTCACTTTTTTGCTGCCTTTCCCCTGGCACATCGGTTCGAAGAATAACCACAGATCCTGTCTGGTTTTATTCTCAATTTCTAGTGGGCTCCCCTTCAAATCGTCCCACCTTCTACCTAGTTGTTCTCTTTCCTTCCCTCTCCCCATTTGGTCTTTGCAAGTTCTTATTCCTCTTTCCCCACCTGTCTCAATACTCATATCCTCGTCACCCTCTTCCTTACTCCTAGAATATTTCTTAGAACTTCTTTTTCTACCCTTAGGTTCCCCCACATCTCTCGCTTTCCTCTCCATTTGTTTGGGGTTAAAAGTAGCTGTTCCTCTTACAGGGGTATTTTTTCCCCAAGCTTTTACCACAACATTTGTTAAGCTCTTATACCCTTTTTCTATAACTATCTCCTTTTTCCCCTACTGTTTTATAGTTAGGCCCTTCTTTAGGCCTTTCCTCCATCTCCTTGGTCGCAGTATGTAATGCTTATAACTCATTGTTTCTCCCTGTTTCTTTATAATCATTGGGCATCGTGATATAAATACACTTTGCTCCTCCTTCCGCGTTGGGGTACCATTCTTCACCCCTTCCTGCTGGGATTTCTCTTTCCCAGCTTGTTGGTACCCACCAACTGGCCTAACTATGGGGGGCATGAAGTCTTTAATTTGTTTCAGTTCCCCCGCCATAATTTGAAGCTGTTCTTTTTGAGTTTTTAAAATGTCATTATTCATTACCGATACCTCCAATAGGCCTTGCAGTGTCTTTCGCAGGATTAACATTACTTCCAGCATTGAGGCACTTGAAATTCCTGTGACCTCAAAGTTGAACCGGATGGATCCGAAGAGTCATTTACTCTATCATGAGGCATTTCCGCTCTTTCATCCTCTTCAAGGTGTTCTTCTAGAAGGTTATTGAACACCTTACTTTGAAAATCACGGTCTATGCCTCTCCCCAGGGGGAAAGAGTCGGGGTGATGAGGATAGCCTTGGGTCCAAGAACAACTCAGATATATCGGGATGAGTTTGGTATGGAGAGTTCAAATACAGAGAAACCAAACTGGCGTATGTTAGCTGTTTTTCCCCCAACCAGCTGCCCTTCTGCTAGCGGTTTATTCCTTTTAAAATGTTTCCCCACAAAGTCTTTGATCGACTTTGTGATTGAAGACCCTCCTTTTACCCCACCTTACTCACTTTGCTCGGGGTTTTTTTCAGAGGCAGCTTTTCCTTTGTGTGGTTTTTTTGCGTGGGGTTACTTCTCCTTGGGGGCAATTGACTCTTCCCTTCTCTTTCTGGTTTGCTTCCATTCCCTCTGCCCCCACTTCATTGGCGTCAGGCTTTTTATGACTCTTTAATCCTTTAAACAATTTTTTTCTCCAGGGTGCCATCTCTTTTTTACGATTCTTTTTATATATCCTTCGCTTTAGAAGTCCACTGGATATTTCCCTTAACCTTGTGCTTCTCAGATGGGGCTCTTCCGGGACACTTTCTGCCCAATTTGTCTTGAAGTGAACTGGGGCACTTCCCCTTTAATTACCGAAACGTTCACTGCCACCTGTCCTCCTTGTACTTACCTCTGCTCCCCTGCTACGTGCTACGCTGCCCTTCTGAATCCTACCAGCATCAACGTCCGTCGAGGACCATCAATCCGGGTTATTTTCCTCTGTTGCTCCCAATTAGAGGTTCTCTTTGTTTGCTATAGTTCAGTTGATGCAATGCCACAGAGTACCAAGGAGAGCCCTGCCCCGTATTGGAACCCCCCCCCACCCACCCTATCTACCAGGGCCACAGGGGGCCGACACAATCACACACTCTGCAGCACCACTTCCTACCAGTTTACTTATTCAGGTAGGGCGGCACTGGATCCAGGCAGCAGTCCTCTCCAAACACACTGGTCGGTGATATTCTCCGCATCTGCCCACTCTTACGGCAGTGACTAGACAACCAATATAGCTGGTTCTTTTCCTGCAGCTTCTTTTTACGGTCTAGTTCTGCCCCTATTGCGCCCGTGTCCGCGTCTGCACCAAGGGGGCTGAAGGTCCGGGTGCAGTCCGATCAGGCTTGCAGCCCGCGTTGCGGCATTACACACGTCGGTGTCAATTTCAATGAAGATGTCGGCAGCGTATCGTTGCGTAGCCTCAGGGCAACAGAGTTACCAAGTAATCTTCACACCGTGTTGGGCTCAATTTCCATCATGAAAAGAACTATTTAGAGAACTTGCTTGCTCCTGAGAAGTGCAGGTACTCTCCCATTAAATGTAATGTAGCATTGCTGAGAAGTGCAGTACTATTCCTTTCGAATTAAAGAAGTGCGGGTACTCAGTACTGGCCCATTTAAAGCACTTTTACTCAGCATGTGGAGTCAGGCGTGCAGTCCGAGGGAGAAGTGCATGTTTCTGACTCGCAGTAGAAGTGAATGCACTGCAGCTCCATAGTAGATATTTTTGAAAAGCACAGCCAGGGCACCGTTCTACTGTAATTTTTCACTTTCACCGACTGCTTTAAATGCAAAAGACATGGATTCATTTTTTTTAATACTGTTTCATACCTGCTTTAGGATTGCTTCACTTTGGTGTAATTTTTAAATCATTAAGTTGTTTTCCTTGCAAGTAAATATGTGTGGACATTTTAATGTGCTTATTTCTTGACTATAACATTGTTTCAGTGCTACTTTATACTGGAGATGCACTTTCCCTGAAGGAAGCAGGACTTATCACAGAGATTTGATTTTACTTCTTGGTACCATAACTTTGTGGGAGGTCAGCCACATTTCACACATGGATGGAGGCCTCCTCGCCTCATCAATCACGTTTACTACAACCTGAACCAAAGTTACCCGGAACAATACCGCTGCAAAACCAACGAAAAGGATAGAGAACATTTTAAAAATAAAAAATTAGAAAACAGAAAATCAATTAAATTAAATAACAGAAAATGTAGCTAATCAGGTTTGACATAAGGTTTATGCCACAGGCTAGCAAGAACCTTCCTGTATTTCATTTCACAAAAACGTGTCTGACACATTCAGATTTTGTTTTATTATGGATGGTTCTAGGTTATTCCTGTGTTCCTTGGTCATCTCTAAATTCACAATACTTAACTCAATACCATCTTCTCCCGTGCAAATGCACCCCTTTCGATTTTTATTTGCATCAGATTGATTGCTCCGAGTCCCCCGCTCCCCACCCCACGCCGCCAAATATTTTTTGCAATGTTGGATCACAATCGCAAACCCTCACGAGGATCCTTCCATTTCGGTGATGTGACTTGCACATAATCTACACAGAGGGTTAGCCGTTCCTGAAGGGGATTCCGGCCCAATCGGCAACGGAAAAGATAGAGATTTGGGGGTGGGGGTTTGAACTTTTTGTCTCAGGATGGATGTGTAGGTCAGGGGGAATTTCTTTATTTAGAAAAGTTGCCCTCATACACCCGTGAAGGTGTCAGGCTTCATTATTGAATGAATGAAACAACTTATAAAGCACACGAATACCCGGAGGCGTCTTGGCGCTGTACAGATCAGAAGGGAGCAGACGAGAGCTGAGTGTGCGAGGATCATGGATTAAATTATTGGGTGTTTTTGCTCCTCGTGGGGGTTGGCGCTGCAATACCCCACGGGCCCCATGAGAGGGCTCTTTGGTGGAGATCTTTTTAAGTAAAAAACGCCATAGTCGTGAGTGCGGGTGTGTGGCGCTAGTGGGATAGTGAGTTTAAAAATATCACGGTAGTGCCCAATAAAAGAAGATTTTTATTCCTGGGTCCACCGGATGGATTAAAAACAGAAGCCAAACTTCTACTTTCCACTGATGAGGAAATATAGTTTGATTCAAATTGTATGTGCAGTGCGTGGGGTCGACATGTTTCACGCCCTATAGGTCCATAAGGGATTTTTGCCGTTTCATCAGAACCAGGTATAGTGTGAAAAAAATAATAAAGAGACAAATACTTCAAGGGGGAGTTTCCCTGAGTCTTAATCTGGGAAAGACTAAGTAATAAGGTGCCATAAAAGATACTCTTATATCATCAGTCACCTAAACAATCCAACCCTCTCGAAGTGAAGGGAAGAGCCTCTATGGTTATAGCAGGCGTACGCTATAGGCGACAGTGACCCATTGGAGCATTCAGTGTCATCACCTACCCACGTCTGCTACATCGTTTTTTACTTAAACAGATCTCCACCAAACAGCCCTCTCGCTGGGCCCGTGGGATATTGCAGCGCCGACCCGACGAGGAGCAAAAACACCCAATGATGAAGCATGACACCTTCACGGGTGTGTGAGGGCAACTTTTCTAAATAAGGAAACTCACTCTCTCCCCCCCCCCCACCCCCACCCCCACGACCTACACATCCATCCTGAGACAAAAAAAAAAATGTTTCCCCCAATCTCTAGCTTTTTTGTTGCAGATTGGGCTGGAATCCCCTTCAGGAACAGCTACCCCTGTGTGTTGTACATACGTGTTGTAGGGAGCAATGGTACTGGGCCTCTTTTTCCGCTCCCGGTCCCTACTTCTGTGGTTTGTAGCACATAATCTAGCCACTGAATCCTATTAGTGAACACCACATCAGACAGCAAGAGAGCCGAGACTAATGACAGACACTTGCCCGGTTGGTTGCAGTCAGAATTTTCTCCAGAAACCTCAGCCACTCCAGCAGGAACTCGGCCTTCTGAAGGTCGCCAAGCTGATTATACGCCTCCTCGTTCAGCAGCATACTGTGGGCCAACTCCATGATGTGGCTGAGGCCCCTTCACTGCCTCCTCAACCAGTCAGCTTTCTGCCTTAGAGTTAGCATGGGAAGGGATGACGCCTGAAAACAAAAAGAAAAAATATTTTGAATACCTTTTAGAATGCTAGATAGATCAAGCAGTAGCGAACGAACCCTTAATAGACCACACAGAACATTTTCAAAATGTTTCACTGCGTAAAAATAGAAAACAAAATACAAACCGAGAAGGCACAGCCCAATGAAAACAATTATGAAGGAGTTTCAAGTGTGAGCCTCAAGTAAGGCACACTTAGTAGTATTTTCTTCATTAGGTTATCTAGTTGCATTGATTTATACCCATTATTTATTGCAGGCAGAAGGTCTTTGATATCAGGTTACATTGAAAGTCACTTGAAGCTGCCACCTCCAAGGACATGAGCACCTCATAGTCGTTTGAAGCGTGAAAGCGAAGTGCCTTCCTCAAGATAAACCTGCCCCAGATGGGTTTCATCCTTATCAATGTCACCAGGTAAGCCGCGGGTCAAGACTGGCTGAACTCACTCTCTGCTGAGTGTACACTTCTGCCAAGCTTGGGCTGACCTTTGAAATACTTCCCGTGTAAGAAGTCCAGGACATACTTGGGAGCCGGATTCAAAGTTCTATTTCCCAGTCAGGACTGTGTTCTATTAAACAAGTTATATGTTCACCTGAGATAAAGATGTATTTTGTTTTTATGCTGATGTTTCCCAGTAGGTCAGATTTATTATTAACCGCATTAACAGTGGTAACAGAGTTTCCCACAACGCAACATAGCTTCATAGATCACTTTTGGGGAGCGTGCAACACCCTTGTAAATCACTGAATTATATTACAAGTCCGCGATTGCCACAGCACACTTTTACTTGCAAGCAAATTTTCTGTGTTGTCCAAAATTGAAGATAACATGACTAACAAATTATTTTATTGTGTATTTATAGAGCGCTTGAATGCAGAGGCTTCTTGGCACGTTACAAAGACACAATCTTATAACCTTTCCAAAGACACAAGCTAAAAACCTAAGAGTGACCAGGGAAAAAGACTGGGAGATGCTTAATTATTAAAGCCAGGTTTTCAGCTGGCGTCTAAAACAGAAGAAATTTGTTCCTGCCACAAACTCAAAGGGAGAGAGTGTCACAGTTTGGCAGGTGCTGTAGAAAAAGCATGGCCAATCATAAGTGAATGTTCTGGCCCTAGAGGTGGCGAGCAAGAACTGGTTTGCCGATCGAAGGGAGCGTGACTAATGATAAAGGCTACCTGAGATCGAATGGACAGACAGTGTAAAGATTGCAGTGCTAACAACATCTTGTGCAGTTTTTGTAAGCACTTATATCACAGTATTCTGAACAAGTTACAGTCCAAGATTTTGTCTGGAGATTCATGGTAGATTGCGTTGGCATTAGGAGACTCAATAACCATGTTCACTAATTGCATATGTAAAGAGGGGTTAATAAATGGGAGAACCTTTAGAAGACAAAAGCGGGTGAAACAGACACGGGTAGATTTATGGATTTAGCTTCCAGGGAGAGAGGGCTGTCCAAAAGCACTCATTAATTGTACACCACTGTCAAAGGATCAGAGGGCTGCCCACCATATCTGGCCATAGGTTAGTGCACCACTACTGTACAGATGAATCAGCGATAATTAAGATTTGGGCTGATCTTGAGAAAGGTGTTGGCCATCGCTCCCAGACGATGGCGAGGCCTCCATTAAAGGCCTTGTCTTTTGATCTGCAGACTCTTGAGCACTGTATAAGTTAAAGATAAGCGGAGTAATACTTGTAAAAGCATAGGCCTGCTCGGTGGAGAAGCTGGGCAAGGGGCCACATGTATATGTTAAACAGAAAGGGATAAAGGATTGAACCTTGCGAGACCCACAGTCGATATTGTATACCTTTGAAGAGTACGGGACAAGAGTGACTACTTTTGATCTCCCGGATATGAAAGATTTTACCCAATGCAGGACAGTACCGGTGATACCTCCCGATTCCAGATTTTTAGGCAAAGCTTTGTGGGCCATGGATGCCGCTGACAAGTCTAAGAAGACTAGCAGGCCTGTTTCTCCTTCAACAATGCAATGGTGAAGCTCATCGAGGACTGACAGGACTACAAGCTCGGACTATGGCCATGACGGAAGCCCACTTGTTGCCTTACATTAGGTCATGACATTCTGCAAAGTCCTGAAGACGACGCAGAGTCTCTATTTCCAGACATCTGACCATACAAGGAAGCAATGAGATGGGTCTAAGATTGTTCGAGTCATTCACTTTCAGAGCGAGCTTCTTGAACAGAAATCTTCCGCCACCTTACAGAGATGAACATGGCGTACACCTTCAAGTGTGCACAAACATAGGATAATGAAGAGTGTGTGGTCTTAACTATGGACAGCAGGTGTGGGTGAATCCTAACCCTCTCTGCCATTAGAATGGATTGTACGAGATGCACTAATTAGGCTACCTTTTCTCTGATGGTACAATTTTGCAATTCTGCATCAATATTAAATCGAGCCTGATAAAGAATGAATGCCTTGTGACAAATTTTTGCATCTAGAAATTCTTACTCCTCTTTCGAGGTTGGGATTTTAAGTTTTCGGATGATAAAAAGAGTTTTTTGCAGTTAGTACCCCAAACGAAATCTAGGAAGATTTCGTAATATGATTCGTAAACGAAGTTGCAAGATACACACCGGTTATGTAACTCACATTTTTTTTTATAGAAGGTTTATTTTCACTGCTTAAGTTGTCCAATTGCTCAGGCCCAGTTTTGTTACATCTTTCAAGGGTGGCGTCAATTTGGACTTTTGGTCTCTCGAGTGCCTTGGACGTGTTGCACATGTCCTCAGCAGTGCCTTTAAGGTTCAAATGACTGTCCATTACATCCTAGCACCTGGGGCTGGGAATCCCCACAGCATAACCCTGGCGAGTGAGAGGCATGCTTCCCTTCACTACCATAGGTCTGCAGACAAATTATTGTTAAAAACTCTCAAGATTAAATACACGACGTTCAATACAAAAGCATTTTTGTACGTGTAGGCTGTACGAGGCTGGCTTAGTATAAAGTACACACTTATGTAAGTGTAGCACCCTGCACTAATCCAGACAGCCCTTATGGTGATTTTAGTGGTCTTAGACAACCTTAGAAAGCTCGCTAAGAGGTAGCTGTGGAGAGCAGCCTTCAGGCTTAGTCCAGGAGTGTAAAGCAGCTTGTTTTACCAATACTTAATTTTATGGTGTAGGTCAAGTGAAAGAAAAAAAACACACAGTGTAGTCATAAAAATATGTATTTATTATAAACACTCACTAACACATTGCAATATCTCCTACCCAGAGATATAACCACGATACACACAATACTTTGATAATAGAACATGTAAGTAGCACAAATACACAGTGGTCTGCAGGGGGAGACTAAACCATATACTAAATAGTGGAATGCGAACGACGACCAAAGTCGAGACTGAACCCAGAAGACGTAGAAGAGCCAGGGACCCAAGGAACCACCCATGGTAAGTACCCAGGAACCCCACGGGGGCAGTGTGCAGAGTGGGAACATGACCGCGTGCTCAATACAAGTCAATGGGTACGTCGTGGTTGCATTTTTAATAAGGATCCTTCTCAGAGGACCCTGAAGAAACCCTGTGGAAGATGGAAAGTTGGAGAGTCACCCCACACGTGGATACCCCGGGAACCAGGATACCTACACCAGGGGAGCCGGGTGCATAGGTGTGAAATGACGTCGGAAACCGCCGTAGACCACAACAGAGGACTTCAGTGAAGATGCCGCTGGCGAAGAAGGTATAAGAGTCCGGTGGAACCCAAAGGTGGATTCAAGATGAGGTACCTGCAAACAGAGGGGTCAGAGTCTATGCCACTCAGGAGTTATCAGGAGGCATGGAAGACGAATGCCCACTGATGTATGCAGGAGAGTTGACGGAGCCCTTGAAGTTGCAGCTGTGGAAAACCAGGAGCCGTTTACGAGCTGTCCCATGTCGGATGTCAAGAGCCAGAGGCTCGGTGTCCATCGGGAGCACCATCAAGCCTTGGCAATGGCAACAAACGCAGTATGCGTAAAAGGTGCAGTGTCGGGACCAGCAAGGTCCAAGTGACTCACTAAGAACAGGTAAGTCAGAGCAGGCCCGAGCAAGCAGGGGAGCCCACTGGAGCCGAAGAAGACCCTCAAGAGGACCCATGGGCCGAAGGCACAGGAGTTGCAAGTGGACCTCGAGCAGCTCACCAAAGGATCAAGGCCCACAGTGGAGAGGATGCGGTGCAGGCGAAGATCTTGGTTGCAGGAGATGCTTGAGGCTGGAGCTTCTTAGAGTCCGAAGATCTCTGGTGAAGAGAGTCGACAAGCCTTGGCAACGGCAAGTCGATGCGGTGCACAGGGGTACTGCTCCAGCAGTTCAGACGAGGAATACTGGCTTCAAACTTGCATCATGGGAGTTGCAGAACCACCACCTGTGTTGCTGAACCTTTTGGAGTCCGTAGGAGCTCAGAAACAGCAGACCGATCAGCTTAGTTGCAGTGCCCGCAGATGAGGGAAAGTGGCTCCTTCACTTCAAGGGTGTCTTGGATGACCACAGACCTGTAGAAGGACCTGTATGGAGCACAGGCACAGACGACACAGAAGACTGGCAGGACAGCAAGAGCAGGAGCACAGCAGTCTTCTCAGTTGCAGTCTCAGTTCTCCAAGGCTAAGTCCAAAGTGCCCAGACGTTTGAAGATGAAGTGGTTTCGGATCTGAATCTTGTCCCACGACGAATCTAGGGACCCACCCACAGGTGAGCCCTTAAGTACCCTAGGGAAAGAGTTGGGATGATTCAGGTGTCCCTTCCAGAGGAGAAGCTGGACAGTGGGGAGGATACTTCCATGTCCTTTGTCCAGTTTCGTGCCAGAGCGGGAGTCAACGGCTCCCTGAACTGGTTTCAACTGGAGTATGCAAAGAGGGCACCAAATGTGCCCTTCAAAGTCCTGTCTCGGAGGTGGTCACACCTCCCTGTGACAGGAAACCTATTGTCCTGCCTTTCCCTGCTCGAGCTTGGCTCATCAGCAGAGGGCAGAATTGTGTCTCTGGGCGGCAGCAGCCATAGTTGTCTGTCCGGGTCTAGAAGACTGGTACCGCGAGCACGGAGGGCCTTCCGGAAGAGCTTTACAGTGCATGGAATCATACCTCCAACACCATTTACGGTGTTGAAGTATGATTCCAACATGTTTGATACCAAGCACGACAGGGTTTGTTACAGTCAGTTTAGAGTTAGCCATTGTGTAATGACACATGGCCACTCTATATATCATAATGGCTGATGCACTTACAACCCGGGAGAACGGACTCTGTGGATTGTAGGGGTGTCCTGCTCATGCAGCTGCACCCTCGCATTTATAACCGAACACCCTGCCTTCAGGATTGAAAGGCCTGCCTTAGAAGCGACTAATAGGTTTTAAGTGCAGTGACCTCAGATTTAAGGGAACTTATATCTGTTGTTAGTGGTGCTAGCACCAGCTTACACAGGCTGCAATGGCAGGCCTGTAGTCATACTTTGTGTGTTCTCCCATGGGTAGCATAATACATGCTTCAGCCCAATGAGGGACCCCTGATGTATCTATGGCCCGGGTACCTTAGTACCATATACTAGGGACTTACCAGGGTACATCAGTAGCCAATCTGGGGGGTACCCAAGTACTCAACCATGTCCAATTTAGGGAAGAAGCACAGACTGGGGTCCTGATTAGCAGGATATCAGTTAGACTAGTTAGTAAAACATTATGACACCAGCAAAAAGTGGGGGTGACCATGAAACCAGATCCTACTTTCCTACATAGCCTCAAAATGGAACACTACTCCCCCCGAAATTCAGCTGGAAACATCTGCTAAAATTCAGACAAGCTTTGATAACCTGGCTGTTTGCTCAATCCGATTTTACTTTTGGAATATTTGACCTTATAAAGTCTTCAGTAGGTTTTGTCAGGATCATGTCTTCTGTCCTGGATATGGCTTTACCTCCTCTTATAATACGGTTCATATAGCGCCATGCTGCCCTCTGGGTGAACGCTGCAATTAAAACACAAAACAAACATACAGAACTATACATGGAAAATTCTAAGTCAAAGTAAGCTATAATTAAACTCCATTACTACACTGTTAATGGTATTTTCATTTCATGAAAAGTACGGTATCTTAGGCTGGAAGATCTAGCAAAATTATTCTTAGCATAACTATTTGGTATAAATGGAAAAGTCGTCTTCCAAATTGCACTGAAAAGCAGTACTCTATTTTTCAATTTGTAAGTTACGCTCGACACAGTGAAGAGATTGTGTCCTCCTACATAAGAAGCTGCCAAAAGGCAGTTTCCTTGGACTTTACTATATATGTGGAGCTTTGTATGCCTGGTGAATGACGGACCCAAACACCAAAGATGAAAGAGCCTGGGGCCCCAGTAGCAGCACATCACACCGCTATACTAAAAGAACATACGCTCAGAAGAAAAAACACATCACATGCACCAAGATCCACAATGGCAATATAAAAACTGCTCTCATACTTATATCAAGAGGATTTGGGCATGCATCCAAGAGTAGGAGGAGGAGGAGGAGCCGGGTGGACGTGATTCACCTCGGCTCCCGGGCTGCATCAGCTTCCTGAGCGCATATGCGCCAAAAATCTGGCAAAACCGCCTACAGAGGCTGCGAAACTGCGACCGATCCAGTGGAGGCTGAGCGAGTGCCATCCACATTAGGAAAAGACCCCTTTTTGTGACTCTCCGAGGCTCCGTGAGAGAAGACAGTCCTCCAAGATGGCCGGGTGGATGTAACCCACACCGGCTCCGCCGCCACTGTGCGGTTTCCTGCAGTTGAAGCCATCAGATGCAGCGCTGCAAGACACAGACATGTCCCTGACGGCATCGGGAAGAGTACGGGTCGGAAAGGAGTAGCCCAGAGGTGGAGAAGTTGGCGTCCGGTAAAAAAATAACGAGGCGCGCAGAGCAGACTGACCGCAGCAAAATGGCGCCTGCGGACAGAGACAGGCGGTAACAGAAACGAGCTGCGACAGGGACGTACCTTTGAAAAGGCTCCTTAACAGAACTCCCCGCGCCTCCCAGGAGCGTCAGCACTTCGGCTGATTCGGAGAAGTTGGTGCAGACAGTGGGTGATTGATGGAGGTGGCGGGCACTTTTAACGCCATAGTCAGGAGACCTGCGCCCGAGGCCATGAAAGCTCCTGAACGTGTCCTGAACCGGTGAGTGAAGAGCGAAAGCGGCTCATCTCAGTGAGCGGGGACCGGGGAACATTGGGGGCACCTCGACTGCCTTATCACTGGGGGACTCTTGATTAAAATTTTAACTTCGACACGGCACCCCTGACCTCAAAATGACAACCAGAGGGAAACCCTTCTACACATGAAGGGCTGCACAAATGATTGGAGAGGCTCCTTTACACAAGGATGTTACGTGGGGCCTATGTGACACTAATTGCTCAAAGAGCGGATTAATTCCAATAAGCTCAAGGGGGGAACCCCCGAAACTATAACGTGCCTGACCCTAAGATGGCCGTCTGAGGCCTAATGCCGGACACATATAACACTGAAAACATTGCAGCTATGAGAGCCACGGGAAGATGCAGATGCCCACCTGTGACTGGGGACCTGCCGAATTGGAACACCAGGGGCAGAATTCTCTTACCTGACCCCATGATGGCCTCCACTGTGGTCCTTTACCGCGATGAGCTACTACTTTTTGACAAAAATTGTAACATCGACCAGACCTCGAGCATATCCCCCATCCGGCTCACCCATCTGGACAAAGAATCTGTGAACTTGCCACCGAACGTTGAGATCTAGCATTTTGGCCGATGCCCGGTGGAGCTACCAGATAGCTATAGAGGAGATTGGCTGTGGACTTCCCCCTCGGCCGTCACCTACCCAGCCGAACTTTGGGTAGACTTTCCTTCGTCTCTCTGCCGTATCTCCCTCCTACCCTTTTACCTTACCCCCTTTACCTCTACGCTCCATTTAGCTCGTCTTCTATGCTCTTTAAATGTTTTCTAGCAACATATGTAACTTGTAACTAATGTAACTTTGTAACAATGTGGAACCTCATGTAAAGCGCTCGGATACCTCCGAGTCTAGCCAGCGCTATATAAAACTCAAATAAATAAATACAAATAAAAAAATCCACAGCAAAGCAACATCACCATCATTTGTGCATAAGGGAGAAGGTGGAAAGCCATTTTCTTCTTCACAGTCCAAGGCACCTAGTGGTGCCACTACACCAATGCAAGCCAATATGTACAAAAATAAAATCAGCTTTATAACAAGAGTAAGAAAAAGAAACAAAAAGAAAAGGGGTGTTAGGCCTGAATTCAGGGCCACAGAGGTAACATTAACTCCTTCACTTCAGGCACATTCAGAGCGCAGATTACCCCCCTCCCCCCATAAATTCTATAGTATCAACAGCAAACCCCTCGAGGTTTCTAGTAGATCAGTTTCAGCTTTCAGGTTCTACTCCAAAGGCAGCACAAAAATATTCTGTGCAGACAGAATGTGGGGGTTAGGACTTACTTGCGGGCCACATTAGTGGGTCAAAATCTCAATATGAACACAGGCAGCCAACACACCACTGTAGCAATACAAGATTAAAAAGAAACCACTGTATCTTCCTAAACTCAAAGAAACGAATGTGAAAGCGGATCCTGGCAGAAGAAACCTTTTAAGAGGTTTATGTCAAAAGATGCAGTTTGTAAGCCTTCATGGTTCACCTAAATGTTGCAAATTCGATAGGCTGATAGAAAAATTCCATTGGAATTCCTAAACGGATCATCCCCAAGAGGAGAGAGAGAGAGTTTCAAGATTTACTGAGAAAGGGTATATTTTTGAAGTAAAAGTCGCATTCTATATCAGTCCAAAATGTTTGGACAAACGTCACAGAGAACACTAGTCAGCACACAAAATAGTAACTTTTAAATTTAATAGTCAAATTGGACTCTTAAGGTTCAAATATTTTATTAAGTTTTGTGATAAATACAAAAGAACCCTCTTAACTCATAAGTCAAATCATTCCAACATCCCCTCACATGACATCGCTTTGAATCTTAAGGTGGCTCTCAAATTCCATGCACCAGGCGCTATGGTGGTAAAATGGCACAAATATTTTTTTTATAACCAACTTTATTGAAGTTTTACGGCCTGACAGCTAATCACACAGTGAAAAATACGAGAAAAATACATGAGTGACATTGTAGGGGGCATGGGTACATGAGATGTACAACCGTACCATTTCAAATCGACATGCCATAATAATTACACCATTTGCCCCATATCCACGCATACTTCTGGGGACAGCCAAGCGCTTCGAAAACAGGCATTTCTTGAGGGGTGCACCAGTCTACCCCTAAGCACCAACTCCCAATCGTTGGTGGCCTTTCCCTTTTCCATGCGCATGCCACATCCCATCCAGCAACTAAACAAGCCACTCCCAAGAATGCACGCCCAGCTGCGGGGCCCCCCACTTCCTCCATCAGCCCAAGCAAGGCCACACGGGGGGGGTTTGGGGGGACTCCAGAGGGCGGCATAGGACATTGGAGAGTATGCGACCCACCTCCTCCCAAAACGGTCTCAGTACCGGGCATTTCCAGGCAACATGGTAGAAGTCCCTCGGAAGGGAGCATCGTGCACATGTCGCACGGGTATCCAAAGGCATGTGTTGCAACCGTTCCGGTGTGAGATACGTTGCATGTATAGAATTGAACTGAATTATGTGCAGCTGCGTCGAGATCACCGATTCCCTAGGTGCCATGCAAGCCTCTCTCCAGTCTTCCTCATCCAACACTCCAAGCCAGGCTTCCCATTGTTGCCGAGCCCTGTCAAGGCCACCAGCAGCGTAAATCACCAGTGACCGATAAATCACATACATTGCCCCGTTACCCAATTTCCTTTGAAAGATCTTCGCCTCTACCAGACTGAACTCAGGTAAAGAGTCCTCCGGAAGGTCATGGGCTAACAGCATGGCATAACTGAAGGTACCTGAAAAATTGAGTTGTGCAAACAGTACTTGCTTCTCAATTCCTGAAAGATTATAAGATTACCCTTTTTAATAAACATCTCCAAGATAGGAAATTCCAAGTCAGTCCCAAGGCAAGAAGCTCTCCAGAGTCAACACCTAACCCAGCAACGTTCCACGCCATAGGGTAGACATCCCAGTGGGGCGGCGATACCAACCAGTGAGGCAAAGAGCTGCCTTCCAGCAGGCGAGGGATACCCATGTACAGAAAGACAAGATGGTCGATGTGCGTGCTCCATATAAGAGGTAGAGCATGCCATCCATTCCCAATGCATGACCTCCACTCGATACGCCGGTTCGTCCCATCTCACGGTGAACCAGTCGTCAATCGGGACCATATGTGCTGCCAAGTAATATAAATAGATATCGGAGAGGCCCAGACCTCTGTCAAATGGGGATTTAGGCAGTGTGTGGAATGCTACTTTATGTCGGCCCCCGGTCCACACAAATCTGGTAAATTTCGCAGTTAGGGAGTGAAACCATTTGCGGGGGATGAGGTATGCATAACTGCTCAGCACGTACAGGTAGCGTGGCAGGCACACCATTTTAAAGAGGGCCGTGCGCCTCATGGGATTCAGGGGGAGTGTGGCCCACCGATTGAGGTCGCGATCAAACCGGAGATCCAAATCTCGGAAGTTAAGAGCCCAGTCCAGGTCCGGCATGGGAGAAACATGGACACCCCGTTATTTAAATGAATTATGCAGAGATCGAATGTTCGGACACCAAACCCGCCCCAAAGCATCACCCCGGACCTCCACTAAGCAGGATTTGCCCACGATAATCCGGAGCCCAGATGCCTGACCATAGAGCTGGAGAAGTGTAAGGCACAGGGGCGGGAGTGCTGTGGATTACCCAGGAACAGGAGCATGTCGTCTGTGTATAATGATACGCGATCCTCGAGACCAATTCCCCATTGCCAGCCCCACACCAGAGCGTTGCACCGTATGAGCCGCACCAGAGGCTCCATCACCAGGGTAATAGCAGTGGGGACAGGGGACACCCCTGGTGCATGCCACGTTTGATGGGGAAGACTGGAGACAAAAACCCATTCACTCTGACATGAGCAGTCGGGACGTGGTAGAGGAGCCGAACCATGCGGCGAAACCCCACAAACCAGCCCGACAAAGAACCCCATCCAGGAAGCCCCACGACACTGTCGATCGCCTTGGTAAAGTCTATCAACAGGAGAGCCAGATTACCATCAAGGTCAGCCACACGGGCGAGCGCCACCTGAACCGTCCTAATACAGTGGCCTGGGCTGCGACCCGGCATAAATAGACACTGGTCCGGATGGATTAGATAGGGCAAGGTTTTGCCCAGCTGGGTGGTCAGCACCTTGGCATAGATCTTGGTGTCAGCGTTGATCAATGAAATCGGCCGGTAAGAAGAACGCTGATCTCTATGGAGCCCCTCCTCGTGTAGGACCAGGACTGTAGCTCTGTCTAGTTCCAGCAGAAAGACTCCTTGCTGCAGAGCTACCACATAGAGGTTCAGAAGGTGGGGACAGAGGGTCTCCCGGAAGCATTTATAATATTCAATAGGGTACCCGTCGGGCGCTGCCGCCTTGCAGTCCTGACACCGCGGCACACACCTCTTCAAGTGTTAAGGCCTGTTCCAATTCCTGGGCCAAGGCATCCGACAGTCGGAAGAGGTTAACTATCTAGAAAAGGATTGGCGATTTCCTCGGACGACGAAGGACAGCTCGAATACAACCCCTGGTAGAACTCCGCGAAAGTCACGGCAATCATTGGGGACTCCTCCTGGCAACAACCTGAGGAGTCCCGAATCACAAGGACCACTCAGTCAGATACTCAGCGGGTCGCCAGCCAATAAAGTTTACCCGACTTGTCGCCTGAAGCATAGACTCTCTGCGTGGAGGCCTACCTGCACTGTCTGGCCTCTTCTAGGGATGCCTGCCGCAGTTCCATACGGGCCATGGCCAAAAGAAGACAGGACCGCTCGTTGTCTCAACGCCGAAGAGTGGCCTCCTCCTGGAGGATCTGAGCTTCCAACTCGGTCAGATGCACTGCTCGGCGCACCTCGGCCTGGCGAACATAGCCTTTGATTCGGCCTCATAGGGACGGTTTACTAGCTGCCCCTAGTGTTGCCGTAGACTCCGCCGATCCCGCACTAAGCTCAAAATATTGACATACTTCCTCATCAACAAAGGCCTCGCATTCTGAGTCCTGCAAGTAACAGGCCCTAAACCTCCAGGACAGGCGCAATACAGCAGATTGGGCTTCCCACGACAGTAACAGTGGGGAATGATCAGAGATCCCACACTGAAGTATGTGCATCAACTGAATTGAGAGCAAATCAGATGCTGGAAGCCACATCAGATCTATAGGGGAATCCACTGCGTGCACGGCAGATTGATGGGTATAAGCCCGCAAGCCAGGGTGCCAGGAGCGCCATGCGTCACAGAGCGCCAAAGAGTTGGCCCAGGAAGATAGACAAGCTGATCGGGAGTGTCTGGTTGGATATGGAGCGGAAGAGGCATCAAGGACAGGGTCTGGAAGCGCATTAAAATCTCCCCCAATTATCGTGACTACCTGGGGGAGAGTCAGAATGAAGGATCTCAAGGTATGCAGGGTAAGGCTTCAACAGAGGTGGCTGGGTATAACAAGATATGAATTTGTAATGTCTCGACTCCAGGCAGTCCTCAATGCCCACATAACAAGCTTGAGGGTCTGTGTGGTGTGCAGTAACCCCCAGGGGAAGAGCCTTGTGGGGCAGTATGGCAACCGCTTGCGAACCCCGAGTGGTAAACCCTATAGTCGCGAAGCGACCCAGGAATGGACACCTCGTACCCAACAGGTGAGTCTCTTGCAAGAGGACAACCGCTGGTTTGTAACGCTTAATGTATCTCAGCACTGCGGACCGTTTAATCAGGTCCAGGAGGCCGTTCAAGTTCCAGGAGAGCACCATCATTTTAGAGGAAGCCATAGCACAGTTGAAAAAGAGCAGCCCAGAGCCGGCCAAGAGGGGAAGCGCCCTGCCACTGTATTTCAATCACTGAAGCCTGTGTGGTAGACATCACTAACCTAAAGGGAAAAAACAATGTTAAAACAAAACATGTCAAACAAAAGCAGCTTCAAGAACCTAATAGAACTCGCACCCCTCCCCCACACCCCTCCACCCCACCCGAGGAAGCATCTGTCACCCTAACTAAGGAACCCCGAACTTTAAATAAGGTGGAAAGTTACTGTGAACCGTTGACGCCCATGTGACAGGATCCGGTACCTGACAACGATCTACTATTCATACAAAAGAGATGCAATCTCTTTGGCCTCAGCAGAAACAATGACCAATGCGAGAAGTGTGGCACACATAGCAGACATTTGTCGGAGGTAAGGGAGGCACGTCATCTCACTCCCAGCAACTCTCCAGACCCACCACACCAGAACCAATGTTGGTAAGACAGAGTAGGAGCATTTTGATCATGATGTGTCCGATAGTTGGGATGAGGAACCCAAGCTCTACCCTGCAGACCTGAAAACCAGAGGAGTCGCCAAGTTCTCAGGCTTCCCCTGCATTGGCAGAACCGAGGCTGGATCTTACAGGGCTGGGCCAGGGTCCTCTCCAGTGGCCCCATGTCCAGCTCAGGCCCCCGGGAAAGGGAGCACCCCCATCCTCCACCAGCGGCGGGAAAGTGATCCCGCTCGTACCTTGCTGTTTGTTGCTGTTCGGGGGGACCAACAGGTGCTCAGTGGCCCACTCCCAGGCCTGGTGACCAGGAGGGTATGGGATTGGAAGAAGATTTTAAGGCGAGCGGGGAACAGGAGCATGTAGCGTACGCCCAGAGCGCGCAGTTTCTGCTTCACCTCGGCGAAGGAGCGCCCCTGCTGCTGCACCGCTCTGGTGTAATCTGGAAACAAAAGTACCTTAGAGTTCTCAAACCGCAGGTCAGGATGGGCCCAGCCCTCCTGCAGTATCGCACCTCTATCTTTAAATTTGAGCAGCCTAAGGATCACCCGCCGCAGTGGAGCCCCAGGTGGAGGTCTCTGAATCAGTGAACGGTGTGCCTGCTCAATAACAAAAAAAGGGGGACAGTTTGTCATGGGGTACCCACCCTTTGAACCAGTCCTCCAACACTCCGGCCAGACCACTTTACTCCAACGATTCGGTGAGGTCAACGACCCTAAAGTTGTTCCGCTGCGCCCTGTTTTCTGCATCCTTCGCCCTCTCAGTCAGAGCGGACACCGAGGCGGACAACTTGGACATCTGGCTCTTGAGGGAGGAGAGGAAGTCCTCCGTGGCGGAGACCAGTTTTCAACCTCCGTGGTCCTGTTCACCGCGTTGCATAGGTCTTGTCGCAGTATGGAGAAATCTACACAGAGGCAGTCCACCTTAGACTCCACGGCCTCTCTCGAGTCCTGTATGGCCTTGAGGACCACAGCTAGGTCTGCCGCTCCCTGCTGCGCCAGGCCCCAGGTCCAGCGAGTTCTCTTCTGTGTCATGTAGTGCAGTCAGGGGGACGGCGAACTGATCCATTTTGGTTTGAGCCAATGGCTGCGGCGGGACCTTACCCCACCCCATCTCCCAACGCCCAGGGCCGGGTCAGTCTTTATGGAGTCCTTCTCCAAACAATGTCCAAAGCTGCCGGGGAATAGGCCAGCGGGGCCACCAACCACCGAGGTCGCCGAGAATGACGGTCCCGTCCAAGCAGAGCCAGGCCGGGGAGGTGAAGGGGATACAGGAGCTGCAGGTGACCCGCCAGATAGGAGATACAAGAGAGGCAGTAATCCCCGCCCTCACCTGGGCACACAACCATGCAATGGCCAAGGAAGCAGGAGAGACAAGGTGGGTGCCGACACCTGACTCAGACGGGCCTCCACAGCCTAGAAAACCCGGGCCGCATCACGGCTCGCCTGGCAGGGTCCCGTCTCATTGGTAGTCTCCACGAATCTAGTGGACAGGTGATCTGCAGCCTACCCACACCAGACACGGGCCACGATTCGGACCAGAAGAGCCCAGGCACCACAACAGGCCCAACAAGAGTCACAGGACCAGATACGAGAATGCAGGGACGGCCCCACACCGGGCCCCACCGCTGCTAATCTCTTGTCTTCAACCGGTCTTGCTCCTTCTCAGGCCCCCTACCACAGGAGCGGCCAGGGTCAACGCAGATAAAAGGGGGGGGGGGGGAGAGAAGGAGCTAGAACTCGACTGCCATCTTGGATGCCCAAGATGCGCCCCAAATGGCACAAATTTACAGTACATATAATTTGGCATATTTTGGAGACATCCTTTCTTAGTTCTTGCCTGAAACAGAACAGGTACTGTCACTTACAAAACGTTTTGTTTACATACAAGGGGCTTACACCCCGACCGCTGCTTACCACTAGTTGACTTCATTGTCAATCTCATTTGCTGGCTCCTGATTGCTCAGCACATGCTGATTTCACTTGCTTTTTGTTTCTCCATTCCATGGAGCATTGACCAAGTACTGATGGATTTTTTTTTTTTATTAGTATCTTTCCGCTGGCATTAAAATACTTTTTTTAAATTTTGTACATATAGTTAGATGTTTCTATGTAGGTTAACTGTGCTTGAGTTGACAGTGGCTTGTTTGTTTTGCTCTGCTGTAATTTCACAGTGAGATGCTTCTCCATAGGTTTACCATGGTAGAATTGTACAGTGAGTAGTTTATTGGTTATGATGTTCTGCTTGGCTCTCATAACCCATTATTTCTCTGTATCTTTGCATGAGTCTGCTTTCAGAATGGGCCATTTTATGTGCATTTCTTTCTTCCGATAACACACTCTGATGCTTTCCCCTATAATTTTGGTTTAATCCACAAACCAACATCCAATAGAAGAATTGTGATCTCTTTTGTTGCTAGACACCATTGCTACAATTATATTTCTGTTAATACTATCTTTGCCTTCACCTCACAATGTTAGTTTTTTTTAAATCTACAGCTTCGACTGAGGGATAGGGGTTTCCCTCAGCTATAAAGGTGTGTGTTGGATATAACCACACAACTCAGAAGTACACACTCTTGAGTTGAGATTACAATGCACTGTGTAATCACTCAAGACTGCCAATTTGTAATCCTTAGTTACACATGCTTTCAAGCAGGTGCATTATCCAGAGAACTCTATTATTTTACAGGAACTTCTAGCGTTCAATCCGTCTATGTTGTGCAAGTTGTCATCAGCATCACATTTTCAGTATCTTTCACTTCGCCATCGTCATGCTACATTAAGTGGAAACTGCATCTAATTATGGATCCATCTGTTCACCCGTGCAATTCTAAGCTCGAGCTGGGGTCTTCACCGCAGCGCAAGACTGAGTGCAGCCTCTAGGCGCCTGCTCCTGCAGCGCAAGAGGGCCCTGTGCTTCAGTGTATAAAATTATCATCTCACCATGGCCTTTCTCCTAATTAACTCACCTTACCCTCTCCCGTCTGCTTTTCACTCACCGTCACTCACTGAGTTTTTCTCTCTTCCTTTCCATTCTCTCTCCTACTCCACCTCACCCAATTTCTTGTTCTCCAACTTCTCCGTTCCCTCTCTCTCTTTTCTTCCCAGCTCTGGAAGGATAACTTTTATTTACAAACTTTCATCCATGCAGCATAGCAGCCGTGCTGCTGTACAACATGGCTGAAATGCTTTTAAGGACAGCTACTAGCGTTGTCATTGTTTTTTAGCCATGATTTGTTTTTAAAGTGCTATGACGCTTAGCGCTGCTGTGTCACTAGCAAAGCCAATAGCTCTTGTAGGCAAGACCTATCGGCTATGCCAGTGCTGGTTTCCTATTGCCATAAAACATGTCGCAATTGTACAAAAATCCGTCGCTTGGCCAGTAATAAGTACTACGAAAACACACAGGAAAAATACCCCCAGTTTGCAGACAGCCTTTCATTAATAATTGCGGTTTACACAGAACCAATCAAAGTTAGCTTCCTCATTCCCAGGTCATAGTACTTTCAGTGATAATTACCAACCTCCATATGCTTGGAAAAATTACTGCTTGTCTCCACATACTCACTTAGAAATATTACCAATGCTCCTATACCAAGAATACTACTCTTAGGGTCTGTGTGCAAGCGGATGTAACCAATCAACCAAAGTCAACAAGCATTTGCAATGCAATAGGTCTCGCATTTGCAAGAGTTAGAGCTCTTGGCGTTGAAAATGACGATGTTTTTTACCTTTTGTATTTTTTATGCAATGGAGTGGTGTTTGCATAGCGCTATTGCGTTCGTATGACCTTGCGGCGCTGGAGAACCAGAAAATGGGAAATAGGTTATAAGGGAGGGAAGACTAGAGTAATATGCAGGCTGGAAAAAAAAAAAAAAGCCATCCTGGAAATAGCAAACACTCATAGGGAATGCAAGATTAAGTAAAGCATGTGGAATATAAGCAGGAACAACATAGTTAAAGAGGTCCCCACCACCTTTGACGGCTCCTTTTAAATTAAAATGGGCAAGCATGTCATGCACTGAGAAGACCCAAAAGGTTAAAAATGGAAAAAATGGATATTAGTAAAAGATGTTTGGTAGAAGGCTGTTAAGGTACTTAGACAGCAGGTCGAAAGAATCACAGGGGTCCCTCACCACATATTGAGGGGTATCGTTATTTATGACATCACCAATGCTTCTAAAGTCCTGTGTTAACATTGCGAAAGTAACACAGATTATGCAAATGTTTGACATTGCGCTATATATGTGTAAACAATAAAACGATGCTTGAGAACGCCAGCAACTAAGAAATCACCTGTAAGCACTTAAATCATTTTGGAGGGTGAACTTTGTATCCCTAACTTAAAAGAAGCCTGTGTTCTATTTGGCTGAACGTCAATCAACACACGATTTACTAGTGTCATTAATTGGCCTGCTGTAGAGATTTAATCCTCCCATATATGGCATGTGGAAGTCATCTAGCAACTGAAAACGGAGCTGCAATAACCATAGATACATTTTTTTATAGTGTCAGTGATACCGGTAAATGCATTCCATCAGCCCAAACATTAAACAAATCGTTCATCTCATTATACACGGTCATGTCTGCAGTCAGTGCCAAGAGTTAACGCAGAGGTGAACGAAGAAAGTAACATCCCAGTTGCTGCCTGGAGTCTTCTACGACAGAGGCAGGCAGCCCGTCCATAGTATGCAAGCCACAGAAATCCCGAGTGAAGCACCAGACACATCTGTAATTTATTTGTCCTCCACCGTGCAAAACAATAATTTAAAAAGAAAATGAAACCATAGCAGCAGTGGAGTTACTCCCTAAACAAACATTTTACTCCTAGTCAAAAATACAATGCATCGCAGCTCTGCATAGTAACACGTAAACACCAACATTCTAGTAAGAATACTTACACGTTAAACAAGCATTGTAAATGCATTCGGTCTGGTCCTGCCGCCGTACATGCGCGCTCCAAGGCTGGGGAACGGGGGGTGAGGGGGGTTGGAGCAGGGGTGGGCTGAAGCGAGGAGAGGCACCCCGAGCGGCCATTAGGAGTGTGCAAACAACTTTTAAAAAAATACGCTTCACTCCTCATAAAAGCACAATGCATCGCAGCGCGGAGCTCTGCCTAGTAACACATTAACAGACATTCTGGTAAGAATGCTTACATGTTAAATAAGCATTAGAAATGCAATGGGTCTGGTACACGCGTGCTTCGAGGCTGTGGGGGAGGTCAGCTGAAGAGAGGGGAGGCACCCTGAGCGGCCATTAGCAGTGTGCAAGCAACAACATTACAAGCACTGGTCAAGGCAGGAAGCATCAATTAAAAACAAGCATTGGCCGCGCGGCCGTGAAAGTGACGCGGCCGCGAAAGTGATCTCATGCTTAATGAGGAAGAGAGGGGGGGCGGGTTGTGTGTGTGCATGACGAGAGAGTTAATGAGCCATGACGAGCAGATGGCGGCTGTGCGCGTGCACGCGCGCATAACCGCAAGCTTGAGGCCAGCAAAAGCGTGTGGTCGGACTTTTAAAAGCCCACTTACTAAATGTCTCGCCAGAGCAGCGCATGCGCTGGCTCAGGCGAGACCTAAAAAGGAAATATTGCCACCATCCCGATACCCAAAAGCTGATGATGCCACTACAGATCTGGAAGCAGCGGTCTTAATAAGAGGAGACCATGGGCACCATGCATAGATGAGTGGCGATTCAGCTGATGGGTGCAGTGTGGACACAACAGAACCACACACAAGCACAGAACCCCAACCGCTCCCTAAATGCACAATGCTACAGCCGTCAGACTACACACCCGCAAAGGCTCCCAACCATGACCCCTTTAAACAGACACTGCAAGAGGCATAGCATCACTCAAAAACCGCTCCCAGACAAACCAATTACAAACTCCCACAGATGTTCTTAAGCATCCATGCCAAGAAGGTCTCCATAACTGTTTAGATCATAAGCTTGGGGACATATCTGAGCAAGTGTGCAAAGAACATGGGCCCAAGGGCAGATGTGATCTGCGTACAACTCGCTCTTAGTGTGTGATAAACAGAGGGGAGGAAACATTTGGGTCCGTTTTGCCATCTCAAAATGTAAGCTATTTGGGAATACAAATATATTTGGGAAAAACAGACAGTTGAACATATTTTGGTGCTATGGCTTAGAATTTGTGTTGAAGTACACCCATGTTCTCTCTCTACAAAGCCAGATCTTTATTATAAGAACACTAAAAAAGTGCAGGTAGGGTCGGACTTGGCCATTCTAAACAAAAATGTGCAAAGTGAAGCACTGTCTGATGCCATTTGGGCGAGGGGGGGGGGGGGCGGTGGACACTGAGCAGACAGGGGCTCCTGGCCTCCACCCGTGGTAGTGGAGGTAGTCTGCCACTGGTGTCCTAGAACAATGGGACTTAACCTTTTGACTTCTGGGGGCCCCCACTTAATCATTCCTCGAGTCGGGCGACCCGCCCCAAATCATTGCTGAAATCTGGGGACCCCCCCCCCACCTGTGATTTTAACGGAAGGGGAGAGGATGTGGCCTAACCCTTAGGGTGGCCGACCTCAAAGCTGGGGAACCGGGTTCAAGTCTCGGCAGGGACGCTCAACATCCTGTGATTCTTGGCAAATCACTTAATCTCCCCATGCCCAACACAAAAAAAAAAATGAATGTGTCCGTCTGTAACACAACTGGTGCTCATGTAAAGCGCTCTGATACCTTCGGGTCTAGTTTGCGCTGTATAAAACTCAAAAAATGGAAGCCAGACGCCGCGACTGAAGCAATTTCAATTGCTTCAAAATCAAAGCAGTACACAAAAATACAGAAACAATCATTCAAACAAATACATGAAATATTTCATTTAGTTCACAAATTATAAAAACAGATTATATTTTAATGGGATGGTTGGCGCTTTTCCCATCATGTGTTATATTGTATTTGACGCATTTGCACAGCTCCCACAAATCAATCGGAGGACACCAATCTAATTTTTAGCCTCTAATTTTAAATTCCTTCACATTTATTTGAACGGTTTTACCTGGCATCGCAGATGGTGGTGATTAACGATTGGTTTAATGGGGGTAGAACGACCCGACCTAGCGTGTAGAGTTGACTTTGCTTGCCCTTGATAGGCTCATGGGCCTGCTCTATGTGGCCAAGATTCATCGCTCTGTTCCGGAAAACACCCGGGCGGTGCTGTTATGTTGGAGGGCGGCGCTCCACTTTGTGGGATGGGATTGCAGGTTTACGGAGAGGACTCCCCTCTGGCAGGGGACATGGTTGCACCACACCGCAGGACTGGAGGGCTTTGTGAAATGGGACAGGACAGGCATTACTCATCTTGGAATGCTTGGGGGGATACGCATGTACAAGCGTTTGGGCACCTGCAGGAGCAGTATCAACTTTCTCATACCCAGTTCCAAAAATACCTACAGTTGCGGCATGTGCGGTCGGTCAATATTCCGCCCACACCCTCCCTCCCTATCTCCACGCACCTTCGGCTGATCCAACTCAATTACCTACATATTACTTACATGACCCCTCTACGGCTTCGTGTTGGTAGGTTCCCCCCGGCCAACTGCTTCCAGTGCTCTTTGCTGGATGCAGATTCCTCCCATGTGGTCTGGTCCTGCCGAGATGATACCTTATTGGGAAGAGACGGGGAGGGAGCTTTCATCGCTCTTGGGCCAGCCGTTTGACCTACTCCCAGGATTACCTTCTTGGGGTTGCTGGAGGACATGGGCGGGCAGAGAATGGAGAATATTTTTTTTGGGGTCGCAACGCAGGTTGCCAAGCGGGATATTGCTCGCAAATGGAGGTCCCGAGTCCCGCCTCTGTGGCGGAATGGCGAGGTGGGGTGGATTGGTGTGCTCAACACGAACGGCCTGGGGCTGTCCCTGGAAACATGAGAAGATATAGGTGCTGCTGACCGCCGAACCGACCCCAAACCCCAAGCCAAGGGTTAAGAACTTCTGTCCTAGGATATTTCCTGCTAGGGCTCTGCAAACTGGGCCAAGTACACCCTTTCCAGACTGAACTCTCAGAGTAGCATGGGTGAAGAGTCGAAGACTTCTCAGTGAGTTAATGATGGGGGACAAGAGCTCAGAACAGTCTAGGAACAGATACAATAATATTTATTCCAGCCCAGTGCTTAGCTTTTGAGTTAAAACAAAGTACTTTAATCACATAGCATAAAGTAAAACTACACAGTACAATAAAGGGATTCAAATACAGGGTGATAATCCTGTGTGTGATCTGCTGTAAGGTGCTAAACCCTTCAGTACCCTCCCTCCTTCCCCCACTAATAGAGTACCCAAGCATCTATAATAGATAATGGGTAACACAGAACAAGGCACTGATTAGGCATTGGTGCAGTTCACTCAAAACACCCCCAAGGTGTAGATGCGCACAGCAGTTCCGTTTGCCTTCACCGCGTTAAGTGTACCCGATAATCAAGTTTTTATCGCAAACCTTGGTCTGTTCCTCATCTGTTTTCAATTAAAGTTTTAAGACCCGCTGTTAATTTCCTGTGTTTCTGTCATTGTGGTGCGGGTCAGATGCATGCCGCAGACCTACTCCTGCAGCAGTGGCTCTCGAACTGTAGGGCCTACGGCTGCACTCGGGACTTGACAGCTGGGAGATGTCAGCACAGCAGCTCACACTCTGGCACTTGTCTTTGGCAGTAGTGGGCTCCCTAGGCCAGGCGCAGATGGAACTCTGGGATAAAGTTGCAGCCGCCTGGCCGATCATCTTCAGCAATTGCAGCCTCTGGGCTGACGAGGGCTTCCACCTCGGCAGGGACAAATAATCCTGACTCAGATGCAGTCCGTCCCACTGTAGGCTACCAGTCACACACAAAAGTTGCACTTTTAGGAGCCTTGGTCAAGTTCTCAACAAGAAAGTGGAGTAGTTGGACCCCTCCGGACATAAGTCGCTCCTGGCTTCACTCCCTCACAGTCACTCGCACTCTCCGATCATTCCCCATGCAACGAAAGCACTGGCCAGTACGTCTTCCTGCAGGGTCAAGCACACTCCTTTCCTCTCTCAGCAGAAAGACGGCCTTCTTGTATCTAGGAAGACATTTAGCTCCTCCAGCAGAAAGCGCAGACTTCAGGTGATGTTCTGTCCTGGTCACAAAACAATTGTTCAAGCACTCTGCGAAGCACTTTCTTCCTTGATCACCACTTTTTTGGAACTGGAACATAACAGGGTGGATTGGTCCCTACTTTAATAGGCATTTTCAAGACTGGGGATGTGGATCCACTGTCAAGGATTCAGAACTGCCTTGGATTGGTTCTCTTTAAAATGTAATTTTCTGGCTGCTCCTCAGCCTTTGAGACGAGTGTGAGGAATCCAAAACAAGGCACAATGAAGCATGAGTTTGCTGCACCTGGCTGTCATTACCCTCCTTGAACAACAGCAACTGCTGTTCCTCCATTCACCCCTACACTCTGCCAAGTGGCAGTGCTCAGGAAGAACCAATCAGCAGCCATTTTCTATTAAGGCATTCATTAATATTCTAAGGAGAGCCCTATCTCCATCCTCCCTCACTTCGAGGTCTGGTTCTCTGCCCTTCAGCCACAGGAATGCAGTCAATACACTTCCACCGTCTCGAGAAGCTGTATCCACCCTCCATCGCGTGCTGAAAATGTGCAGGTGGTCTTACACAGTCACACTACACAACAATACTGGAAGCGAGCAGAGTGGCTCTTTGTCACACTGTATAACACTTAAAACTGCAACTTGTTGTTGAAAAAGTCATTTAAAACACTGCACTATATAAGTGAACGGTTGCTTTCTCTATAAAAGTCTGGAGCTAAAAGATAACTTTGACGTTTGCGTTTTACAACATGGAATAGCCTCACTTTTCATCTTTGCATCTGAAGCACAAAGTGAAGTCTGGCTTCATTCATTCAGGCCAGTCTTGTGTGTCAGAGGTCAGACCCTATGCATTAACAGGGAAATATACAATCATTTGCAATGCAATAGGTCTCGCATTACTGAAAGGTTGAGCTATTGGCATTGAAAATAATGGTTAGTTTTTTTTTTTTGTTAAAAAATATCCCAGCAGTAGCATAAGTAAGGGTGCAGTTCCTTATGTGGCTAATAGAGGTCCCTTTGCAACTCCACAGGGACACCTAGTTACAGCCTATGGTAGTGCCCCATTTTATTGCTTTGTGGATTTTATTACTTATGCTAGTGCTGGGATATTTGTAAACAAAACAACAAAAAAACATTATCATTTGCAACGCCAATAGATCAAACGTTCAGTAATGCGAGACCTATTGATTTGCAAATGCTTGTTTTAAAGGTGTTAAGAAGCATTTGATGTTATTGTGGTTTGATTCTTTCCACGCGCCTCTGTGCTCAGATCCGATGCCACCTCCTGCTGACGGGTTCTGAATCTTTGTGTCAACAAAACTTGTAGAACATTGCCTGAGCTTGGATAAAAAGAAGTACTATAATTATATTGTAAATCTATTTGTGCATTTTATTTTAATATAGTGTGCATGTTTACCCATAAACTTTATGGCGCTTGGAATAATGTTCAGCTTATTTTTTACACAAAAAAACTAAGTTCCATCACAGTGAATGAACAGAGTCAATCGAGCAGACAGTCAAAAAGCAGGTGCCGTGCTGCAACAAAGCGCAGCGCCTGTGTTATTAATATGAAAGCAGGCGCCGTGCTGAAACCTAAAGTGCGGCGCCCAGGGGTGGCAACAGGGATGAGGGGCTGTGACCTGGGAGAGTTTGAATAAGCTAGAGCAGCGCAGCTGCCATTGTTGCCGGTGTGTTGGCGGTGTGTTAATTGATTTGGGTGAGCAGCGCATAACAAAAGAAATGCGCGGCCGCCATTCTTGAACCTGAAGCAGTGTTGAAAAAAGAACATAAAGCGCGGTTTAAACAAAAAAACATCAAATAAAGCGTGACATGCCACGCTGCTTTCACAAAATATAGATAATGGCGAGAGCAGCATTAATACTGTGACCGCCATTGTTGAAGCAAAAAATATAAGATAAAATAAATCGCGGTGTACCACGCTGCTTAAAAACAAGAGGTTGCAGGCGAGCATGTCGTGCGTGCAAAAGGAGAAAGTCATTATAGAAAATAGTTCTCACAGACTGTAAATATAACATACAGAGTAACAACACATGTTACAGGGGCAGTCCTCATGGAAGGTTACAAAAGGAGACAAGGAGGTACTAAGGAGGGACTACTAAGCCTATTCACCAATCAAAAGACAATTTACAAAGGACAGTAAGAGGAGCCAACTGAAAAGATGGGCGGAGCTTTAAGTCCATACCTGAATACAGCATGTCTCGAAGAGACAGAGCAAGCCCTGCCTAGGCGAAACCTAATAAATGATGCCAAAGGTGGCTTGCGATGTACAGCTGGAAGGGGCTAACTTCGAGAGGGAGAGGATCTAAGTAAGTAAGTGACAGAAATTGTTCACCTTGCAGATATCTTGGTGCTATATAAATAAAAACCCAACAGAAGCTCTGACAGCATGTTCCTGCAATGGGGAAGTTGGGGCTGGGGTCCAAATATTAACTAAATGCCGAGTACAACAGGAAGGGAAGGAGCTGGGGGAGCAACTAATTACTGGGCAAAGGTTGTGAAAGGGAGGGGCAGGAAAACAAGGAGGGGGGACAAAGGACTAGATGCGAGGTGGGAGAGCAAGTAGAGTGTGAGGGCAGGGTGTGAAGGAGAATATGGAGAAGCAGTACACAATAGGGGGGAAAGAGAGAAGAGAAGAAAAAAACCACACCTACGCCAATACAGTACTAAAACAAATGGAAAATGTAGTTTCCTGAATGTACAGCGTGAAATTATATGCCATGCAATCAAAAGGATGGTAAAGAAGCTGTGCTCCGCGTGAGTGACGAAGAGGAAGGAAAGCCATTAAATAACAAGCAAGCAAAAGAGACTGACAAAAAAAGCCAAGCAATGATCTGCAATGGACTGGACCAAAGCCTGCTGTAAAGACTGATGTTATTCACAGAAGGTCTTTCAACAACAGACAGCTTAAAGCTTGCCTGAAGGCTATGCCTAGTAATAAAGGAATGAAAAAAGAGCTGTGTGTAAATACAAAGCGAAATACAAATGTAATAAACGAAGTACTTCAGAAAAGTTATCTATTGCTTCATGCCGCCAGGCAGAGAGGTAAGTAGGTGTATGGGTCAACAGCAAAAGTTTAAAAAAAAATAAAAAAAGTAAAAAAGGTAAATAGGGAAGGACCACAACTGCCCTTTAAACGAAGAGCGTCTGGTTAGGGCACCTTTGTGGTTAGACCCTCAGCTTAGAAGCAATAAAGCACTCAGTTATGAATGAAGTCCCATGTAAATCTGTACCCAAAGTTTGCAGGACTCTTCACAGTCAGATTTCCTGACAGGTAAACCAGCAGAATTAGGCGTTTCTAATACAAATGCAACCCCTGGGAAATGCCTGTAACCAGGCACCTGTTCAAAGCACCAATAAAGGAACACTAAAGATGGCAAACAAGCGTAATTTCATTAAAGCACCAGGGTGCACTGTTCTGGGCGCGTTGCTTTGTGGCATCTGTAGCTTGGCCCAGGAGAAAGCATCCCCAGACATGGCTGCAAGGAGAAAGAAACCAGTCAGGGCCACTTGCAGATATGCATGATTTCAGCAGTGTACAGAAATGTTACTACTCTGCAAAGAATTACTGCTTCAGTAGGTTCAACTATTCTTCAAACTGCTACACACCTGAACCAGGATAAAGAGGGCGATCTGGACGACCACATAACTGATATGGGGTAGGCGACTTGTTCTACTCGTGCAGGGATTTGCAGCACTGGACGTACATTGTAAACTCCTTAACTGAACCCAGACCAGGGATAGGTGGTCCCTAGGCTCCAGATGGAGATGTTCTATAAGAGCCACTGCTGAGGATGCGGTTTGGTCCCAACAGGGGCTCACTGGGTGAGCTCTGAATATCTTCTTGGTGCCCCTTATATGTAGCCCACATATCACCTCCTGAGAAGCTGGCATCAAAGGGCACAATCTGGTCCTCTGGGAAGCCGTACAAGCTCACCAGGCAGAGGCCTCCAAGGTGGACAGTGATTTATGGCGCAGATGGAGTAATAGGAAGGCACCCTGCCATTTGCCCACCTGCCCTGGAGCCCCACAGTCCTCGAGCGCTTAGGTGTAGCACCTCCTTGGAAAACCCATGCCCACAAAATTAAAACAATTATGCAGTCTGCATCAGCGGGTTTTAGGGTGGAACTTGAATCCTTGACGGCAAACTGCCGCCAAACTGGTTAGCTACTGAGCGTTTATGAACAAAACATTGGAAAATGTAGTGGATGGACATAACGGAGGGAGATACTCTGGGCCAGACAATGAAGCGGATCCTGCTGCTCTCTGGGTCCAGATAAAAGAACAGTCATTCACACTGCATTACTGTGCAGTAACAAAGACGGGCCGCACACTGTCATCCTAAAGATCCAGCGCCCGCACAAGTCCAAGAACATGGCTCAGAGTAGGACAACAGGAGATACCATGGACGCCAGTGTAAAATGACCCTTATGGCTTTCACACACAAAACACAGGACCACTAACTAATTCAAGAGTGCTTGTCATCAGTGTAAACTGCAGGCGCTGCAGCAGGTGAGCTCAACCAAGTGAAGAGATCTGGTATTTGTAACCAGGTTTGTGTCAACTATCCAGCTCCGCCGAGCCCCAGCAGGAGTAGTGTGGAGCAGGAGTGAATGGGAACAGTCTACGCAGATTCACAAAATAGACAACATGACCAAGCGACTGCTCTGCTGCGATCAGGAAACATGGGCAATGAGACTGGAAGGCGGTGTCAGAGGTAAATGGAGCGGAAATCCTAAAGACAAAGCGTGCATGTGGCCCCGTCCAGCGATTGCAGCTCTGCAAAAGGTACACTAGCAAACACCAGAAGATTGACACATGCACGCCTGGCCTGTGAACTAGAGCAGCGCAAAAAGACCATGAGAACACCCGATCAAGCAAAGTATTCCACAGCTAGATCATCAAGGGTCTAGGTCAACACATCCAACAAGCACTGGGAAAGCCAACAGGTTTGAGTTGAATGTGCTACTACATGCAATATTAACATATCAGAGGATGACAGAAGGGGTAGACAGAAAGGGCTGCTATTGTAAAGTAATCCCTCATGCAGTTCAATGCAAACTCTCAAGCTGAAGCGGAAGGACGCAATCCAACAGCCAATAACATTAGGTTAGAGATCCATACTCCCCAGGGTTGAGTCAAAACGAATGACAAACTCTCAAGCCAATGGCTGAAAGAGCCAATGGATAAAAAGGTAGGGTCCAAAGTCCACTTTACGAATATTGTTAGCAAAAGGGTGAGGTTGACAGCTCTGGAGGACAACAGAAAATCACAGCGCCAGCAAAAAACATCTCTCAGCAACATCGATGCGATGACAGGGCATGAGCAAGAAAATCCACACAGAGGAAACTGCTGCCAACAGAAAACAGCTACACGGTGTTTATTAACATTTTTAACCAGTCGACCCACAGAGTTATAAAAGTTTGATTAACTCGTATTACTCCCGAGCTCGTAGCAAGATGGGAAATCGATGCTGGCAGCACAATGCTGTCTGAACAAGATGCATTGAGGAAGGCAGTGCGGGGAAGATGAACGCAGCCTCCCCAAGGACGGCCTCGGCTGCCTAAAGAAAAGAGAATTACTGAAGCGGATTGGAAAAGCTTAAAAGCAATTTTTCACAAGAAGCCTAACCACTCTCGCCGCGAACACGCTGATGCAGAGGGAGATAGAGACCCACGGATGGACGGTCTGCCCAAGGGCATGCTTCTTACTTTGAATCCTGCGGCCCCCCTTTTTTTTTTTTTTTTTTAAGAATTCCACACACGTACTGCTGTGAAATTCTGCACGAGTGCGCTATTGCAACTTTTTATAAGAAAACTGCACGACTTGTCCAGTTCCACCCTTTTGGTGAATAGCGCCAGCATACCAGTTGGTGACAAGGCGCTTTATAAATGCTTTAAATAAATACATTTACGGAGTCATCTATTTGTCGGTAACATCCGCAGATGGAGTTTTTTTCTGCCCAAGATTCTATGCACGAGGCAGCTCTGATCTTCAACTGAGAAGGGCCGCAGCATCCTAGCAGGACGAAAAGCACAAAGATTGACTGCATAGGGCTTCTCATCATCCTCGTGCGCTACAAAGAGCTTGTGAGCGACTGTCCAAGATTGGGACCATCCAAAGCATTGTCCTGTTCCCACGCCTCACTTAGGGAGGTGGTTCATCGGACCCAGGACTCTCGCTCTCAACAAGCACCCCACAACATCTTGGGGTGCCTCCGTATGCCCTGCCACTGGCATCAAAGCTTTAGCATGAAGACGTTCTCAATGGTACAGATGCCCTGGAAGACCACTGCTTCTCTTGTAGCCCCTCGCAGCCTCGCCTACTGGGCGACCCTTGTGCTTGTGGTCCTGGGGACTCTGCGAGACCGTCTGCCACAGAAGCTCTGGCCACTCACAAGAATAACAGGGATCCCATCTTTCATGTGTAGGTAGCCTCACCAAAGTACTAGATAACTGCTATCCATCCTGCTTTGTGCGTCTTATGCCTCTTCAGGTCCATTCTGCCACCCCATCAGCCTGCCCACCACGTGACTAGCAGGAGGAACCCCTCTAGATGTCTTGACTGCTCATCCGAGTCATAATGTACCTCAACAGTGCGGTGTAGCCCCGGGTACCAACATCCTACCTCGCGGGTTTCTCAAGCGTGCCCTCTAGTAACGATAGGACGCTATGGTAGCCTAAGTAAGACATGGACACTTTGGTCTGCTATCGAGATCCCTTTCTGCAACCGCTGGAGGCAGCTGCATCAGAAAACAAGCATTGGCAAAGCCAATATGTTTTGCCTATGCAAAAGATGTTGGCTTTGATAATGTGTGTTAGTCTTTTTGTACACCAGCACAGCTAAAAATTTGTGGCATAGAGGAGAGTGTCAGAGTGGAATGGCGAAGAGTGTTGCAGAGTGGAATGGCGAAGAGTGTTGCAGAGTGGACCGGCAGAGAGTATTGTGTATTGGAGTGGCATAGTGTGGAGTTGCGTAGAGTGGACTGGTGTAGAGTGCATTGGCATAGAGTGCAGTCGCATAGAATTCAGCGACATACAATGCATAGTCGTAGAATGCAGTGGCATAGATTAGAGTGGTGCATAGTAGGGTTGAGAGACAATAGAGTGACACAGAGTATAGAGTGGCGCAGAGTAGAGTCAAGTTGCATAGAGTGAAGTGGCATAGAGTGGAGTGGCATAGAGTGGAGCAGTGCAGAGTTCAGTGGCAGAGTGCAGTGGTGTGGAGTAGAGTGGCGTAGAGTACAGTGATGTAGAATACAGTGATGTAGAATGCAGTGGCATAGAGTGCAGTTGTGTAGAGTGCATTGGCACAGAGTGCAGTGGTTTAGTGTAGAGTGCAGTGGCAGAGTAGAGTGGTGTAGAGTGCAGTGGCGTACAGTAGATTGTTTCAGAGTAGAGTGAAGTGGAGTAGAGTGGTGCACAGCCGAGTGCAGTTTTGTAGAGTGGCACAGAATATAATGGCGTAGAGTAAAGTGAATTAGAGTGCAGTGGTGCATATTAGATTAGAGTGGCGTACAGTGGATTGGCGTTGAATGCAGGGGCGTGGAGTGTTACAGAGTAAAATGCATTGGTGTAGAGTGTACTGGCATACAGTGCATTGGCAGAGAGTGCAGTGTTGCAGAATGGAGTAGAGTAAAGTGGCGTAGAGTGGAGTTGTGCAGAGTAGATAGGTGTGGCCTAGACTGGTGGTGTAGAGAGCAGTGGTGTAGAGTAGGGAAGAATGCACTGGCATAGAGTAGAGTGGTACAGGGTAGAGAGGCGTAGCGTGAAGTGGCATAGAGTGCAGTGGAGTGGTGTAAAGTGCAGTGTTGTGGAGTGGTGCAGAGCAGAGTGGCGTAGAGCGGATTATGTATGGTATGGTAGTGCACTGCCATTTCAGACAACACATTTTCAATTCAAATGACCATTACTTTTGAACAGACATATACTTTTATTAATAAAACTACACGGTGCACAAACGAAAATGTGTGGAAATTGCATCACCTAGTGTAATGATTTGTTTTGATCGTATTAAAGTATTTGTTTCCAACACACTTCAGAAATAACAAGAAATGTGCTTAATTTGTGTTCCCAATTCCGATATGTTCCAAAATCTTACACAGTTCATTTAAATGTTGTGTGCTATAAAAAAACTCTTTCCTAACTCCAGTATCCAGCAAGATTGTCACAAAAATCCTCTCACTTTGAAGTCAGAGAAAGAAAAGTAAACAAGCGCCCTCGGAAGACGGCGTCTGACATTTGACCTCGGTCTTTGAATGCACAGCAAATGTGAAAAGATAAGCACAAGATTTTAAGGCCCGTTTACAAAAAGGGAACAGACTCGGTCACAGTACCTTTCTCGTTGTGGCTGGTACGGAGTGTACGTGCCGGTAGGCGTTCGTCGTGGTTGCGGTGCAAGACGGAGCGATGCAAGGTGCGGTGTCCCTCGATGCGGTGCAGGCAGCGGCTCGAGGAGCGTCGTGGGTGAGTCCAAGGCGTGCGATGCAGGGTGAGACGATGCTCGATGCGGTGCTGACAGGTTGCGATGCAGGCGCCCAAGCCGGAGTGAGGGAGCTGGCGTCGGACAGCGGTGCGAGTCGGAGCGGTGCGTCGCAGACGTGCGAGCGGTGCCCTAAATGCGATGCGGTCACAACTCTTGAGCCAGTTGCAGCGTCCGCGTCGGTCGGGTCCGGCTGGTTCAGTGAAGCGATGCGAACTGCAGTGCCCACAGGTCACGGTGCAAGCAGCGGCTCGGTGTTGGTGGCGTCGGACATCGCCCACAGTGAGACCAGGGTTGCGATGCGAAGCGGGGCGATGCGGTCTGCGGTGCAAACAGGTCACCGGCCAGGGATGGATTCGGTTGACGGAGTCGGTTGCAGTTCCCTTCCTCTGTGGCAACTGAAACAGCGTTCCAGAAGCGGTACCCAGAGGCTTGTGAAGTCTTTGCAGTCCCTGAGACTTCTTAACAGGAGGCCAGCTCGGTTCCAGGCCCTTGGAGATACTCAGCACAAGTTTGTAGAAAGTTCAGTCCTTTCACTGCCCAAGGCAGAAGCAGCAGCCGCAGGCCAACCCAACAAAGCAACAACACAGCAAAGGGGCAGTACTCTTCCTGGCAGCTCTTCCAGCTCTTCGTCTTGGCAGGTTCCTTGATTCCAGCGAGATCTAAATTCATGGGGTCAGGGCCCCAATATTTATATCCCAAATTCCTTTGTTCTCTGAAGGCAGAGAGGCCTTTGCCTAGTCCAAACCAGTTCTGGAGCACTTTGTTGACAAGTCTCCGTCCCTTCTTTCAGTGAGTAGGCCAGGGACATCAGACGCACCACAGGAGGTGGAGCCAGCATTGTGGAGGGAAGGCACTGTCCTATTCAGGGCCCAGGTGCAACCCCTCCCACCCATCTACATGTAGATCTTGCTATTCAGCCCTGTGCTGACTCACCCTGTCTCCTGGCATCCCCCAGCCCCTGTCACTCACACTCCAGACAAGGAATACACAACCTCGCAGAGGCAGGCTTGGATGGTTAGACAAGAAAATACCCACTTTCTAAAAGTGGTATTTTCAAACACAGAATGTTAAAACCAACTTCACTAAAAGATGCATTTTATCATTCTGAGTCCAGGCATACTAAACTCGAATTTCTACCACGTTCCCGGGGTCAGTTAGGATTATAAGCTGTAATAATCAAAACTGCCCGTTCTGGCCTAGGGGGAACAGGTAGCCTTGCAATAGTGAAAAACGAACTAGGCTGTAATTCACTATCAGGAAATGCCACACACACCAGGGCATGTCCTACCTTTCGCATACAACGCACCCTGACCCACAGGGGTACCTTGGGCCTACCTTAGGGGTGACTTACATGTAGAAAAGGGAAGGTTTAGGGACTTGCAAGTGTGTGCACTTGCCAAGTCGACATGGCAGCCCCAGGCTGCGCACAGGCTCTGCGGTGGCAGGCCCGAGTTACACTTTACGGGCTGTTTGCGTGGGTGGCACAATCCAGTGCTGCAGCCCACCAACAGCATTTGGTCTATAGGCCCTGGCACTCGCAGTGCACTTTACAAGGGACTGACACATAAACCAAATAGGCCAATCATGGAAACACATTTTATACAGGAGCACTTGCACTTTCCCACTGGACAGCAGTGAGGAAAGTGCGCAGAATCATTACACCAGCAAAAACAGAGTCAGAACCGGGAGGTCAGAAAGCAAAAAGTCAGGGGAAACACGCCAAAAGATGCCAAGTCTAACAGCCAACAAATAGAAAGCCATAAAATGTGAGTTAAAAACAACAAAGCCAATTGTAATCAACGGGCGAAATGCATTCCTAGGTCAACTTTCTCAAAGTTCCCAAGATGTCTTTAGCAAACCAAACAGCTGTGCTGTCTGGTAGGCTGCAACCTAAACAAGCATTTGCAATGCAATAGGTCCCGCATGTACGCGAGTTTGAGCTATTGACATTGCAAATAACAATGCCTTTTATTTTTGTTTTAGTTTTTAAAACATAAATAAAAGGCATTGTCATTTACAATGCCAATAACTTAAACTTGCGTAAATTCGAGACCTATTGCATTGCAAATGCTTGTTCTGTCTCCCATCTTGGACTGCCACCCCAGAAGTCGACGGATGGCTTTGAGGCTACTGAAAGCATAAAGTCGCGAGGTACGTTTAAAATAATTTTCTCCGCTAATTCTGATAGTGTTACATTTCTCAAACCCAGAATATATGACGGAAAGCATTTTGTGAGAGTTTGGGCCACATTGGGCGTCGTGCACAACTGACGCATGCGTATAACATACAGGACACTGTGCCGCCAATAGAAGTTTAGAACACCGCCTCCCTCTAGAGAGCTTCTTGCATGTACTCGGAAAACGGTCCTGGGCTGAGTGTACTTTGCACAGTGTATATATCCCCACGAAGCTTCAATCTCTCAAGCTTTTTCCAGGCAGTCGATTACGCACCTCTGAGTGAAACGGTGTGCCAAATGCGCTATAAAAGGTGAGATTCAATTAGAAAGCGCTATTTCCCGCAATGGTGCCAAGGGCCCTAATGCAAGCAAGGAACACGTTCCCCTGTCATCTGGTTTGGTAAAAACAAGACAGCTATGAGTGGGATGCAGGGGGCCCCTAAGACCCCTGGGCATCGGTGCTCTTGCACCTGCTGCGCTATTGATAGCTACACCGTAGCAAGAACAGAGGGCTTCCGAGGCCCCAGTACCCAGCGAGTGATGGAGAACGCCATAACCGTTCGGTGTGTGGGGGTCCTACAATTAGTATTCATTGTTTGCATTTTATTTTATTGTAGCATTGGTATAGCGCTTCCAGCTCGCGACCCCTTCAGTCTAAGAAGGGTGTTTCAGAGCTACCTCAAGCGTCATGCAGAGATACCTAAAACACCCTCTGATGAATATTTTATTTGTACATTTGTTTCTTCCTATTCTAGTATCTATATTGGGAACACCTTGAAGCAACCAGTGATCACTGTGTTGGGACATTAGCAAACAGCAAACTTGCAACACTCAAGGCACTGGTAATACCTGAAATACGATTGGGTGTAATGCTTTAAGGAGTATGATACAAAATCTAAACTATAACAATGAAATATAGTGGTGATGGGGCTTCAATGTGCATCGACACCACCTAGTTCATAGCAGTGCTGTGCGCTATAAAAATGCACGTCTGCATATTGTAGCCAGAGACGTTTAAGGCATGGGCAAAGTAGGCTGTGGCCCAGGGCCCCAGCCTTTCAGGGGGCCCCTGATAGAGCCAGCTCTGTTCTGCAGAGAGTCTTGCCCAGATACCTTGAATAAAGTTTAAACAGATGGTTTTAAATACCGTTTTCCTTACATTTATTTTTAATGTGTGTGATTTGTGAGAATACATTACAGACATTTTGAAGACAAATGTTTTTATGTTTCATACAACATTCATCAAAAATGTTTCTTTTTGATCAAAACAGGACCTCATATGAGAAATGGGAGGGGGGGGTCACAGAGATTATTTGCACTAACATACACCAACAACATTGGGGAGAGGAGTTGGCCTAACGGCTAGGGCGTCCGACCTCGAATCTGGGGAACTGGGTTCGAGTCTCGGCAATGACGCTGAACATCCTGTGATTCTGGGCAAATCACTTAATCTCCCCGTGCATAACAAAAATGAATGTGTGTCCTAATGTAACATAACTGGTGCTATATAAAGAGCTCTGATACCCGATTCGGGTCAAGTTCGCGCTATATAAAACTCTGCAAAAAAAAAAAACACATCGAAATCCTTACAAGTTTGGACAATCAAATTCAGCGAGACCAGTGGTCCTATGAAGAATTCAATGAAGGAAGAATTCCGGCAACCCGTAAAGAAATTGTGTCAATGAAACTTAGGGAGATTCTGCTATTTATGGGAAGTTTAAGTAATGTTAACTTTTTCAGGGAATTTTAAATTAGCAATGTACGTCTCAGGACACTGGCCGGTAAATGCGCTCCGAGGCTACTGCGCAGTGGTATGAAGCGATTTTAACAACCTCGGTTACCCCAAGTAAAATAAAGAAATAAAGTCTGCCTGTGTGATTGTTAACCGGTCAGGGAGACCAAGTGGAGTCGAACTGTAGACAGTGGCACTTACCTAGTACTACTCGTCCATGAACACCCTTGATTTTCCTGCAGGCGAAGCCCAGTTTACAGCAGCTGTAAATCCTCTTGATGTAGTGGAAGAGATGCTGGGGGGGAAAGACAGGCCTGGGGGGTCCCGAGGCAGCAGTGCGCACCCGGAGCCTAAAGGGGGCTTCGTCATCCAGCGCAGCCAATTTGCTGTGCCCGCTGCTCCATGGCTGGCTCATGTGCAGGCACTGATGCCGCGGGTCCGCTCTGCCGAGGTCATTGTAGTCCACGCCGAGACCCATGTCCTCGGGCCTTCCGGCGGCCCAGTGCCAGGCGGACACTGGGTTGTGTCTGGGGTAGAGCGGCAGGGCCCGGCCCTCCTGGAGGAGAGAGAGCAGACAGCAAAGGGCGAGAGCGTCCAACATGGCGCGGCGCAGTGGGTGAAATGCAGTCTGTGAGGCGGCATAACATAACGTAGCATGAGCAGTGCTCGTAAAAACTGGTCCTAAAAAAATAACCTAAAGAAACAAATCCACTAATTAAAATATAGAGGTTGGCAGCCGCGTCGTGCACAACAAAAGAAAGGCGCGGCTGCCATACTTAATGAAAAAGAGTATCGCGTGCTGCAGCTGCAACAATGAGAAACCGGGCGAGGGGGGGCAGGGGGTAGCATTGCGGTCTGGGAGGCGGCATAATGTAGCATGAGCAGTGCTCGTAAAAACTGCTCCGAAAGAAATAATACCGAGCTAAACTTAAAAGCACGGCGCGCATGTTGTAATTATGAATGCAGGCGCTGTGCTATACATAATGCGCAGCGCCCGTGTATGTCAAAGCTACGAAGCGTCTGCTGTGGCGAAATAAAATAAGTAGTCCTCAAAGGAACTAATAAACAAACGGTACCAGGGTCTGCTCCACGAAGCGGGTCTTAATTTAAAGTAAGCGCGCCTCTTCGCACCGTGTGCAGCCGGAACAGCGAGCGCACCTCGGGCCAGCGTGCGTGTCCGGCCACCGATGGGGGAAGCAGCGCCGCTGCTTAGCAGTGTGCGCCTGAAACAAAATAGTGCTCACCCCCTACATATCGAGGACCGTGTAACGCCGCAAGTAAACGATCGAGTCCGGATGGGCCGTCCAAAAAGGAGACAGGGCGGTAACAAAGAAGCCTCATTTTCAATCGGAGCCAAGTGTTTACCATAGACGATGAAGACAGCCAATAAGAATGATGGGCGGGGCTTAAACTCCACTTCTGAAATATCCTCGATTACAAGATGCCTCGCAGAGCGAGCAGCGCATGCGCGCTGCAACGCTAGGCAAGACCTAAAAAGCCTTCTTAGGACATGCTGGCGTGTCTAAGTGAAGTGATCACTGATTGATTGTACTTTTAAGCTGACTTGCTCAAGGTGTCCGACTGCCAAACTGCCTATACCCTTATGAATTCAAAGGTTAATTGATTTTTTTTTGTAGTGTAGCGAACACCATTCTATCCCATACATAAAGAAAGCAGTGTACTCTTATTTTCCTGTGTCCCGGAATATCTGCCAGCTCAGGGTTATATCTATAGATGGCTACCTAATAGTTTGGTGAAGAGACATTCCAATATCCTATGCCAGAGTACAAGTGATGTCACGTGTGTCTATGCCATTCAAATTACAGCAGGACGGTGTAAAGGTCATTCTACGTGGTTCCTCCATATGGCACATGCCAAGGATCGGCTGTTGTTCCCATCACCTAAATCAGCCATTACTCATTCTCCCACCTCTTTTTTCAACTGTAATACAGGTTTGTGTTGGAGTCAACTACACAAACCTAGGGGGTTTTCTGTAATTGTGTTCCAATCATGCTAACATCGTGGACTCATCACTGAACATGCCACCGTTCCCAAGCCAGATTAACCCTTTTCAGGCATGTGTATCCAAAGTCAAGGGAACAGTTTATTCCCAGCGTTGGTATGCTACTAGAGCTCCGAAACTGGTAGCTCTTGATAATGGATAAGCTTTTGAAATGAACAGCTGCTGAGCATGGAATCGATCTTCTGTCTCCTGTGGGTCAGCAGTGGCTCTCAAGAGGCAGGGAGACGACTGCTGGAGGCGTCACAGAGTCATCTGCTCTTCATTGCTTCACTCAGTGGTAGTAAAAGTGTGGATCAATGTCGATCATTCCACTGGCTGTATGTGTCTGTGGAGACCTGGTGAGGCATGACCGAAAGGTTCCTGTGTTTATACCTCTGGAGACCCAGCTGAGGCAGCCGAAGAGCAGGGATGAGGTCATTTTTATGCACCGTCATCATTTACTGCTTTGGCATCACAAAACAAGAGAGGTGTTAAAATACCATATCCATGCAGACTGCTTCTTATCAATACCAAACACATCAGTGTTATTGTTAGCATTTCGTCAGAGGAGAGAACTGTCAGAAGAGAGTGCATGTGCAAGTGGAGAGGTGTGGTGCAGCGGCCAGGGCAGCTGACTTCGGAGCACAGGGATCACGGTTTGATCCCTGGCTCTGGCGGCAGCTCAGCTCAGCACCCTGTGACTCTGGGCAATAGCTCACTTAATTTCCACAACGGCCCCCAGCGCCTTGAGACCCGTAAGGGTGAGTAGTTTGCGCTTTACAAATACGGATTTAGATTTTAGAAGTGATTGAAATATAATTATAGGGTGGGCGGGTCCAGATGTATTTTAAAAATCTGGAGCATGAGAAATTGGGTAGCTGAGGTGATCCAGAAGTCAAAAGACTTGGAGAAGTTTTTAAAGGCATGAGCTTTGTAAGTTTGGCGATTAAAGAGAACACTTTCGAGGCGCAGTGAGGGGTAAAGGTGGTTTTAGGGAGAGTCTGAGATTAAGGAGTAGAAGGGGCTTGTGCTGAAGAAGGCTAGTTTGAATTTAACAACTACGCTCCCACCTCAAAATCAGTCCAACTCTTTTGTAAACTAGCTGATAGTGGGGGTACTCCGATTAGCCTTTTAAATGCAATTGCTGTTTTGTATACCAATAAATGAGTGCAAACTAAATTGGACCAGAAAACATACACTTCTGACAATATCAGAAGTAAAAGAGGGCTGAAGCAGTGGTGTATGTATATCGGACATGAGGTGAGTTATCGAAGGGCAATTCCTTCCCATCAAAACTTGGTAGTGGTCTTTTTAATATGTCACAGTATGTGGAGCACCACCATATTATTAGAAAGCAAACAGATAAGAATGCAATAAATGGTCACTGGCTTAAACCACTACAACTTCTAAAACCTTCTCCGAGTTAATAAATCCAACTCAGCAGTGAATGTTTTCTGTCGTGGAATTGGGTGCAAGGGTAACAGAACGATAGGCGAGTTGATGACTGATCAATCAGACCCCACCCACGTGCTTCTTTGAAATAGCCCTGGGCCAAAATATGATTGCGCACAAGACATTTGCATTGCACAAAACAAACATTTTCACATCATTTTTATGCACAGAGGAGACTCATTTACACACAAAAAGTATTGCCAAACCACCTTTCCTGTCCAAACTAGCCTTCTCCCAGTATTTTGCAAGACCTTTTCAGGTCAAAGCCTACTGCTGTCTGGTTTGCAAAGACTTCTTGGGGACATCTGAAAAGCTTCCCTGGGAAGACATTTCACCCATTGCTTACCACTGGCTTTGTAACTCATATTTGCTTGCTTTTTATTTGCTGGCTTTATTTGTTGTAGCCTGACCAGTAGGTCTTTGTCGCTCCTGTGGAGCATAGCCTTTTCACTGTATTCTTCCATGAGTGCGTGCTTTCTGAAAAAAGGCCTTGAAATTGTTTTTCTTATGTTGTCATATTTGCTGAGCATTCAAAGACAGAGGTCAAATGTTGGGCGCTGTCTTCTGAGGGAGATTGGTGTTTACTTTTCTTTCTCTGACTTCTAAGTGAGAGGATTTATGTGACAATCATGCTGGATACTGGAGGAAAGCTGTACAATGTTATTTTTTTCTACCACACAACAACATTTAAACGTTTGTAAATTAGCTTTGCAAATATTTAAGAATATATAAAAATTAGGAAAGCACTTTTTTGGTAATTCTGAAGTGTGGTGGAAACATTTTAATATGATCAAAACAAAATCAATACACTAGGTGATGTCATTTCCACACATTATCGTTTGTGCGCTGTATAGTTATATCAGTAAAAATGTCTGTGCAAATGCAATGGTCATTTCAATTGCAAATGTGCTGTCTGTAAAGGCAGTGCGCTACCACACCTTCTACCCCACAATACTCTACTCCACTCTATGCTAAACCACTCTACGTCACTCAACTCTACTCCACCACGCTCTATGCCACTCCATCCTATGACACTCCACGTCACTCAACTTAAGGTCCCATCACTGAGGCCCACTGAGCACGCAAGCTGTCCAAGGCAGACTCAGTGAGCTAAGGTCCCATCACTGAGGCCCACTGAGCACGCAAGCTGTCCAAGGCGGACTCAGTGAGCTAAGGTCCCATCACTGAGGCCCATTGAGCATGCAAGCAGTCCAAGGCGGACTCAGTGAGCTAAGCTCCCATCACTCAGGCCCACTGAGCATGCAAGCTGTTTAAGGCGGACTCAGCCTGCCATCCACCCGAGACCACCAACTGAGCACCACCGAAAGGGGTAAAAGCAAGGCAGGATGTGGTATAGCAGATGTGCCTGAAAATCAAGGTATTGCTAAAGGAAAAGATGACACTCAATGGGGGATCAATACAAATAACACACATATAAGAACACCTGAAGTCACACAAAGGGCCCCCACAGCTGGGGAGGAGTCACACAAAGGGCCCCCACAGCTGGGGGGGGGGGTCACACAAAGGGCCCCCACAGCTGGGGGGAGGAGGGTCACACAAAGGGCCCCCACAGCTTGGGGGGGGGGTCACACAAAGGGCCCCCACAGCTTGGGGGGCAGTGGCATAACCCAAAACTTTGGGGCCACCCTGCAAACGTGAAAAGGGGCCCCTGGGTCCCCCAGAGATCACAGGTGATCATTGGCCTTGGGCTGACATGTGTCCCTTGAAGGACTGAGGGGCCCCAGTAGGGGGGTGCAGAGGTGGGGAGCAAGCAGGCAGGGCCCCCCACCCAGGTGAAGGGGGTAGAGGCCCAGCAGAGCCCCGCCCTCGAGCTGTATGCAGTGAGCGGGTCAGAGGCAGCAGCCCAGCCCCGCCCCCGCGGAAGGAGCCCACGGCTGCGCGGAGCCCCGTGTTGGGATGAGGGGACGGGGGGGGGGGTCTCCTGTCCCTCGTGCGCGCGGCACTCACCTACCCGGCCGCGGGACTCTGCAGGGACCTTGCGCGCAGCTCCGCGGGTCTGCAGCAGCCGTGGGGCGCGGAGCCGCGGTACCCCAGAGGGTGAGGCGCAGGAGGTGACGCACTCCTGAACTCACAACGCGCGTAGCAGCCGGGTGGCTCTTGGCAGCGGAAAGTACCTCTAAAGCTGCGGTGTCGGAGTCCATTTACTTACTAGCACTGGTCACCTTCCAGCGGGTTACGGGGTTCTTCCGGCTGCTTCGGGAAAGTCGTTGGCACACTGACGGGGCAGACACCCAGACAGAGTCCCGGGACCTGCCCCTGAAGGAAGGCGGACACTTAGAATGGGCACATTCTCTTAGGGTGACCAACCGTCCGTAAATTTCACGGACTGCCCGTAATTTCGGCCGTCTGTCCGTTGTCCGTGAAGGTTTCTTTAACGGACGCCATTTGTCCGTAATTTTACCTGCTGTTGGGTGACAGCCAATCATGTGCCTTTCTAGCACCAACCGTTGCTCCAATCTTTGCTATGGAGAACAAACAAAGCGATCTAGGATTGGCTTGAAAGCCATCAGCCAATCCTAGAGCTTGCTGGTACACTGCAGGAGTGTTCTCATTGGCCCTGATGCTTCAGGGCCAATGAGAACAGCTACGGTATTTCTGGACATGCAGAACACGTTTTGAGCCTTTAGCTTTTGCCGGGACCCGGACTCGACCCCTGAGCTGTGGACTCCTGTGTGCGTGTAGGCCTGGCGTTGGCCTAGTTGTGTGCGTGTAGGCCTGGCGTTGGCCTAGTTGTGTGCCGCTACTGCCAGAGGAGGAAGAGAGACCAGAATTACCAGTCTGCCGCGGAGTGACCCGCCGTTTCCCAGCAAACACCTTCTCATTCCGATTTGGTGATCGGTGACTTCAGTTGCTTCAGCTTGCTGCTTTCTTTGCCTCATGAAGCGTGATGTGCGTTTATTTTCAGTGTATGTTCACTATGCCTCACTCTCTCCGGTTACCAGAGACTGAGGCATAGTCTGTCTGAAGGGGAATCAATCACGGTGTTTGTGAAATCTACACAAGGAAACTTGTGTTCGAGATTAATCTCAGTGCTGCATTCAGGGTTGTGTCCAGTGGTGAAAAACTTGTTTTGGGGATGTCCGACTAGAGAATTTCTCGTCGAGAATAAAACCTGAAAATTTTAATTTATCTTCAGTGAACGGCACAGAGCAGGTACAAAGAGAGGAAACCCGATTACCACTCATTTTCACTACTCCACCGCTTAGCCGCATGTTGTAAATGAGAAGTCCCAGGTGCAGATCACTTCATAAATACACATCCTTTCTACAGAGATTAAAGTGCCCCTCGTGGTATAAGTATTTAAGAGAAGATGTACATTTGGAACAAAATGAATAAAAGAGACAGGTCCATCCTGCAGTTGAAATGGACCCATGCCTTGCCACAATGTTAATATTAACTACTTTCAGTCATAAACACTGTCGGACATACTTCCTGGCTCATGTAAACTTATTAGAGATACGTGCATGTATTCCCTGGAGAGATTCCCATGGGAGAGATGAGACATTGACTGTCGTTCGTCCACTATCTTTACAAGACTTTCGTTAATGGGTTGCTCTCAATTATGTAACTTACAAAGCAGTAATGTGTAATTAGGACAACACCATTTTATAGGCTGTCCTTAAAAGGTCTACTCCCTAAAGAACGAGAACCAGCCCCCCTCAACATTTTTAGTAAATTCCTCCTGTTCATATTTGTCTTATTATTTAAATGCTAAGAGGCTGATAACACAGAGGTTTTATCAGCATTTGCAATGCAATCGGTCTCGCCTTTGGGACCTTATAAGTATTTAGTGATGCAGCATATTATCGCACAGTAGTGCAATGTAGATCTCTGTGGCTGTAAATGTATCACTGTGTAAGCGCTCTGACAAAGCATCAGATGCAGCCCCCTCTAAAATTTTATTCATGAGGTAGTTTAGTGGCTAATATAAAGTAAACTTGCACACCCATGGGGAGAGTAAATAAAGTGCAGAGGAGCTGTTGCCTTTATTAAGAAGAGCCAGCTTTAAAGGGGCACTTTTTGAATGTCAAAAAAATAAAGAAAACTGGAGCTGACATCGTCAAACAAGAAGCATTATGCATGCCTGTTGATGATCTTTAGAGAAGCAGGGCTGTACTAACTAAGAGGTTTAACATGACTTCAATGGAGGTCGACCTGTGGTGAAATCCAGCAGCCCAAATTAAATACTTCAACAGATTGTGTGTAGGCCACCGTGCTTGTGTGCCCCAGTACCGATCTGCATGCTTTTACTGAAAGCTTGCAGAAAGCCTTCCCTCTCACAAAGCGAGCCGGGGTGGGGCCGCGACAACATTCTGCAGCCACCGAGAACACGTAAAAAACCTATCTTGTAAGCTCTGATTACAATGGTCTCTGTAATGCTTCGTACGCGCAGCTCCCCCGCCCCTACCCTCCCAAATTAAAGCAAAGTTTGGATTTAGTGAAGCTGACAATCAACAAGCAGCGAGCTCTGATGGCAGCTGCACCCTGATGGCAATTTAATGAAGCGTTTCGGCTGGTTAATATGTAGGGAAAAGCTATAAATATATCACTGTGTAAGCGCTTCGCCATGATCACAAATGTCACGCTATGTCACATTTTCTTAATTTATTCCTGGCAACAACTTGATGAGTTTGACATATAAATGACAACACCATAAGAGTGCATAGCTTTTGAAAGCAATCACTCCCTCCATTTCTTAGTCGTAATTTGTTAAGGCATGGTAGATGGTACATCTGTTCCCAATTCCAACAAGCATCTCTTCCCATTCCACAGCAGGTTATGTAAGCAATTTTTGTGTAAATAGAGGCTCAAGAATTGCCTCAAACAGTCAACAATCAACTACATAACAGGAATAAGTGGATTATAAATTAACAGAGCGCCCGGCTGCCTTGAGGTTAGCTACAATCTCTCTAAATCCACACACATGGATACACACACTAATCAATGCACTGTATAATAGACAAAATGTAAAATATAAAAAAAAAATAGGAAAATATATGCCTACAATTGGATCATTTTCTAGTGCGCCCCTCCAAGTTCCCTCTTCGGTCCAATGCATTCAAAAGGAAGTCGATTCAGAGCGCGCGCCTCCGTGTTAGTACACCTTTAAAAGGGGTGTTCATGGCTTTTCGTCAGTGTAAATGTCAGCGCTCTCAAGGCTTCTGATCTTTTAGTCCTGTACTTCTATTTCTGGCCTGTTCTGATTTTTATACGCGCGCGCGCACACACACCCTTTAAGTGGGCCTGGTCTTGCCGGTGTTCAGCACCGGCAGTTCTAAAAAGCAGCTACTGAGACTGGTCCCTTCACTGTCTTTCATGTAAATTTCAAGGAGAATTGTTCTTTTATAGTGTCATCATTTCAAAACAGGAGCATTTTCAATACGCTATACTACGAAGCCATGGCTATTGCTTATTCATGTTATGCAACTAACACCCATTGACAAAGCTAATAGTACTGGCTTGTTGTAAGGGTAATGTTACTTGCTGAATTTATATACCTGGATGTAATGACAGAAGTACCAAATTACCAGTCGGACTGCAACCTGAGAAGCTAAGCATAGATTTTCAGCTTAGGTGCTTTTAAGCCGGACCCTTAATTACATTGGTCACGCCCCTTTGCGAGACCCCCCCCAGTTTTTCCATCCCACTTAAAGCCCTGTATGTGTGTGTATGTGTGTGTGTATATATATATATATATATATATACACATTTGCTATGTTATCTATGTAAATGCGTGCCTTTGGCAGGATCGCCAGCCTGAGCCCCCTGCCCACCTCCCACTCTGTCTCCTCTGAGCATGCAGCCGGCCTCCTCCTGCGCAGGTTGAAAGAGGCATATACATTATTTCCAACGTTAGACGTGCCTTTAAAAACTCTGGAAACATGAGCACAACTTTCAACAGTGCTTTGGTTTGCAGGAGGACTTGACCTTTGTTCTAAAAACCGAGACGTACTTAACATGAAGAAAAGCTTCGGGACAGTACTCTGAAATCCGTGACTGTCCCGGGAAATCCGGGACGTCTGGTCACCCTACCACAAACAACGTCCATACCACCACCACCACGTCCCTCTTCAAGCGTGTCCTTCTTTACCACTCATACCGAAGCCCTTTGTAATAGCAAATGTAATTAAAAAAAATACGAACTTGCACTTGGTTTCCTCGCTACTTGGTTACATTTATAAAGCACCTTGTGCCTAAATGAAGCATCGGGACGCTTTAAAATGTAGGTTTGGTGCGATAGGGATAAGTACAAGGAAAGCAGGGAGCTCACCAGGTAAGAACAGAATGAATTTTTGTGTAAGGAGACTTTCAGCAGCTTTCTTCATTAAGAGGCCTCAATACGAAATAATATAAACGCGGATAAACATCCAGAGAGGATGTGTCCTTGTAAAGGTAACTGGTGCCTGTGTAAAGCGCTCCAAAATACAACTGCCCAGAATCATAGAATGTTGTTGAGCCAATGCCGAGACTCGATTGCGAGGATGTGGCGTAATGGCCAGAACCGCCGACTTTGGCGCTGGGGAACCAGGTTAAAGTTTCGGCATCAGCTCAACATTCTGCGATTCTGGGCAAATCCCTTAATCTCCCTGTGCCTACCATAAACAAATGCGTTCTCATGTAAAGCAGTCCATTACCTTCTGTCGAATTAGCGCTATGAAAAAAATAAGGGTTAACAGATCTTTTCTCGCTCCCCCAGGTTGGTATAAACTGTGGCAGATATCACCCCCTGGCAGTGTCCCCACGACCCCCGAAGAATCTCGACCCATAGACCATTCGCTCATGGGGCTATATGTATAACACCTTTTTTGAAAGGATAAATCAAAACAGCCAATTAGCCTATGCTTGGACCAGCGAGTAACTAAAAACACAGTACCTTTTGTGAATAATTGTAGAAGATATTTATACAATAAACATGCCCTTCGCCTATTGACTCACTTTTGGCTAGTAGAGACCTCCAAGATCCTGCTGTACCTCTGTCCGCCCCAGTACTTCCGGGTCGTATCATGGCCAATCCCATGGCTGAACATTTTCTGGGAGGGGGCGCGACTCGAAATGTAGACTATGACCTAGGATTGGAGAATTTTTGGCACCTCAACCAATCTTAATGCGCTGTGTGAAATTCCGATGTGCTTATTAGCTGTGTCGTCCACGCGTGCCTCTGAGGTGCAGAGACAGTATCTGTCTGACCCGTCTTACTATATAGCTGACAGGTGGGCTTCTGAGTGGGCGTGACTAGGCAGGCTAGTGGCCTAAAACGGGCCAGTCACGGAACTCACGCCAAACTTTTAGCCGTGTGCTGAGAACTGGTTGCGGCCGGGAGAGGCTGTGCTGCCTCCACTTCCATAAGGAAGGTTGGGTGGGTAAAGTGGCGGTGCGGCGGTAATAGCAGCATACTTGCCAACTTTCTTAGAGTGCCAGGATCTTGTTCCCAGGTTGAAGTTAGCCTCTGTTTCTGCCAGCAGCCTAGCCGTAGGTTGACCTTAAAATCTTAATCGGCTAGCATCATTTTCGCAGTCAGCATATTAAACGAGTGGTGTGCGCGAGCGCTGGAAACCAAACACCCTCCTATCCAGATCACTTCCTGTTTTTCCTCGTGGAGTGGGAGACTTTTGGCGCATGCGCCAGATGTAAGGCAGCGCCGCGCGCATGTTAATGCTCACTACTTTAAAAACAAGCATTTGCAATGCAATAGAACTCGCATTTACACGAGTCCTATGCATTTGAAACGGGAGTGCGGGCGGGCTAAAAGGCACGAGCGAGAGGGGGCAGAGAAATCACAGACTGCGGGAGGGGGCGTGGGTGGGGGGACACGGGGAAGAAAATAGTGTTTCGAGTAAAGGGGCCAGTAGCCCTGGAAGGATACAAATGACTGACATGGCTGTCATGGGGCGGGACTAACAAACTTAAAACCAATCGGAAGGCAGCATTTATAACCTAAGCCAATGAAGAAGATGGGCCGGAGAGTGGGCTGAGCTTCCATGAAGCTTCCACACTATAGTGTATACTGCATGCCTCGCAAAGCGATGGCAGCGCATTCGCGCTGCAACGCTAGGCGAGACCTAAAAAGCACTGCCTGTACCTGCACTAAGTCACAAAAAGAAATTGCACATGCCCAGGATCAGACAATGTATGCAGAACTCGGGCAGGTTTTATAAATACACTGCGTTCATTTAAGAATATTTTAAGATATTGGCACAATTAAGGTGACAACTTAAAATGTCCCTGTAGGCAAGTCCGCCTCCGACTCCTTATCCCACGTTTGTTTAAGTTTGTTTAAACATTTCAGTTTTACAAATGCTGTGATTCTCCTATGCTTCAGTCTCCGGTGGCCAGATCAGCCTAAAAACGGCTGACTCTCCGGTCACAGTATTATGTTTAGGCCTAATTATGTTGCGTGATAGTAGCATGCACAAGTTGTCACCTCAACTAAAAATAACTCCACATACTGAGTGCCTAAAGTAACGCAACTCAGCACTCTAGTCAGTGCAATGTAATGAGTTCAATATAGCATAGCATGGCTGTATCAAACTCATTACATTGTGCTCACTAGAGTGCTAAGTTGCATTACTTTAGGCACTCAGTATGTGGAGTTATTTTTGGTTGAGGTGACACGTTGAACTTCGGCCTCAGGCACTCAACAGTGCACACAAGCAAGTGCAGAAAGGGCTGCTGGCCTCTAAACCGCCAGGCCCTATTATATACTAGGGACTTATAGGTAGGTTTAATACCCCTACCCTATCATCTACTAGGGATTTATAGGGTAGGTCATGCCAAATGTAAGTGCACCCTTTTATATAGTTTACCCTAATGCAGGCCCTATTATATACTAGGGACTTATAGGTAGGTTTAATACACCTACCCTATAATCTACTAGGGATTTATAGGGTAGGTCATGCTAAATGTAAGTGCACCCTTTTATATAGTTTACCCTAATGTAGGCCCTATTATATACTAGGGACTTGTAGGTAGGTTTAATACCCCTACCCTATAATCTACTAGGGATTTATAGGGTAGTACATGCTAAATGTAAGTGCACCCTTTTATATAGTTTACCCTAATGCATGTGTGTTTTCACTTGAGCTTTCAACTTAACACTGGGTCTAGTTAGGCGGAGCCTTTAAGACTTATTGGGCTTTATAGAAGTCCTTCTATTCCACTATGGCCAGGATGGGTAAGGGGGCAGTCCAGTGAGTGAGAGGAAAGTAAGCGCCTGATATGTTTTATTTTCTTCCTTGAATACAGTATGAATATACAAGCAAGTGTGTTGGGTATTTTACAGAGTACTTTACGGGAAAAAACGCAATGTCTGATAATGAGTCAGGCGAAGGTGCTGCAGAGGAATTCTTCACATCGGATAGCGAGATATATTCGGATGCAACATCTACATCGCAGGCAAACTCCATGCTAGAGCCACACAAGAAATGAGCAAAAAAGTGCTTTGTGAAGTACAGACCAGAATGGGAACTTTCACACCGCAACATCCGCAAGGTGTCAGAAGATGTGTACAAGGCCAGGTGCAACCTCTGCAATAAAGACTTTTCCATTGCCCATGGAGGAGAGCGTGATATCAAAACCCATGAGGCTGAGCACAGCATAAGAAAAATGCCTCCGGCAGGGCGAAGATGGCCACAATTTCATCTTACCTGCAACCAAGCTTCCAGCCAGAAGTATCCAAAGTAAGTCATTGCTTGCTTCATCATAATGTGACATAGGTTTTATGTAATTCTTGTACACTCTTCTTGCTTTGTCACACTCTAAGACTCCCAAACTGAATAGGCGAGCCATCTAACAATTTTCTGTTACTTTCTTTAAATGTGCAGCAGTGTTTACCAAGTCAGGTTGCCTTTACCGCGCTTTTCTCACTCTGTTTATATTAAGAGCACATCATAATTGCTTTTGGGTTACCAGCTGACACTTTAGTTTAAATTTGCAGTTCTAAGCCCCATTGTGGCCACTTTTTTCTTCACCAATGGAGATTTTCTTTGCGTGCTTATACCTTTGTGTATTCTTTTTTACATTTTAGGTCACAGCTGCAGAGGTGACTCAGGTGTACCATGCTTTGAAGCATCACATCTCCTACCGCTCCCTGGATTGTGGCATCAAGCTAAGCAAAGTAATGTATCCCGACTCATCCATAGCGATGAAAGCATCTTGTGGCCGCACAAAGGCATTGAGCATCACTGTGAATGTGCCTGCACCTCTATCGTTGCAGCAAGCACAAGAAGACTTAAAAGATGGATATTTTTCCGTTTGCAGTGACGCCTCAAACAAAGGTAACATTAAACTCTACCCACTTTAGTTGCGGCACTTTAATTTCACCTCCGGTGTGGCCTACACTCTGCTGGATTCTGCGAGGATGCAGCAGAGACTGCTACAGCTATTGCACAGCAGATCACAACAAAATTAAATAACCATGGTTTGAAAATGGAGCACGTCGCGGCATACTGTGGGGACAACGCAAGTGTCAACTATGGACAACATCATTCTGTGTTCCAGCTTTTGAAGGGAGCAAATGGAGACATTCTGCCTGCAAACTGTTCTGCCCATATCCTGCATAACTGTGCTAAACAAGCTATTAATGGACTTTTAATGGATGTAGAATCCTTTGTTCTAAAAGTCTACAGCCATTTCTCTTCTTCCGCAAAGCGGACAGCAGAGTTGAAAGGGTTTTTCGCTTTTGTGGACCTAGAGTGGCAGCCTTTGTTTCGGCATGTCCCAACACGGTGGCTCACATTGTTCCCAGCCATTGCGCGACTGTTGCAGTGCTGGGCAGAACTAAAATCCTATTTCCTTTCCCATGGGCCAGAAAAAACACCCAGAGCAATATGGGATTTTCTAGGACTTGAAAGTGGGGAGGCCACTATGTCACTTATTTTGACTTGTACTTATGTTTGTTGTAAGTCCCTACACTGTCACAAAGCTGTGCACATCTAACAGCGGTTTGCACCTAGAATTGCATTGTTGGAAAATTGCACAACCGTGGCTGAAGATCCCTTTGAAACGCTAAATAAAATATACCAATTATTAGCGAATGTAGAGAGAGTAGGCAGCAGTAAAATAAGAGTAAATGTCCACCTTAAGACTGTGAGGTCTTTATAGCTTTAGACAATTACTGAATTTGTAAAGTAAGTGAGAGGCCAGAGGGACTGTCACCCTAAGACTGACAGATCTCAAGTGAAAGCCTGGCGGACGTGCGCGAACGACCTCAGACTCCTAGATCCCTATGTCTGAATGCACTGTCGCTGATAGTCTGACTAGAGTGAATGCTCAGCGTGTCAGAAGCTTATGCCTCAGAGTGATTGAGTTGAATCTGTCACTCGCCTCCTGACAGATTCCTGTGCACGCACACAATGTTAGTAACCCTTGAAAGTGGCTGACAGACCAGAGTGGTTGTCACCCTCAGCCAGTCTAATTCCTAGCCTGTAAACAAACCATGACCCTAAGGAGGGATTAAATGGCAGACCCCAGTCACTGTCACCCTCAGGCTGACATGACCCTAGACTGTATACAGTGACTGACTCTGAAGAGTGAGTGAGTGGAAGGCCACAGTGACTGTCACCCTCAGACTGACAGGACCCTATGCGGTACACAGTCTCTGACCCTGGGGAGTGAGTGACTGGCAAACCATAGTTATTGTCACTCTCAGACTGACAGGACCCTAGGCTGTATACAGTGACTGACCCCGAAGAGTGAGTGAGTGGATAACCACAATAACTGTCCCCTCAGACTGACAGTACCCCCTAGACTGCAGACAGTCTCTGACCCTGGGGAGTGAGTGGAAGACTAGTGATAGTCACTCTCAGACTGACAGGACCCTAGGCTGTATACAGTGACTGACCCCAAAGAGTGAGTGAAAGACTACAATGACTGTCCCCCTCAGACTGACAGTACCCCCTAAACTGCAGACAGTCTCTGACCTCGGGGAGTGAGTGGAAGACTAGTGATAGTCACTCTCAGACTGACAGGACCCGTCCCTAGGCTGTATACCGTGACTGACCCCAAAGAGTGAGTGAGTGGAAGACTACAATGACTGTCCCCCTCAGACTGACAGTACCCCCTAGACTGCAGATAGTCTCTGACCTTGGGGAGTGAGTGGAAGACTAGTGATAGTCACGCTCAGACTGACAGGACCCTAGGCTACATTCAGCCACGGACCCCGGGGAGCGAGTGTCTGGTAAACGGCCCAAGAGTGACTGGTAGAGCAGAGTGAATGCACCCCAGATTGTCAGTCTGCGGCCTGACACAGCCCATGCACGCACACGACCTCAGTGACTTTGGAGGTAATTCTACCTGGTGCTCTTTGCGCTGTCACTACTATAAACGCCCTATGTGAGCCCCTTATACTGCTCTGAACGCTGTTCTATGATCCCTTTCTCATATTGAACGTTGTGTTTCGCACCCATGCTTCGATAAACCCTCTTTCCCCTAACAGTGATAATATAAACTGGTGCAGTTCCGGGGGAGGGGTCCAGGGCTTACAGCCAATCAGCGAGGCGGAATAACATATCCGTTTGGAGTTTAGTCTGAAAGCCGCGGCTTAGTTGGAGAAACTCTTGGCCCGTGATTGGCTCCTGGCCTTTTGTCAGTTGTCCATTGGCACTTTAAAATCTCGGCAATTCCCCGTTACCGTACATTGGCTAGGAGATCACCTGTGAGGTTTAACCGTAAATAGCGAAACACGATGTACTGAGCCTTGGGATTGGCTGAGGGTTGTGCTTGTCAGTTCCTCATTGGCTATTTGCTCCAGAGACACGAGTGCAGAGATGCCGGGTGTTTACGCCACGTTTGTGTTGGTGTTTGTGGAGTTTTTTGTGTCAAAGTCTAAGTTCACGGGGGAAAACTAACCCGATCCCGGGAGTCCGGGCTGCTGGCAGCCGGAAGTGACAGCATCGGGGCTGGTGAGTAGACTCGACCCCAAAGGGCCTTACATTGAATCGACTTCTCCAATCGGCAGTTTCTGTCTCCTGATGCACTGCCGAGAGCCATCCGGGCGGGTTCACGTTGTTTGTGCAATTAATAGACACAGAAAATGTACTACAGCACCAGAAAGATGTAAGAGAAATGAAAAATGACCTAGTTAACATGCAGGAAAATGAAAACTTTCCTAGCTAACAAGAAGGGAAGTTTCAATTCTTATAAGGACTAGGAGGCGAGGATTATGCATATATTTTTTCACTTTATTTGCATAGCAGTATTTAAAGAACATAAATTTTAAAAAAACTGTAAAACATTACAGACTACACATCCCATGAACCATAGGGGAGCAGTCTCCATGGTAACCATAGTCCAATCATATAACAGTCCATAACATATAATCATGTGACGTCTGTTATGCCCTGCATAGTTTAGTTTATCAATCTTCCTGCTGCTCAGCCAGTGTGTATGTTTACTGTAGAATGTTGGACATTCTCTCTTAATCTTTATCTGTATTTGCAATTTTCGTTTCTCATTTTAAAAGGAGGGGGATGTGTTATGCCCTGCATAGTTTACTTATATCTTGTAGTTTATTAATCTTCCTGCTGCTCAGCCAGTGTGTATGTTTACTGTAGAATGTTGGGAATTCAGTGATGCGCGGAATGTTGGGTGTCTGTGTGAGTGAGGAATGACAGAGATGGGCTGAGCAGCAGGCAGGCTGCTCCTGGTGGGGTTTGCTATTACATGTAACTAAGGGTTGACTTCTGGCTAACCTACATCTACTTCACCTGTTTACCTGGACTACCTATCCGATTTACTTGTGTACCATCTTCATCTACTTGAACCAGCTACTGAATAAAGGTACACTTGAACTTTACATGGCTGCCAGTGTCTACTTGTGTCACAGGATACAACAACGTCCCTTCTGCTTCCTCTTCTTCACTGGAGGTTGTTAAGCTGGAATTGCCGACTTATTAAAACTTTTGGTCATTCCCTACAATACAGAGAGAGTACCATTATCAAATTCTTCAATATACTGGAATGCCAACACTATTCATAAAAATCCATTCTGAGTGCAAAATTTCGACTGTATAAAATTTCAATGACATTAACATTTCAGCAAAGACATTAGCATGGAAGAATAGTACTCACTGATAACGAATCATCCTGGGCGGGTTGAGATCGAGAGTAATCTCAGGGTGGGATAATCCTTTCCTCCTAGTCCTTAATAGAACTGACACTTTCCTTCTCGTTAGCTAGAAAAGTTTTCATTTTATGTCAGGACAGAGGCAAGGATTATGCATGTTCAAAGCTTACTTACGACCAGAGATGTTGCCTCTGAAATGGGTTTGAAATACAACCTCTTAAAGGTAGAATCAGAAGACCAATCAGCCGCATTCATAATATCTTCCAGCCTACCACCTACCTGAATGGCTTTTGATGCCATAGCCCCTCTTGTGGAATGTGCACCAAATTTACTCACATCCACACCTGCCTCTGACATGATCCATCGTACCCACCTGGCAATGGAAGGAGAGGAAACTGCTTTGAAAGGTTTCTGCATGGCGATAAGTAATTGCCTTGCCCCAGGGGGGTGAAGCTCCGAGGTCGTCATCTCATATGCCTTAATGCACCTAACCACACACAACTTAGGATGTTCCGGAAAGGAAGGATAAGATACCGACCTGCTATTGGTCTTTGTCCTCCTTTATATGGTAAAGGTGACTCCTTCCGGGGTAAAAACTCTCGCTGAGATGTCCAATGCTCTCACGTCTGAAACCCGCTTACATGAAATGAGACATAGCAGGATGGCTAGTTTAGCCGACAGTTCCTTGCGAGACAGATATTGGTTATCCTGCCAGCCAAGAAGAAGTCTCAGCACTGTATTAACGTCCCACAGGCCAGAATATCTAGGCTCTGGAGGCCTAGACAGCCGGATGCCTCGCATTAACTTACAAACCCAGGGATGTTCCCCTGCCAGTTTGCCATCAATCTCACAGTGCCCTGCTTAGATGGCCGAGCGAAAATAATTTATTGTTCAATAGGCCAGACCAGCTTGGGTCAATTCCGTGAGGAAGTTTAGAATGTGAGTAACCTTTGCCCCCATGGGATCCACGTGTCTCTCCAGACACCAACGGTGCCATCGTCTCCAAGCCGAGCGACACCTCTTAACTGTACCTGTTGTCCATGCCTGCCGGATGAGGTTTGCAGCCTCTGACGAAAGTTGTTCGTCCTTCCCGAGTCCCCTGAAATCCTCCATGCCATGAGTTGCAAATGACCCTGAAGGACCAATGGATGAAGGCTGCCCTGGGGGTCCTTGAGAATTGAAGGGAATGAGGGCAGCTGTATCGGGCAATCTCACGACGGCTCCATTAACGTTGGGAACCAGGCTTGGGCTCTCCCGATTGGCGGGATCAATACTAAGGAAGCTGCCTGCCGCCGAACTTGGGCCGCTACTCTGGGTATCATCATGAACGGCAGAAACGCATAAGGGTACTCCTTCAACCAGTCTTGGAGAAAGGCGCCCACTACAGTGGCTTCCGGGTCTGGTCTCCAGCTCATAAATCTTGGGAGTTGTTGGTTCAATCGTGAGGTAAAAAGGTTCAGATTGCAGGGGCCCCATCTGTCCATCAAAGCCAGGAAGACCGCACGATCTAGTTGCCAGTCACTGTAGTCGGAGAAGTTCCTGGAGTTCCAATCCGCTACTGTGTTCTGCATGCCAGGAAGATACTCCGCTGTTACTGAGATTTGCCTCTGGAGGCAATCGTGTCAAAAGTCTTTTGCCAGTTTGGATAAGGCCTTCGATCGAGGGCCGCCCAGGCGGTTGATGTATTGGACTGCCGAGATGTTGCCCATCCTCAACAGGATGCAATAAGAGACTCTGTCCCTGGTGAGGGATTTCACCGCGAAGGATCCCGCCAGCATCTCCAGACATTTGATATGCAATTGTAACTCCTTCTTTGACCCTCTGCCTCTCATCAAGACTTCTCCGCATCGAGCTCCCCAGCCCAATCTGCTGGCGTCCGACTCTGACCATATCCGGGGTCGATCCGAAGATCGCCCTTCCATTCCAGGCTGCCATGTGGTCGATCCACCACTGGAGTTCTGCTCTGTCTTCCTCCGACAGGGAGATGATTTCCGAGTAGGTAAGACCCCTCCGTAGATGCTGAGCTTTCAGTCTCTGGAGGGCCCTGTAGTTTAATGGGGCCGGGAATATGGCCTGAATCGAGGAGGAGAGAAGGCCTACTATCCTGGCAGTTGACATAGAGAGATTCTGTCCCTCCGGAGGACTTCAATCAATCAATCACAGAATTTGTAAAGCGCACTACTTACCCGCGAGGGTCTCAAGGCGCTGGGGAAGAAGAAGGGGGGGGAATGCCGCTACTGGTCGAACAGCCAGGTCTTGAGTAGCCTCCTGAAGGTCAGCAGGTCTTGGGTCTGTCGTAGGCTGAGTGGAAGGGTGTTCCAGGTCTTGGCGGCGAGGTGGGAGAAGGATCTGCCGCCGGTGGTAGTTCTTCGGATGCGCGGGACGGTGGCCAGTGAGAGGTCGGCGGAGCGGAGCTGGCGGTTGGGAACGTAGAAGGAGTCTGTTGAGGTAGGCTGGGCCGGTCTTGTGGAGTGCCTTGTGTGCGTGGATGAGGAGTTTGAAGGAGATTCTCCTGTCGACGGGGAGCCAGTGCAGGTTTCTCAGGTGGGGGGTGATGTGGCTGTGGCGTGGAACGTCGAGGATCAGGCGTGCAGAGGCGTTTTGAATTCTTTGCAGTCGTTTGATGAGCTTGGTCGGGGCTCCCGCGTAGAGGGCATTTCCATAGTCGAGTCGGCTGCTAACGAGGGCCTGGGTGACTGTTCTTCTCGTGTCTGTCGGGATCCATCTGTAGATCTTGCGGAGGGTGTTGAAGCAGGAGGAGGAGACTGCGTTGACTTGCTTGGTCATGGAGAGCGTTGAGTCGAGGATGACTCCCAGGTTGCGTGGGTGTCTGGGGTGCCCCCAGTGTCGTGGGCCACCAGGAGTCGTCCCAGGCTGAAGGGTTGGAGCCGAGGATAAGGACCTCCGTCTTGTCCGTGTTCAGCTTTAGTCGGCTGCTCTTCATCCAGTCGGAGACGGCCTTCATTCCTTCGTGGAGGCTGGATTTGGCGGTGAGGGGGTCCTTGGTGAGGGAGATGATCAGTTGAGTGTCGTCGGCGTAGGAGATTATGTTGAGGTCGTGCTGTCGGGCGATGCGTGCGAGTGGGACCATGTAGATGTTGAAAAGTGTCGGGCTGAGGGATGATCCCTGGGGTACGCCGCAGATGATCTCTGAGGCTTCGGATCGGAATGGCGGGAAGAGGACTCTGTGTTCTGCCGGAGAGGAAGGAGGTGGTCCATTCTAGGGCTTTCTCTCGGATCCCTGCGTCGTGGAGGCGTGCGCGTAGTGTGCGGTGGCAGACAGTGTCGAAGGCGGCGGAGAGGTCCAGGAGGATGAGGGCCGCGGTCTCACCGTTGTCCAGCAGGGTCCTGATGTCGTCGGTGGCGGCGATGAGGGCAGTCTCGGTGCTGTGGTTGCTGCGTAACCCTGACTGGGATGGGTCCAGGATGCTGTTTTCTTCGAGGTATCGGGTTAGCTGTCTGTTGACGATCTTCTCGATGACCTTTGCTGGGAATGGAAGCAGGGAGATGGGCCGGAAGTTCTTGAGGTCTTTCGGATCCGCCTTGGGTTTTTTGAGTAGGGCGTTGATCTCGGCGTGTTTCCAGCTCTCTGGGAAGGTCGCGGTCTCGAAGAAGAGGTTGATGACGTTGCGCAGGTGGGGTCGTGGTCGATAGCGTGCAGCGAGTCTGGTGTGTCAGGGTCTGTTGGGGCAGTTCGGGTGTCGAAGCTGTCGTGGATGTCGGTGATCTTGCGGTGGAAGAAGGTGGCGAGGGAATCGCACAGGGCTTGCGACGGCGGGATATCGTTGGAGTTGGAGCTGGGGTTGGAGAGTTCCTTCACGATGATGAAGAGCTCCTTGCTGTTGTGTGCGTTGTTGTCGAGGCGGTCTTTGAAGGAGGTCCTCTTGGCGGACCTGATGAGGTGATGGTGGTGGCGGATGGCGTCTTTGTGGGCTGCGTTGCTGTCCGGTGTCTTTTCACTGTGCCATTTGTTCTCTAGTTTCCGGCAGGTACGCTTGGATGCTAGGAGTTCCGGGGTGAACCAGCTGGCTCTCTTGCTGGTGTCTCTGTAGGTGGGTTTTTTCAGCGGGGCGAGGGTGTTGGCGCAGTCGTCCATCCATCGTCAGGTTGCGGGCGGCATCGTCTGGGTTGGAGGGGTCGGTTGGTGGGCTGAGGGCGAGGTTTGTCTGTAGTTGATCTTCGGTGACTTTGCTCCAGCAGCGGCGGGGGATCTGTTGGGTGCGGTGGTGTGCGGTGGGTTTCTGGAAGGTGAAGTGGATGCAGCGGTGGTCGGTCCAGAGGAGTTCGGTGGTATGGCTGAAGGAGACATGGGAGCTTGAGGAGAAGACTGGGTCGAGCGTGTGGCCGGCGGTGTGGGTCGGCGTAGTGACGAGCTGTCTCAGTCCGAGGTTGTCGATCAGGGTGGTGGAGTTGCTGTCGTTGTTGTTCTCCAGGTGGAAGTTCAGGTCTCCGAGGAGGATGTAGTCGGTGGAGGTCAGGGCGTGCGTGCTGATGAAGTCGGCGATGGAGTCGCTGAATTGAGGTCGGGGTCCGGGGGGTCTGTAGACGAGGGTGCCTCTTAGGGTGGTGTTGGGGTCCGTGTGGATCTGGAAGTGCATGTGTTCGGCGGTGCTGAGTGTCGTCGGTGCTGGTCGAGACCCTGATGGTGTTCTTGTGGACGATGGCGATTCCGACTCCGTTGGTGCGGTCTCTGCAGGTGATCTTGTAGCCGTCTGGGATGGCTATGGCGATGTCGGGTGCGGAGGAGTTGTTCATCCAGGTCTCTGTCAGGAAGGCGACGTCCGGAGCTGACGTGTCGAGCAGGTCCCAGAGCTCGACGGCGTGTTTGCGTGCGGAGCGGGTGTTTAGTAGGATGCACCGGAGGTGGTTGAGGTACTTCTTGGCGGGTGCTTCGGCGGCTCTGAGGCAGGTGTAGCTGCAGTTCCGGCAGGTGAAGGGGCCATGTGTGCGTTTCGGGGCGGCCTTGAAGCAGGTGTGGGTCCGGCCGGGGTTGTGGAGTGTGCTGGCATCGTGGCGGCAGTCGTCGTGGCGGGTGCGGGGGGCGCACGGACCAGGGGTTCTGGTGCTGGGCGCGGTCCAGGCACGGACCCGCGCAGCGGTCGCCATATATTGGGAGGCAGGGGCAGCGACTGGGCAGAGGGGGCGGGGACGCAGCGGCGGGAAACGGGAGCGGAGACAGAAGGCAAAATGGGCACGGGGTTAGGGGCACAGCAAGGGGCAAAATACAGAGGGCAGCGAGGGGCACAGAGGAAAACGGGCACAGAACAGATGGGGCAGCGAGGGGCACAGAAGGAAAAACGGGCTGACAACAATAGGGACAGCGAGGGGCACCGAAGGAAAAACGGGCACAGAACAGATGGGGCAGCGAGGGGCACAGAAGGAAAAACGGGCTGACAACAGTAGGGACAGCGAGGGGCACAGAAGGAAAACGGGCTGACAACAGTAGGGACAGCGAGGGGCACCGAAGGAAAACGGGCACAGAACAGATGGGGCAGCGAGGGGCACAGAAGGAAAAACGGGCTGACAACAGTAGGGACAGCGAGGGGCACAGAAGGAAAAACGGGCTGACAACAGTAGGGACAGCGAGGGGCACCGAAGGAAAAACGGGCACAGAACAGATGGGGCAGCGAGGGGCACAGAAGGAAAAACGGGCTGACAACAGTAGGGACAGCGAGGGGCACAGAAGGAAAAACGGGCTGACAACAGTAGGGACAGCGAGGGGCACAGAAGGGAAAACGGGCACAGAACAGATGGGGCAGCGAGGGGCACAGAAAGAAAGATGGGCTGACAACAGTAGGGACACAGGCAACAGAAGAGAAATGGCAATACAAGGCAACGGGCACAGATACAGACAACAGAATAAACACAGACAGCAGAAAGAGAAATGGCAATACAGGAGGAGGATACAAACCTACAGCCTACTTCCTCAGAACGGCAGCTGGGCAGGGACCAACACAGGCGGTGCTGTGCGGAGGGGGAGCGACCTACCAACAGGTCAAGGGTCGCTCGTGAGAGTTCCTTCCGTATCTTGGTCACCTTTGAAGTTGGCAAGCTCAGGGAAGCGGAGACTAAATCTATGAGAAATCCTAGGAAGATAATCTGCTGCGCTGGGCACCGTTCCGACTTTTGTTCATTGATGACAAAGCCCAGATCCTGGAGCAATGCCATAGTCATGTTCACGTTGCGGGTAAGATGCACCAAAGACTGATCCATAGTAAGGATATCGTCCAGGTAGATGATCATTCTCACCCACCTCTCGCGAAGTATCTCCACCACTGGGCGCAACAGCTTCATGGAGCTGCACGGGGCTGAAGAGAGGCCGAAGGGCAGAGCCCAAAATTCGAAAATTTGGTCTTTCCAACCAAATTGGAGAAATCTCCGGTGAGGAGGGAAAATGGGGACTGCTAGGTAAGCGTCCTTCAGGTCTAGTTGGACCATCCAATCCCCTGACAGGAGGATGTCCCGGAGCAAGTGTATCCCCTCCATCTTGAAGTGGTGATAGACCAGCCACTGGTTAAATTCTTTTAAATTGATAACAGGTCGAAAGCCCTTGTCTATCTTCTGGACTAGCAAGAGGTTGCTTAGAAACCCGTTTGGGTGGAGTACTGACCTGCAAACAGCTCCTTTCTTCAGGAGTTCCGAAATCTCGCATTCTATCAGACACTCTTCCTCTGCTGAAAAAACTAAGGGTCTGGAGCGTACCTCCTGAATAGGGGCACCATAGAACTCTATATGGAAGCCCCTACAGTCTGCAGCACCCACAGGTCTGTTGTGATTCTTCCCCAATTGTGTGAAAAGTGTAGGAGCCTCCCTCCTAGATCTTGTGGGGAAGAAAGGGTAATCCTTACCAGAGGGTCCCCCTGGAGCGTTGTCGCCTCCTCTGTTGTTTCGTCCTTTCCCTCTGCCGGAACCTCTGCTGGGATAGAAGGCTCCTTGGCGGCCATCGTTCCAGCCGTTATTCCTTCGTTGCTGACCTCAGTTGGAGGGGCCTTGCTGATAGATGCGGCCGGATTATTGACCCCTGCCTCTTCCAGCCGCGGCAAAAACCCGCTCTGGAAAAATCTTTTTTATGGAGGCTTGAGCCTTATCCAGGGCTGAAAAAGTGATAACAAACTTGTTAAGCTCCTTAACAAAAGGCTCGCCAAAGAGCTTACCCTGTGCTCTGGGCCTCGCCTCAGGGGTAGCTATGTCTCCTAATTTGGGGTCAATCTTTATAAGGAGAGACCTTTTTCTTTCAGCTGCAAGGGCACAGTTCGCATTGCCAAGGAGGCATATCGCTCTTTGCGCCCAACCAGCAACTATGTCTGTAGACAAAGGGGATCCAGAAGCTTTTGAACGTTCCGCCAGTTGTATAATTTGGGTCAAGGGGCCCACCACGTCCAGGAGTTTGTCCTGGCAATTTCTCCAGGAACTATCTATTCCTTTTTTGGGATTCCTCATGTATTTTGAAAAAAATGTGCATAGTTTTTCATCTATCTCCGATGTGTTGCCACTTTCCCATTAAGCGAGGGTCTGGGTCATTCTCCCCTCAGCTTAGTCTTGACTTTCTTCTCTAGGGGTTGACTGATATTCCCCGCCACATAATCCGCCACTTTGGCGTCAGGGATCCACTCTGCCGACCTAGGATGGTATATCTGAGTAGGGTCGAACATATCTTAGTGGTCCCCGTCCCCTTCTGGAGTGGGAACCTGTACACCAGGGGCGACCCGAGTCCTTATCCTCGGAGGAGAAATCTCCCTCCGACACACCCGCCCCCTCAAAGGGAAAACCGGCGTTGGGGGTGAGAATTTGGAACGACCGTGTCGAAGTTTTCTCCGGGCTCATCTTCCTCCCAGCAGGGTACGTGTTTTAGCGTTCGCTCACTTTTAAGGAAGGTTTCCCTGACTTTGTCAAATCCTTCCAAGTGCCCTGCGTTGCGCTTCATGGCCCTTTTATTCCCCACCTGGGAGTCACTGGGTCCCGCCTCCGCCTGGTCAGGGTTGCTGAACACCCCTGGGATGGATGCTTCTTGCCAGCCTATCCACCTGATCCCTAAGGGGAGCCAGCGCCCTAGAAATAACCTGCGACAGAGCCTGGTCTACCGCAGGTGGAAGGCGTTTTGGGGAGGGGGGGGCATTCCTCTTCAACCTCCTGGAATGAGGAATAAACATGGTCCCCAGATGAGGACATTTCAACTTTGAGGGTGTGAGCACAAAGAAAAATGCCCTTTAGATTTATTGTATGTATCCGAAAACATTTATTGGGCAGCCCCCTCGTTAGTGCTCTAACAGCTGGGCTGAAATTGTCTGGAAAGGGATTCAAAATTACACTAGCTGCTAATATAGCAGTCAGGTGGCGCTGCTGTCACTTGATCGTGACTGTGTGGGAAGAAATCACCGTGTTGTGGTGTCAGTGCGGCAAGGGTTGGTTAGGGTAGGACCGGCCACAGGCTCAGAGTCCTAATCCCTAAGTGCGCAGAGTGCCGGCAAGAGCGCTCGACGGAGCTGCTTCGTTCGGGCTCTGCGCGCCTCACAGAATCTCCACAGTGCACGTGCGCACAGCCGGGAGGTCCGCGATAGCGGGGAGAATGCGCTCAGGCGAAAGCCTGCTGCGCAATGACATAAACAATCAAATATATCGCAGTGAAAAAAACGCTATACAAGAAAATACAATACCTACGTCAGATAAGAGAAGAATGCTAGGAATGTCACTTAACTGACGAGCAGTGAAGAAAGAGGAAGTGGAAGGGACGTCACATGATTATATGCTGTGGACTGTTATATATTTGGACTGTGGTTACCATGGAGACTGCTCCCCTATGGTTCATGAGATGTGTAATGTTTTACAGTTTTTTTATTTTATGTTCTTTAAATACTGCTATACAAATAAAGTGAAGAAAGATATGCATAATCCTCGCCTCCATCCTGACATGGAATGAAAAATTTCCTAGGTAACATGAAGGAAAGTTTCAATTCTATTAAGGACTGTTAACTAGGAATGTTTTCATTCTATGTCATGACTGGAGGTGAGGATTATGCATGTTTAAAGCTTACTTACCACCAGTGCGGCTGAGTCGTAGATTGGTGTAAAATAGAACTTTTTGAAAGTGGAGTCTGAGGACCAATCTGCCACGTTCATTATATTCTCGAGTCTGCCCCTACCTGGACAGCCTTGGAGGTCATAGCCCCCCTGGTGGAATGATGTGAATTTCCTGGGAAGATTCCTGGGAAGATCTTCTTCATTGAAGACTGAGCCTTGTCGAGGGCTGAGAACATGGAGACGAACTTTCCTAGTTCTCTGACGAAAGGTTCACGAACAGGGTACCCTGCGATATCGGACCTGCCTCCGAGGCTGAAAGTTCTCCAAGCTTGTGGTCGATCTTGATCAGCAGGGAACGGCGATGTTCAGCAGAGAGGGTGCAGTTGGTGATGCCCAGAAGGCAGATCGCCCTCTGCGCCCAGCCTGCTATGTTGTCTGCGGTGAGGGGTCTCCCTGACTGTTTAGCCTGTTCCGCCAGTTCAATGATCTTGGCTAAGGGTCGCACTACATTTAGAAGTTTGTCCTGGCACACCCGCCAGGACCTGTCTATCCCTTCCTTGGGATCCCTCATGTATTTGTCGAAGAAGATATATCATTTGGAATCGATATCTGGGGTCGCTGTGACCTTATCGCCTAGGGACGGTCTGGGGCATTCTGCCCGTAGGCGGGCCCTAACCTCTTTACTAAGAGGCTGGCGGATCTTGCTCACCACATACTCCGCTACCTTTCTCTCAGGGACCCACTCTGCGGAGCGCGGTCGATACATTCCCTCCGGGTCGAAACATGTCGTAGGAATCTGAGTTGGCTGAATGTGGGCGCCAGAATCTGCCTGAGTCTTGGGCCTTATCGGAGGAAACATCGTCATCCTCTAAGTCACCCTCCCCCAAATCAGGGAACCCCTCCTCGGGGTCAAAATTAGTTGCGTCGTCGTCGCCCATTACCCCGGGTGTTTCTTCCTCCCGGTAGGGTGCATCCTTCAGCGTGCGCGCACTCTTATGGAAGACCTCAGCCAGATGGCTAAAGCCCTCCAGGTGCCCCGTGTCACGCTTGCCAGCCTTGCGTGTGGGGACCGAGGTCACCCCACTAGGCCCAGCCTCCCTGTGCCCCAGTATCCCTGTGCCCTTGTATACTTGGGCTGGCAGTTTGGCGACACTCTCCTGCAGAGGTGCAAGCGCCTGAGATATAGTCTGGGTGAGGAGCTTGTCCACCTCTGCAGGAAGGCGTCGCTGGGGGGGGGCCAAACCTCCTCGGAGGCACATGAGGGTGAATAATTGTGGTCCCTCTGGGACTGCATTTTTTAAGCATGAGAGCACCAGTACGCCCTGTGTGAGTTATATAAGGGAAACCCCACCCCCTCGCCGGTGCTCTGAGGTGGTGGTAAGGTAGAATTTACCTCCAAGGTGGCACGCCTGCCACTCATGCCGCACTCGCTGTGTTTCACTGCACAATATTAAAATCTGGGCTAAACCCTGCAGTCCTACCGCCACCGCGGTGTCAGGTGAGGGTTGGAGAGAGGAGGCACACAGCGGGAGTCCGCTCTACCTGTCTGAGTGCTACGCGGCCGCTGGAGCACTGACAGAGCTGCTCTCAGGCGCGAAGAATGTGCTGGGAAGCGCGAAAGAGCGCCACCTAGCGCACCCATGTGGTAGAAGGGAGACGCGCTCGGGCGGTTTGCCTGCCGCGCGGGGAGTCTAAATTGCAGTCAAGCTATCGCTTGAGCGAAAGGAGCGAGTGCTCGCTAGTACATGAATAAACACTCTAATAAAATACTCTAATTAGCAACACTACGCAAGGATGCCCCACGATTCCACTAACAATAGTCAGGAAGGAATGAAAAGGCGACTTAACTAGAGCAGGGAAGAAAGCGGAAGGACTACGGCATGATCTGTGTTATATAGACTCTCGGACTGTTACTTGATTGGGCTATTGGTGGCCATGTGTCATGACTCTGAAGGGCCGCAAGGGCAATAACCCACTCGGTTAGGCATGAAAGTGGTTCTGAGTGAATGGGATGGGCTAGAGAACTACAGCAACCAGAATGCCTAAAGAGGAGGGGCATAGCAGCATATCCGGTTGCCTGGATTTAAATACCTCCAACTCGAACTGTCCAGTGCTTGACAATTCGAGTCGGAGTACGGAAGGCAGCCGCTGTGTGTGCTTTCTCCAAGGAGGCTCCTACCAACGGAGAGGAGCGTCTGTGCATAACTCTTCAATTCCGCGCTGGTGCGCGACGAAGATTGAATACTTTGTGGCATATTGTTTCATCCTGTTGGGAGTAACACTCAGGCGAGCGTATTTCACGGCTCTTCGTTTCCGCGCTGGAGCTGGGTCCAAACTGGAATGGCATGGTGAGCAAAAAAACGATGGATTTAGGCCCAGATCTCTGTACTGGGGTGAATGCAGGACATTGTTCTGTCCATCAATTGTTCTTTTTGCATTTGTCACCCCGAGTGGGACGGGTATGCCCAGACGTGGGTCCCGTGCTCTCCATGCCACTGGAGTCAAGCTATCCTGCATATGGCTGGGTCCAAACTGGAATGGCATGGTGAGCAAAAAAACGATGGATTTAGGCCCAGATCTCTGTACTGGGGTGAATGTACGACATTGTTCTGCATTCTGTCCATCAATTGTTCTTTTTGCAGAGCACGACGAAGAGTAGCTACATTTGTTGCTAATTGGAACCTGCAGGTAGGAACGCTCAGACGAGCGTATTTCACGGCTCTTTGTCTCCGCGCGACGAAGAGTGGCTACATTTGTTGCAATTTGGAACCTGCAGGTTAGAACGCTCGGGTGAGCGTATCCTTTGTTCGTAGTTCCCGCGCTGGAGCGAGAAGAAGGAAAGATACTTAGTTGCCATTTGGGAACTAGGCGGTTTGAACGCTGTGGCAAGCGTAAACCGTGTTCTCCTTTTCCCGCGCTGGGTCGTGTTGCGAAGGCATACATAAACTCTTGAGGGAAGAGTTGTTCATTTCGGCGCAGGAGAGCATTATGATTTACATGGATACTAATAAGGAAGAATCCTATTCCTTTCTTTACTAGCGCTGGAGCGTTAAGGATTCCTGAAGGAATTCTGAATAAGTCAACAGATGAGTACTTTCCTATTTTATTTTGCGTGTGCTAAGCTCACCTATTCCTTGCTTCACTTGCTTCTCTAGACTATGCTACAGTAAGCCGAAGAACTGTTTGTTTCTATCTAGTAGACACAGGAGTGTCAGGTTTCCTGCAGTCCTGGTGGTCTTGTATATGTGGCGTGAATGTGGCAGTGGGGAACGTAAGTGCATGCACAATCCTCTTACAGTAGACTGATATACTGTGTGTTGGCACAGTAGTCTTACATCTCTCTCTCTCGCTTGTTCACTGCAGGTCCCAAGAGGCTAGCAGTCGGGGTAGAGAGGCTAGTGCCGTCGCACATTCTACCAGGGAAGCCCGCCTGACGAATAGTCAACACGGCTGCATCTTCATTTGGTTTTTGATTCCTTTGTCCCTTTTTTTCCCTTTCCCCTGAATGGTGTTTCTTGCTGGAGTGGTATATTGAGATACTCTCGGGAGATACCAGGAAAGGGGAAAGGGTTACATATCTGCTTACATCGCCCCTGCTGTGCAGTGGATCCCAGGTTAGTGGTATTCCGATCTGTACTTTGACACCATGGTTACTCCCTGGTTACTCCCTGTGGTTCATGGGAGTTGTAGTATTGTTGCAGTGTTTTTTACTTTTACCTTTGAACTTGCTGTGAATAAAGAGTGAGAAAGTTATGCATAAACCTCGCCTCCGGTCCTGACATAGAATAAAAAAATTCCTAGCTATCGAGAAGGAAAGTTTCAGTTCTATTAAGGACTAGGAGGTGAGGATGATGCATTTCTTTCTTCACTTTATTTTCACAGCAGTATTAAAACTTTAAACAAAAACAGTAAAACATTACAGACTACCTATCCCATCAACAATTGGGGAGCAGTCTCCATGGTAACCATAGTGCAATCACAGATCAGTCCATTACATATAATCATGTGACGTCCCTTCCCAGTGGTCGAAGTGGGGGGAAAAAAGTAGGGGAACTGTGGGCGGAGAATCAGAGGGCAGGAATAACCCGTGGATTGAGTCAGTGGGCGGAGTCAGAGTTGTAGCAGAAAGAGCAAAATATCCCAATTTTTAGTATTTGTTTCCCATTTCACTAACCGGTTACAGCTTATTACGTTATTTAATTTAACCAATGGATACACATGTTTATTTAAGGTTTAATAAAAGTTATTGACATTAAAATACACTCACAAAGTGGGATACGTTTCCAATCACAGAACGTCCCAAATACTCTTAAAAGTGGAATCGCAAGCCATTTGTCTCCCAGCCATGGAGTTTGTCATCAGCACTTCTCCTCCCTTTTTCTACAAGAGCAGTTCAAACATGAATGGCAAAATATCCTAATTTGCAAATGTTTTCCACATAATTATGGCTCTGCCATATTTGCCACATAATACATCATCTGCTGCATAATCTGACGATTTTAACTAATTGTTTATAGCTCAAACGGATCAAAAGTTACAAAAAAATGTGACTTGTGCTGCTGTGAAGTGGAGGGCCCTTTGCAAAGTTTTACTGGTCACCTTTCTCACTGCTGCAGTTGTATGTTCCACTGGTACTAATAAGGCAAAATCTTTGCAGAGACTGTTAGCATGTGTAAAAATGTCAAAATAATAAAGTATCAGAAAATTTACAGCACCACTAATACCAGTGTAGGGTGTCAGAGCACTTTACATCACACATATTACACAGAGACAATCAATCATATGTGTGTAAATCACTGTAAGGAAATGTTACATAAGACAAAGGACTACAAGGTGTAGGAGTGACATGACAACCATACTAGTAGGCAGCATAGTTTAATAGTGATTGGTCTGGAGAAACACAAACTCAGAATTTAAAACGTAATACCTTGGTTGGGGGTTCTCTTTAATAATCAGAATTGGTTTCTACCCAAATGAACCCTTTTTTGCAACATTAGGATAATCAAAAACTGGGGTAAAAAACATAACGCTCTAATTTATACCTTGCAGTTTGCATGCAGCTCTTACATTACAGTTAATAGATCACTGTTCTATGTTAGGATTTTAACTTATTAACTGCAAGTAACAATAAGGTCTCTCTGACAAAAGCAGTAACCCACTGACCTAATTACATTATGTGCACTTTGTGATCTGCATGGTACATGTTCTTAGCAGCAGGCACATTAACCTTCTGTGCTTCCTTTCCATGAGTCAAAACTTCCACTAGACAAAACACCATCTCTCTCTACTAAGAACATTAATCACTGGAGTTATCATGACATTTTTATTGTTGCCGAAAATTGTTGGAGGCCAGGAAGAAGACAGCAAGTGCTTTTAAAACCATGTTATACTTACCAACACGACGCCTCCACCTGAAGTCAGCGCCCGATGCGGTCGCACTGCCCTAGAGCCACCCTGCTCAAGGGTCCTGTGACCTCAGTGACAGTCACTGTCACTCTATGGTGTGCTGCTTCATAGTCCTGCCCGCAAGACTGGAGGTGAGCTTCATGGATTGTGGTGGACAGGCCTTCAAGGTTAACCCACACTTGCCACTGCTAGGGTCCACCTGCTGGTGCTAAGACACCAGAGCTTTTAAGATCTTGCGGGCCTTCTAAGGTCTAGCATGGGAATTTGCTCCCTCAAGGGGGAGTGGTCTGGTGGACTGGTCATGAAGGCTGTACCTGGTTCCCCAGTTCCAAATTCAGCAGCTCTGACCATAGTTCCACATCCTCTCCCCCACTGAACACCATACTGCCCCACTGAGAGAAACTTGCACTGCACTGACCCGCTATAAACACCTGGATGTGACTCAATTCAAATTACGCACTAGACAAGAGCAATATGCTGCCTAAAAAAAAATTAACAACATCCTAGAAAAAGCAAACACTCATAGGGAATGCAAGATTAAGTAAATCATGTGAAATGTAAGCAGGAACAACGTAACTTTTTCCTTTTACACTCCTTAATCAGAAATTAGTGAGTGCTTTTGCCTGCAAAAGTTAAGGCCATGACTACAGGGCCCAGAAGGGACTCGTTTCAATGCCCATTGCTTATATCCTTACAAAATGTAAGCAGTATGGTTTAAAAAGACCACATTTGTGAACACACAGCCGCTGTACACATTTTGTTTTCCAATTCACCCATCAAGCAGGTATTTCAGTACCTCCAGGAAAGGTGCACTTTCCCACCCAGGGAAAACAATGTTGTTCATAGAGAGACGAGAAAACAAAAGTAGCGCTTCACCTGCAAACACTGTAAAGTGGCGCTAAGGTGTTTAGATGTGAATAAATCAATCTGGCCACCTTGCAACCACTCTGTCTTGCTTTAGTTAGTTATTTATTTTTAATATTTGGAATGTTTTATTTCTCTCCACCCCAAAGCTGCACTTAGAAATTGAAAAATGTCAGAAAAAAACGTTTCGAGCAAAAGTGTTTTTCTTTTTTGGATCCATTTCACAGGGGAATAAATAAAGGAAAGAAGGTAATATCTGTTTCTTGAAGTCTCGGTTTTCACTAAATGAGGAGGAGCGAGACAGAAAGAGAGGGAAGAGGGGGAACAGAGAGGAGGGGGGGCGGGAGGGCAGCGCCACCCACCAAAATAGCCTTTCAAACCTGTCTCAGGCCTCTGCCTTTGCAGGGCTTGTGTGCGCAGTGTTACTGCCGCAGTGACGTGGCACCTAAAGTGTGTGCCACGTCTGTGACCCCCCTTTTTACTGCATTTCAGTCACCCCTAAGGTAGGCCCTAGCTAGCCCTATGGGCAGGGTGCATTGTAGGTAAAAGGTAGGACATGTACCTTAAGTGTGTGACATGTCCTGGTAGTGACAAACAGCCATTTTGGTTTCTCACTGCTGTGAGGCTGCCCTCCCATAGGAATGCATTGGGGATTCCCTGATAAGTGTTTCAGTGGTAATTCCTGATATGAGAGGAGCAGCATGGTCAAGTTTGGTATTTTTGGAATAGTGATAATAAATGCTACGAAATGGTGTGCGCAGATTTATTATCACTATTTTAGAAGTGCCACTTTTAGAAGTTGGCATTTCTGTGTGCTATGTGTCTGCCTGCCTGATGTGGATTGCATGTCTGGCTTTGGAGTGACAGGGGCTGGTGAGGTGTGTGTGGCTCCAGGGAGGGCAGGGTGAGTCAGCGCTAGGCTGAATAGGGGATCTGCATTTGGAGTAGTGGGAGGAGTAGTCCCCTGACCCTGAATAGGTCTGTGCCTGCCTGAGTGAATGCTGGCTCCGCCCCCCTGTGGTGGTCTGATGACCGAGCCCCCACCTGACAATAGGGAAGAGGAGCCCTGTAAACAGAGTGCTCCAAAAAAAACCAGAGCCAGTTCAGACTGGTTCCCCAAGCCCTGTGCCAAGGGGAGACAAAGGAAAATGCTGTATAAGTACTGGGGCTGTGACCCCATGAAGGTGTGCTTTTTGTGGGTGCCGTTTGGCGCCTACTTGCGGCCGGCAGGCTGCCAGCCTGCCAGGAGGAACCGCCGCTGGTGCTTTTTGTGCCTCCTGGTGACTTGCTGCTGCTGGGCCCCAGGAGGAACCGCCACGAGGGACTGCCTCCCTGCTGGAGGGCCCTGTGAGCTGGCCTGCCTGGGCCCAGCCTTTGCCCTGGAACTGTTGGGGGCATAGCGCCTCGTGGGCGCTCTATCTATTTTCCAGTAGGAGTGCTTGTGGCTTTCAAGCGCTGAGCTGCGATCGATTCCGAGGGAATCCCGACGGGGAGATTTCCCCGCATTGCGTGGGAAGCGGGAGCCCACCCCGCTATTTTATGCCTCTTTAAGCGGGAGCCCACCCCGCATTTATACTTATTTAAAAGCGGGAGCCCACCCCGCTGTTTTACGCCTCTTTAAGCGGGAGCCCACCCCGCATTTGCCAGGAGAAGAGGAATTGCCAAGAAGCGCCGTGCCGTGAGACGCGACCCGGAAGCCAGGCGTTTGCTGCCTGACTCTGGGCGGGGCCGACGGAAGGAGGCGGCCGAGGCCGCCAATGGTAGCGCGACCGGAGGAAGAGTCCCGCGTGCCCAGGAGAGTGGTGCTGGATGGAGGACGGGAGCCTACCCCGCTTGCGTGACCGCGAGACGCGGCTGAGCTATCCCCGTGTGACCAGGAGAGTGGTACCGGAAGAAGGGGAGGAGCCCCGAGAGGAGGGGCCCGACCAGAGCCTCGAGGGCTCCCAGTGACTGACTTCCCACGCGTTGGAGGACACGGAGCAGCCGAGAAGAGCCCCGGTGAGTGGGGCTCAAGTTTGGCACGGTTGGTGCCAGTGCAGGAGTTCTTTTTGGGCCGAGTTGAGGCCCAGCACAAAAGCCCCAATACGAGGGGGCTAAGCAGGAGCATTTGTTGGTGCTCCCCGAGCACAGTGGAATCAGTGCTTGTTTTGCACGAGAGGAGCCCCGGGAAGGAGGGGCTCCCACGGCGCTCTGTTGGTGTCATTCTTCTGCTGTCCCCAGCTGCACCACAAGAGCGTGGGCAGCTGCACCAAGGGGGCATGTTTATTTTGATCTGGAGGAGGAGGGGGTGAGAGGCACCCCCAGTGCATCTCGCACATTGCTTGGCTGCATTGGCAGCAAAGGGGCCAGTGGAAGGCCCCAGTTACAAGCCCTGACATTTGGGACGGAGGGCATTTGAGCCCCACAGAATGCCTGTTGGCCTGGGGCCATTTTTGTGTCCTGATAGGGCACAAGGCTAAGACATTGTGCATAATGTGTTTATGCCTGAAGGTGATGTATGCACCTGGGGAGTGTTACTACGGTGCACTCCTAAATGTGATTTATGCATAATGTGTTTATGCCTAATGTAATGCCTAATGCAAATGTCATGCTATGATGTTTAGGCCATAATGTGTTTATGCTAGTGATAATGCTGAGTTCATTATTTTACCAGTAGTTACTGGTTGTGTTATTACTTGTGCTTTGTGATGGTTCTGACAGTGGCCCGATTGGCCCTGTCATGTGTATATAATCCCCTGTGAATATTGCCTAGTGCCAGTTGGCACAGTGTAAATGTTTGATTATGATTCTAATGTGTTTTGGATAATACAAAGGCTATTTTTTATATAACCTTGTGTGGAGTTTCTTTTGTGGTGTGCCTAGTGTGTCGCTGCTGTGTGTGTGTTGCGCAAACGCTTTACACATTGCCTCTGGGATAAGCCTGACTGCTCGTGCCAAGCTACCAAGGGGGTGAGCAGGGGTTATCTTCAGCGTGTAACTCCCTTGCCCTGACTAGAGTGGTGGTTTCTGCCTGGCTTAGGCGCTGGCCCTAGCTAACCAGAAATCCCATTTCTAACAATCATTATGTCAACACCATTCAATAAATTCATTCAGAGTGCAGTATTCCAACTGCATAAACTTCTTTGCAAGTAATGTTTCAACAAATATTCATTAACATGGAAGCATAGTATTTACTGGTAACAAATTATCCTGGGAGGGACTGAGATCGAAGGGATTCTCAGGGCGGGATAATCCTCGCCTCCCAGTCCTTCTCTATATCAAGGAAATTTTTCATTCTATGTCAGGTCGGAGGCGAGAATTATGCATGTTCAAAGCTTGCTTACGACCAGAGATGCCGCCTCCGAAATGGGTTTGAAATAGAACTTCTTAAAGGTAGACTCAGAAGATCAATCAGCCGCATTAATAATATCTTCCAGCCTACCACCTACCTGAATGGCTTTTGATACCATAGCTCCTCTCGTGGAGTGTGCACCAAATCTGCGCACATCTACACCTGCCTCTGCCAGGATCCATTGTACCCACCTTGCAATGGAAGGAGAAGAAACCGCTTTGAAAGGTTTCTGCATGGCGATAAGGAGTTGCCTTTCCCCAGGGGGTCGGAGTTCTGAAGTCATCTCTTCATATGCCTTAATGCACCTAACCACACACATCTGAGGATGTTCCAGAAAGGAAGGATAAAATACCAACCTGGTATTGGTTTTTGTCCTCCTGGATATGGTAAAGGTGACTCCCTCGGGGGTAAAAACTCTTGCCGAGATATCCAATGCTCTCGCATCTGAAACCCGTTTACAGTAAATGAGACACAGCAGAATTGCTAGTTGAGCAGACAGCTCCTTGTGAGATAATTATTGGTTATCCTGCCAGCTAAGAAGTCGTCTCAGCCCTGCATTAACAACCCACGGGCCAGAATATCGGCTCTGGCGGTTTAGACAGGCGGATACCTTTCATTAACTTGCAAACACAGGGATGCTCCCCTGCAGGTTTGCCATCAATCTCGCTGTGTCCCGCTGGGATGGCCGAGCGAATAGAATTAACTGTTCGATAAGCCAGTACAGCCTGAGCCAGTTCCGCAAAGAAGTTTAGAATGTGAGTAACCTTTGCCCCATGGAATCCACGTGTCTCTCCAGACACCTACGGTGCCATCATCTCCAAGCTGAACGAAACCTTTTGACTGTACCTGTTGCCCATGCCTGTTGGATGAGGTTTGCAGCATCTGACGAAAGTTGTTCATCTTTCCAGCATCCCCTGAAATCCTCCATGCAATGAGGGGCAGGTGAACCTGCAGTACCAGTGGCTGAGAGCAGCCCTGAGGGTCCTTGAGAATTGAAGGGAATGAGGGCAGTTGTATCAGGCAATCCCATAACCGTTCCATCAGCGTCGGAAACCAGGCTTGGGCCTTTCAGATCGGCATGGTCACCACTAAGGAGGCCACTTGCCACTGAGCTTGAGCCGCTACTCTGGGGATCATCATGAACGGGGAAACGCATAAGGGCACTCCTCCGACCAATCTTGGAGAAAGGAATCCACTGCTGTGGCTTCTGGGTCTGGTCTCCAGCTCACACATCGTGGCAGTTGGTGGTTGATTCGTGAGGCAAATAGGTCCAGATTGCAGGGTCCCCATCCGTCCATCAAAGCCAGGAAGAGCACACAATCTAGTTGCCAGTCTCTGTAATCGGAGAAGTTCCTGGAGTTCCAATCTGCTACCGTGTTCTGCAGGCCGGGAAGGTACTCCTGTCACTGAGATCTGCTTCTGGAGGCAGTAGTGCCAGAAGTCCTTTGCTAGGTTCGATAAGGCCTTCAACCGAGAGCTGCCCAGACGGTTGATGTTCTGCACCGCCGAGATATTGTCCATCCTCAGTAGGATGCAGCAAGATGGTGAGGGATTTTACCTCAAAGGATCCAGCCAACAGATCCAGGCAGTTGATGTGCAACTATAGCTCCTCCTCTGACCATTTGCCTCCCATTGATACCTCCCCGCATCGGGCTCCCCAGCCCAGTCTGCTGGCGTCCGACTCTATGACCGTATCCGGAGACGATCCGAAGATCGCTTTCCCATTCCAGGCTGCCATGTGGTTGATCCACCACTGGAGTTCCATCTTGGCTTCCATTAGGGAGATGATCTCCAAGTAGGTTAAGCCTCTCCTTAGATGCTGAGCTTTCAGTCTCTGGAAGGCCCTGTAGTGTAGTGGGCCCGGCAAAGTGGCTTGAATCGATGAGAGAAGGCCCACTATCCTGGCCAGCTACTGTCTCTCTGAAGGACTTGCTTGAGTTTCTTACGTATCTTAGTCACCTTTGAAGCTGGTAGGCTCAGGGAGGCCGAGACTGGAACTATGAGAAATCCCAGAAAGATCATCTGCTCCGCCGGTCTGAATTCCAACTTTTGCTCATTGATGACGAACCCTAAGTCTTGGCGCAACGCAATAGTCATGTTCAAGTTGCGGGTGAGCTGCACCAAAAACTGATCCATAATCAGGATGTCGCCCAGGTAGATAATCACTCACTCCCCTCTCGCCGAGCAGTTCCGCCACTGGGCGAAGCAGCTTGGCGAAGCACCATGGGGCTGAAGAGAGGCAAAAGAGAAGTGCTTGTAACTCGAAGATCTAGTCTTTCCATGCGAACTGGAGAAATCTCTGATGAGGAGGGAATATGGGGACTGTTAGGTAAGCGTCGTTCAAGTCTGTGCCTGCCTGAGTGAATGCTGGCTCCGCCCCCCTGTGGGGTCTGATGACCGAGCCCCCACCTGACAATAGGGAAGAGGAGCCCTGTAAACAGAGTGCTCCAAAAAACCCCAGAGCCAGTTCAGACTGGTTCCCCAAGCCCTGTGCCAAGGGGAGACGAAGGAAAATGCTGTATAAGTACTGGGGCTGTGACCCCATGAAGGTGTGCTTTTTGTGGGTGCCGTTTGGCGCCTACTTACGGCCGGCAGGCTGCCAGCCTGCCAGGAGGAACCGCCGCTGGTGCTTTTTGTGCTTCCTGGTGACTTGCTGCTGCTGGGCCCCAGGAGGAACCGCCACGAGGGACTGCCTCCCTGCTGGAGGGCCCTGTGAGCTGGCCTGCCTGGGCCCAGCCTTTGCCCTGGAACTGTTGGGGGCATAGCGCCTCGTGGGCGCTCTATCTATTTTCCAGGAGGAGTGCTTGTGGCTTTGAAGCGCTGAGCTGCGATCGATTCCGAGGGAATCCCGACGTGGAGATTTCCCCGCATTGCGTGGGAAGCGGGAGCCCACCCTGCTATTTTATGCCTCTTTAAGCGGGAGCCCACCCCGCATTATACTTATTTAAAAGCGGGAGCCCACCCCGCTGTTTTACGCCTCTTTAAGCGGGAGCCCACCCCGCATTTGCCAGGAGAAGAGGCATTGCCAAGAAGTGCCGTGCTGTGAGAAGCGACCCGGAAGCCAGGCGTTTGCTGCCTGACTCTGGGCGGGGCCGACGGAAGGAGGCGGCCGAGGCCGCCAATGGTAGCGCGACCAGAGGAAGAGTCCCGCGTGCCCAGGAGAGTGGTGCTGGATGGAGGACGGGAGCCTAACCCGCCTCCGTGACCGCGAGACGCGGCTGAGCTATCCCCGTGTGACCAGGAGAGTGGTACCGGAAGAAGGGGAGGAGCCCCGAGAGGAGGGGCCCAACCAGAGCCTCGAGGGCTCTCAGTGACTGACTTCCCACGCGTTGGAGGACACGGAGCAGCCGAGAAGAGCCCCGGTGAGTGGGGCTCAAGTTGGGCACGGTTGGTGCCAGTGCAGGAGTTCTTTTTGGGCCGAGTTGAGGCCCAGCACAAAAGCCCCAATACAAGGGGGCTAAGCAGGAGCATTTGTTGGTGCTCCCTGAACACAGTGGAATCAGTGCTTGTTTTGCACGAGAGGAGCCCCGGGAAGGAGGGGCTCCCACGGCGCTCTGTTGGTGTCATTCTTCTGCTATCCCCAGCTGCACCACAAGAGCGTGGGCAGCTGCACCAAGGGGGCACGTTTATTTTGATCTGGAGGAGGAGGGGGTGAGACGCACCCCCAGTGCATCTCGCACATTGCTTGGCTGCATTGGCAGCAAAGGGGCCAGTGGAAGGCCCCAGTTACAAGCCCTGACATTTGGGACGGAGGGCATTTGAGCCCCACAGAATGCCTGTTGGCCTGGGGTCATTTTTGTGTCCTGATAGGGCACAAGGCTAGGAGATTGTGCATAATGTGTTTATGCCTGAAGGTGATGTATGCACCTGGGGAGTGTGCACTCCTAAATGTGATTTATGCATAATGTGTTTATGCCTAATGTAATGCCTAATGCAAATGTCATGCTATGATGTTTAGGCCATAATGTGTTTATGCTAGTGATAATGCTGAGTTCATTATTTTACCAGTAGTTACTGGTTGTGTTATTACTTGTGCTTTGTGATGGTTCTGACAGTGGCCCGATTGGCCCTGTCATGTGTATATAATCCCCTGTGAATATTGCCTAGTGCCAGTTGGCACAGTGTAAATGTTTGATTATGATTCTAATGTGTTTTGGATAATACAAAGGCTATTTTTTATATAACCTTGTGTGGAGTTTCTTTGTGGTGTGCCTAGTGTGTCGCTGCTGTGTGTGTGTTGCGCAAACGCTTTACACATTGCCTCTGGGATAAGCCTGACTGCTCGTGCCAAGCTACCAAGGGGGTGAGCAGGGGTTATCTTCAGCGTGTAACTCCCTTGCCCTGACTAGAGTGGTGGTTTCTGCCTGGCTTAGGCGCTGGCCCTAGCTAACCAGAAATCCCATTTCTAACAATCATTATGTCAACACCATTCAATAAATTCATTCAGAGTGCAGTATTCCAACTGCATAAACTTCTTTGCAAGTAATGTTTCAACAAATATTCATTAACATGGAAGCATAGTATTTACTGGTAACAAATTATCCTGGGAGGGACTGAGATCGAAGGGATTCTCAGGGCGGGATAATCCTCGCCTCCCAGTCCTTCTCGATATCAAGGAAATTTTTCATTCTATGTCAGGTCGGAGGCGAGAATTATGCATGTTCAAAGCTTGCTTACGACCAGAGATGCCGCCTCCGAAATGGGTTTGAAATAGAACTTCTTAAAGGTAGACTCAGAAGATCAATCAGCCGCATTAATAATATCTTCCAGCCTACCACCTACCTGAATGGCTTTTGATACCATAGCTCCTCTCGTGGAGTGTGCACCAAATCTGCGCACATCTACACCTGCCTCTGCCAGGATCCATTGTACCCACCTTGCAATGGAAGGAGAAGAAACCGCTTTGAAAGGTTTCTGCATGGCGATAAGGAGTTGCCTTTCCCCAGGGAGTCGGAGTTCTGAAGTCATCTCTTCATATGCCTTAATGCACCTAACCACACACATCTGAGGATGTTCCAGAAAGGAAGGATAAAATACCAACCTGGTATTGGTTTTTGTCCTCCTGGATATGGTAAAGGTGACTCCTCGGGGTAAAAACTCTTGCCGAGATATCCAATGCTCTCGCATCTGAAACCCGTTTACAGTAAATGAGACACAGCAGAATTGCTAGTTGAGCAGACAGCTCCTTGTGAGATAATTATTGGTTATCCTGCCAGCTAAGAAGTCGTCTCAGCCCTGCATTAACAACCCACGGGCCAGAATATCGGCTCTGGCGGTTTAGACAGGCGGATACCTTTCATTAACTTGCAAACACAGGGATGCTCCCTGCAGGTTTGCCATCAATCTCGCTGTGTCCCGCTGGGATGGCCGAGCGAATAGAATTAACTGTTCGATAAGCCAGTACAGCCTGAGCCAGTTCCGCAAAGAAGTTTAGAATGTGCGTAACCTTTGCCCCATGGAATCCACGTGTCTCTCCAGACACCTACGGTGCCATCATCTCCAAGCTGAACGAAACCTTTTGACTGTACCTGTTGCCCATGCCTGTTGGATGAGGTTTGCAGCATCTGACGAAAGTTGTTCATCTTTCCAGCATCCCCTGAAATCCTCCATGCAATGAGGGGCAGGTGAACCTGCAGTACCAGTGGCTGAGAGCAGCCCTGAGGGTCCTTGAGAATTGAAGGGAATGAGGGCAGTTGTATCAGGCAATCCCATAACCGTTCCATCAGCGTCGGAAACCAGGCTTGGGCCTTTCAGATCGGCATGGTCACCACTAAGGAGGCCACTTGCCACTGAGCTTGAGCCGCTACTCTGGGGATCATCATGAACGGGGAAACGCATAAGGGCACTCCTCCGACCAATCTTGGAGAAAGGAATCCACTGCTGTGGCTTCTGGGTCTGGTCTCCAGCTCACACATCGTGGCAGTTGGTGGTTGATTCGTGAGGCAAATAGGTCCAGATTGCAGGGTCCCCATCCGTCCATCAAAGCCAGGAAGAGCACACAATCTAGTTGCCAGTCTCTGTAATCGGAGAAGTTCCTGGAGTTCCAATCTGCTACCGTGTTCTGCAGGCCGGGAAGGTACTCCTGTCACTGAGATCTGCTTCTGGAGGCAGTAGTGCCAGAAGTCCTTTGCTAGGTTCGATAAGGCCTTCAACCGAGAGCTGCCCAGACGGTTGATGTACTGCACCGCCGAGATATTGTCCATCCTCAGCAGGATGCAGCAAGATACCATGCCTCTGGTGAGGGATTTTACCTCAAAGGATCCAGCCAACAGATCCAGGCAGTTGATGTGCAACTATAGCTCCTCCTCTGACCATTTGCCTCCCATTGATACCTCCCCGCATCGGGCTCCCCAGCCCAGTCTGCTGGCGTCCGACTCTATGACCGTATCCGGAGACGATCCGAAGATCGCTTTCCCATTCCAGGCTGCCATGTGGTTGATCCACCACTGGAGTTCCATCTTGGCTTCCATTAGGGAGATGATCTCCAAGTAGGTTAAGCCTCTCCTTAGATGCTGAGCTTTCAGTCTCTGGAAGGCCCTGTAGTGTAGTGGGCCCGGCAAAGTGGCTTGAATCGATGAGAGAAGGCCCACTATCCTGGCCAGCTACTGTCTCTCTGAAGGACTTGCTTGAGTTTCTTCCGTATCTTAGTCACCTTTGAAGCTGGTAGGCTCAGGGAGGCCGAGACTGGAACTATGAGAAATCCCAGAAAGATCATCTGCTCCGCCGGTCTGAATTCCAACTTTTGCTCATTGATGACGAACCCTAAGTCTTGGCGCAACGCAATAGTCATGTTCAAGTTGCGGGTGAGCTGCACCAAAAACTGATCCATAATCAGGATGTCGCCCAGGTAGATAATCACTCACTCCCCTCTCGCCGAGCAGTTCCGCCACTGGGCGAAGCAGCTTGGCGAAGCACCATGGGGCTGAAGAGAGGCAAAAGAGAAGTGCTTGTAACTCGAAGATCTAGTCTTTCCATGCGAACTGGAGAAATCTCTGATGAGGAGGGAATATGGGGACTGTTAGGTAAGCGTCCTTCAAGTCTAACCTGACCATCCAATCCCCTGATAGGAGGGTGTCCCGGAGCAGATGTATCCCCTCCATCTTGAAGTGGCAATAGACCAGCCACTCGTTGAACTCCTTTAGATTGATGACGGATCGGAAGCCCTTGTCCTTCTTCTAGACCAGAAAAAGACTGCATAGAAATCCGTCCGGGTGGAGTACTGACCTACAAATTACTCCTTTTTTTTATGAGTTCTGAGACCTCAGAACCTATGAGATACTCCTCTTCTGCTGAAAAAATGAAAGGTCTGGGGCGCAAGTCCTGAAAAGGGGCGCCGTAAAACTCTATGTGGGAGCCCCTTACAGTCTGAAACACCCAGGGGTCTGAAACACCCAGGGGTTGTGAACCTTCTCCAGTTGTGTGCATAGTGCAAAAGCCTACCCCCAAGATCTTTCGGGGAAGAAAGGGTAAGCCTTACCAGAGGGTCCCCCTGGAGCGTTGGCGCCTACTCTGTTGGTTCGGTTGCCTTTCCCTCTGCCAGAACCTCGGCTGGGGTAGAAGGAACTTTGACGCCATCATTCCAGCTATTGTTCCGTCTTTGCTGGCCTCTGGAGGGACCTTGCTGGTAAGCATGGCCAGAGGAACATCCCCTGCCTCCTCCGGCCCCAGCAAAATCCCACTGGGGCCTTATCCAGAGCGGAAAAGGTGTTAACGAACTTATTAAGCTCTTTAATAAAAGGCTCGCCAAAGAGCTTACCCTGCTCCATGGGCCCCGCCTAAGAGGTAGCTAGGTCTCCTTGTTTGGGGTCGATCTTTATGAGAAGGGACCTTCTCCTCTTCACCGCCAGGGCACAGTTTGCAGTGCCGAGGAGACATATTGCTCTCTGCGACCAGCCAGAGACTATGGGCCAGATGTATGATGGTTTTTAGCATGCGCAAACGGGTCTTAGACCCGTTTGCGCACGCTAAAAACCATGGGCCCATGTACAAACAGTATTTTGCGAGTCGCAAATAAATTGCAACTCGCAAAATACTATTTCGCGACTCGGTATTTGGAAGGGGCGTTCCCTTCCAAATAGCGACTCCATAGCCATGTACAAATGTTTTGCGACCGCAATTGCGGTCGCAAAACACTCGCAAATTACCACCTACTTCAAATAGGTGGTAAGGCATTCGCAAATGGGAAGGGTTCCCCATGGGACCCCTTACCCTTTGCTAATGCCTGCAAAATTGTTTTTTAAGGGCAGGCACCCTTAAAAAATTAAACGAAAACGTTTCATTCTTTTTTGTTAAAATGCATCCCGTTTTCCTTTTAAGGAAAACGGGCTGCATTTAAAAAAAAAAAAACTGCTTTATTTAAAAGCAGTCCCAGACATGGTGGTCTGCTGAGCCCAGCAGGCCACCATCCCTGGGAGGGCCAGCCATTCCAAATGGGGTCGCAAATTGCGAGTGGCTCATTAGTATTCATGAGCCTCGCATTTTGCGACCCCATTGGGAATCGCAAACATTGTCCAAGATACTGTTGTACATGCCAAATTGCGAGTCGCAAATTGCGAGTCGCAAAAGCGACGCAAATTGCGAGTCGCTATTTGCCAGGTCGTACATCTGGCCCTATGTCCGTAGACATAGGGATGCCAGAAGTCTTAGATCGTTCTACCATTCAGATAGTCTGAGTCAAGGGGCCTACTACATCCATGAGTTAGGCCTGGCAATTTCTCCAGGACCGATCAATTCTTTTTTTAAGATCTCTCATATATTTAGAGAGAAAAGTACATAACTTTTCGTCATTCTCTGGCGTGTTTACCACTTTTCCCTTAAGCAATGGCCTGGGGCATTCCCCACCAAGTCTATTCCTAACTTTCTATGGGCTGGTAGATCTTCCCCGCCACATACTCTGCCACTTTGGCGTCAGGGGTACACTCTGGCGACTTTGGATGATATATCTGTGTAGTGTTGAACATGTCCTGTTGCAGGGATTCTGCACATAGACAGAACTATGCACAGGATTATGGGACCTCAGTGTATAGGTACTGTGCCTTCCTAGCACCTTAGTGCCCACGAGCCCAGGGCCGACTAGCTATAGTGTCTCACTCGCTCTCCTACACACTCAGGGAGAAGCAAATGATTAGACACCCCAGAACACAACACTCCTAGTTCTCTCAGGAATCGCGGTAACAAGACACACCTTTTCGCTCACACTCTCGTACCTGTCCACAATAAGATCTGACCGAGGCATGAATATAGTTTAAAATGTTTATTTTAGCTATCGTGCTCTAACATGCAGTATACATGCCACAACAAGCAGAAAAATGCATAACACGAATATCGTTAGCATTGCAGCTAGGCCATACATCATAAAGGGAGATGTCATCATATAAGGACAATGGAGAAAGGACTATAGTGCCTAACCTCCTTCCCCTTGGTAAGAAGAAGTATTATTATATAACAGAAGATCTCTGGGCTTTGTCGGCAGACCGCATACCTTAGACTATACATGTTATTTCTACATCTTAGGTGCGTGTTGCTCTTCTCCCTGGAAAGGTCCCTCTCCAAGTGTGTGTGACCTAAACATATATCCCCGTAATATCAAAGTACGAGCTTCCAGCAGCAGCCGCGTTAGTATGTTTTGTCTAGGTGCTAGGGCCTGACCAGAACAGAATAACAAGAGCCATTGTTTATCGAACTTGCTCACAATGTTCAGACTAAACTTCAGGAACAGGCAGAGAACGAACACAGCAGACAGTTCTCATGTGAAAGGCATAAACAGAGTCTTGCAAAAATAAAGCCATGTAGTAACAAAAGCTGCATCATGGTTGCTGTGCTCATGCTAACTTAATGATGTCGACAATGTCCCCATCGGCCACGTGACACCCTCCCCTTGGGCAGGTTGTAGCATATAGAAAAACAGAATGCAACGGTAAGCAGTGTCAAAAACGTCTGTAAAAAGTTCGAATTGTAATAATCAAAAAATACCTGTTTGTTTTATTATTATTTTTTTTTTTTTTTGTCAAGGTGAGTCCCGAAAATTCACCAGATTATATGCACCGTGGAATGCAAGCAGTTCCAAAAGGTCATCCCTGTTGTTCGTAGCAAAGAGGGATGCCATCCAGTTGAGCAGTTCGAATGAACATATGTGCTCTTCATAATCCAATGCCTCATGGAGGAAATCTGGGCAACTTGTGTGATATTCGATGAAACTCTGTTGCAAGAGGCGATGTGCGGCCTTACAGGTATTCCAGCCTGCCAACATTCCAAGTGCAGCCGCACGCATCAAACGGCCGTCCCCAGAACAGGCCTGGTCATGGGCCAGCAATGGACCCACGAACAGATCATAATCCAGATCAGCGCATGATGTATTGGAGAGGCAGACATCCAAGGCCCAACAGAAAGGGCATCGTTGGCAATAGAACACAGATTGCATGCAAGTGAAATAGGTGAAGCGAAAGGTAAGTCCATAACTCACACCAAGCGTCGCCAATGGCAAGCATCCAAAACGTTGTTGAATTCGTTCACGGTACAGTCGCAATTTGCCGGGTCTGTGCAGTACCACATGAAGGGCAGCCATTGCGCAACAGGAGCAGGATTACCAGCACGCCGCACGCCAGCAAGAGGATCAATGGAAACTCTCCGAAGGCGCTGGAAAAAATAGAATGAATAAAAGCCGGTATTACTCCAAAAATCATCTGAAAAGAGGACACAAGGACAGATCCCACAAGTTTAAAAAAATGGGCAAGGCCTTCAGTATCAGATGCATTAAATATTTGATTAATCAGTTCCCCAAAATGTAGTGGGAGATTCATATTCAGCAGTGACTAAATCTCACTAGATGTTCTACCCACCTGCAATTCGAAGGTCTTTCGAGCCGAAGTGAGAGCGACTTCTTGTTGAAACAATAGCGCTTTAGATCTCAATCCTACAGCAGCAAGGTCGCACTTTATGCGGATGACCTGCTGTTGTATACGGCCGACCCAGCCGCAGCAATTCCTAGGGTTGAATATCTTTTAGAGGAATTTGGGTCTTTATCAGGATATTCAGCCAACTCATCAAAAACCGAGGTGATGTGCTGGAATATCAAAGATTGGAATGGGAAAGTTAGCCATGATTTTAAGTATCTGGGTATTATAATTGTCAAGGAGATAGATACGATCCCACAGATCAATTTAGATAGGGTTGCAAGAGAACTAGACCGATTGCTAGCAAGGTGGAAAAATCTCCCTTTAACCATTTTTGGAAGGGTCAATCTAATTAAAATGGTCATACTCCCCACATTAACCTACCTATTCAATGCCATCCTCCTCTGTTTCCCCAAGTCAAGTATCAATAAAATACAGGGGAAGATCGTAAGCTTTATATGGGCTTATAAGGGTGCAAGGTTGGCATGGAAGAAACTTAGACGTAGGCTTGTTAAAGGAGGATTGGCTCTTCCAGATGTCAATTGGTACTGCGTAGCCTTTCAATTCAAAAACATCCGGATGCTGCTTGGGAAGGTAGATGACTCTACTTGGGGGAGACTTTTGGGCGAAATCGTGAGGATGGGTGGTGGCGATGGTTTTCGCTATAAATTCGGTGCCCCCAGGTACTTCAAGAAAGTCTGCCTAAAAATATTGAAGTCTGCCCTTCGCTTGTGGTATAAGGTCAGGAGTAGGTAGGGTCTAGGTTACTATTCTGACCTAGCCCCAATCTGGGATACTCCTGGGACCCCGTTATGCTTAAAAGACAGCTTGAGTATACCAATTAGAAGGGCAGGTATCACCAAATGGTCAGATCTGATGTCATCAGAGGGCGTACACCCCTGAGAGGTTCTAAAAGCAAAGATCGGGAATGACTTCTCCAGGTTTAAGTTTATTCAACTAACTTCCTGGCTTATAGCCGTAAGAAAGGAAGCCCGTGGCGACTGGGAATTGGAGCTATTTCTTCAAGATGTTAATCTTAAGAACAAGGAAGTCTCTAAGTGGTATAAGAAGCTCTTGGAGGCGGATGAGGAGGAGTGTCCACCACAACATCTGGTCTGGAATGGGGCTTCCCTTGAGTGTGACATAAAGACAGTTTGGGACTATTCCTTGAGGCTCCTCTACAACTTTGTGAAGCCAGCTAACTTGAAAAAGAATCACTTCTTCACTATAAACCGTCTATATTGGACTCCGGTTAAGATAGCAAAGTTTGCCCCTACTCCTCCCCCCAAGTGCCCAAGATGTGATTGTATAAGAGCTAACGATCTGCACATTTTCTTTGAATGCTTGAAGCTGAGAGATTACTGGGGTGGAATTGAGATCGCCTTTAGGGGTATCTTTGGTAGAGAGATTACTCTGAATATGGCTCTTGTTTTATTCGGAGAAGACGGTATAATTAGTAAGTGGCTGAATAGCCCGCATAGAGGGCTGTTATTCAATCTGATCCAGATTGCCCGAAGGGAAATCTGTATAAAATGGAGGGACCCCCTGCCCCCTAAGGTGGAGGATTGGGTTAAGGCAGCCATTAAAATCGCACGGTTAGACCAGGCAGTGGCGAAGGAGACGAATCCTGACATTTGGCTTGATTTTTTGATATAGAGCAGATCCCTGGGTTTCGAATATCTTTCTTCAGTCCAATGATTACACCATGACACCAACAAAGGTGCTGGTCTGGTAAGGTTTGCAGACCGAAGCGAATGCAGTGGCCGCAGGGCGCACAGTTTAGTGGGCGGCTCCATAAAGTATTGCAGACGCTTTTCTGGTGATATGAGAATTATAAAAATAAAAGAAAAAAGAAACAATAGCGCTTTGAGTCTGCTTAGTTTATTGAAATCCGTTTTCAAAGTGCGAATGGAAGGCCACAGTGAACTATCAACACTCCTGTGTGGGGGCGGAAAAAGAAAATTGCTACAACAAGTAACTCGTTGGGAAACAGTTACTATATACAGAATGCTGGCTCTCAAGCTGCAGCGGTTGTGGTTATTCAGGATAAGATAACTTCTGTTCGAAAACAAAGTTAGCGTGGGAATAATTGAAGGAACTGCTGTTCCTTTTAGCAAACGGGCCAAATTAGGTGCTGTGACATTGCAAGCGCCATGAAGCCTAACCTGTGTGCATATTAAAGCATGTCCCACTGTAGAATCGCAGTCCTCCCCTGTTAGGAAAACCTCCTTTTCATCACGTTGACAGTGGAATGTGAATGGTAAGGACCACAATTCGTGTAGGAAAGTACTACCAAGGGGCTTAAATCTCCTGATTGGATAATGTTTCATGCAGGCAGTAAACTGAATTAGGGAAATGCGCAATGAGATAACCCCGTGTATTAACCATACTGAAGAATCAGTCTCTGCTATTGAGAAGGGTAGCTGGTCTAGTTTCTCAATATGTAACAAAGTGTATGTGGAATCTTTCATGGACATAAGCTTTTGTTTATCTGTCAGATTGAAGGGCAAAATCAGGGCAGTAGCGTTCAAATAATCCCATGGGACGTTTCCATTTTTTAACGTTTGTAAAGTCAACCAAATTGCATTACAGAGCGCAATTGATTTTGACCATGGTACAACACAGATCATTCTGTACAATGTCAATAACAGATGAAACAATATTATCCAAGGTGTAAATATGTGAAGACAAAGTATTAATACTGTTATCGACAACATCCAAAACTTTTCTCAAATTGTCCTGATCAATCTGTCTTAAGTGGAAAGCGGCTTCCATCTGTGACAGTTTCCAAAATTCATTATATGCTGCATATGCAAACCGTTTAGGGCGAGGTGATTTCGGACCTAGAAGGAAGTCAGCCAAATCAATGTCACCAGATAAAAGCGAGAAATGTTGTTTCACAGGCGACAAAGTAGAATGTTTCAACCATTGCTGACACAATTTACCCACAGAATATGTAGTCACCGAATGTGATTGTGGGAAATGAGGGTCTGGTCTACTGAGTGTAAATCCACCTGATGCGTTTGAGAAGCGCAACTGACAAGCATTAGTATTGAGAGGCCATATTAACCAACCCGAGGGATTAATAGTGGACGAGTTAAGGGTACCGTTTTGGACCATATTATTCAAATCATCTAGAGTACAATTCGTATATCGCTGCCAGTTATCATAGGCTGCCAACGATGGAAACGAGGGAAAGTTTAAATTTTTTGCAGTAGCTAAACCAAAACTAGTAGTCTGTTGTACAGTCTGATTAAGGAATATCAACTGTGATGGTATCAAACACGCACAATGCAATGATTCAGTTCCCTGCACCTGCCAATCTTTGGTACCCCATATTGATTTCAACTCAATCATGTCCTTCCAATAATCATAACCTTTCAAGGATAAATAGTTTATGAAAGTTGAAGAATATACCAATTTAGTATGGGTCTGCATGAATTTCGTGTGTGTTGGTGCATTCAACCTATAGTAATAAGATTTTGGGTCTGAGAGATTATATCCAGTAAAATAGACAAACTTTTTCATCTGTGTCTGTGAACTACCCTGAAACGGTGTTGGACAATGTTCCCACTGAGTATAATTAATTTGAGTTCTGACTGTGTTGGATGTATGTAAAAAATGATGACCATAATGTTGAAAACAGAATAAATCAGCATAATTAGCGGAATTTAAGTACAAATCCTCCGTTTCAAAAGCAGTGTAATATTTTAATTCTGAGAACAGTGAATGTACGGCATTAATATCCCAGTCATCAGAATGCATTCTTGGCGTAATGACATCACCTAAGGAAACACGAAAGACGTATGGCATTCGAATTGTCTCAGTCGGACCGTAAATTTCATATGGAACCTTATCCCAAACAATGCCATCGCAGAATGGAAAGGCTGAGATGTTTACGTTGGGTTGACCCCTTTTCATTCTGTGAGACGAAGTATGTGGGGCCAATACTCCATCGACCAAATGGACAGCAGAGCGTTCAGGTAAATAATGGCCACTGATTAAAAGGAAATAAACTGTCACAAACCCAATCCACATGAAGAGGAACACCATCATAAGCACCATCCATATGTATGTCCATGGAGGAATCAGATAATTTTTTCGAAACCATGAAAAGAAAATAGAAATTTGAATTTGACTTGGGGGCTCCGCCTCAGTGGAAGTTGATGAAGATGATGAAGAATTCGAAGAAAAGTTATCTCTGTCCATATAATATCCACTAGCACTCAGGCGAAACAATGGGGGCCGATCTGCATTGAAAGAGGAATGGAGCGTAGTATCTGGAACAACAACGGTAGGCTCCACTGGCGGAGAAGCATAGTCATGATACATAGCAGTTGAAGTTGACGACAAAACAGGCAATAAATCAACGGAGGTCTCCACTTCGCGTTCCAGTTGCAAAGGACTCGTTGTGGAAGACCGGGTACAAAGAAACATCCTGCCACGGAACGCTTCTAGGCATATTATTCAGTATTGGCCAAATCGTGTAACTTGACTTGTTCAATGGAAATGAACCGATTCTCCTTACGACCAGGCAGTGGAGGTAAAATCACAGTACAAGTACCCTTCAATCCAAGAACTGGGACTGTTGCACGATAGGAGGGACCAAATTCTTTTTTGTTCTCCAACTTCTCTCGGATCAGATCACCCACCTTAGGAAGCCAGCCAGTTACAGGAATCAGTACTGCTGCATCCGTGGACGAGTGCAAATGATCCTTTTGCAAGAGCATCTCGAGTCTTTTGTAGGTCCTGCAACATATCACAATGGTTATCGACGTCAAATGTTGCGGCAGCCGCCGCAACGTCTAGGCCATCAACGTCTGGCACAAACATTTTAATGCCAAAGAGCATTTCGTATGGGGTCCTCCCACCCAGAGATCTTCTAGGGAGATTATTTAGTGCACGTTGAACCCCATACAAATGAGTCAGCCAACAACCCCTGCCAGTACCCAAGACTCTAGCTGTCAAAGATTGCTTTAAGTCACGGTCCATTCGCTCCACTATTGAATTGCCCTCAGGCCTGTATGGAGACGGATATTGCACCAGCACCCTCAGTGACTTCATCGCGTCCTTGTAAGCCTTAGAGGCAAACGCTGGAACTTAGTAAGAATGGAAGGTGCCGCAGGCAAATGTCCCGACAAAGACACACAAATCTCTAATGACATTTCGAGCGTCAGCACTACGTTGCGGCCAAACCCAAAGGAATCTAGTGCACGAATCCACTGCAACCAAAATATATTTATATGCAGTGTCTGACGTCAAAGGACCTCATTGATCAAGGTAAATACAACCAAATGGATGATTTGAAATGTAAAGCTGCGTGTGAGGTGGACGTGCAACCGTAGATGGCTTAATCTGTTGACAAATGTCACAAGAAAGGACATAATTACCAGTCTGTCTATACAAGCCACGCCACCAATAACGCTACTGTAAGAGAGAACCTGTCACTGAAACTCCAGCATGTGCCGATGCCATGCCTTCATGAGCGGCAATGATCAAAGAAAGTCTGCTGTCCTCGTTGGGAATCAGCCGATCCCCAACGGACGGTATAGTAGCAAATGGGACTTGCTCAGGTGACAAATTATAAGAATACTTTGAAGGGAAACCTTGTGGGAACTCCGTCCCATCCTTTGTCGCAGCTATAGCCGCAAGAATATCATTATCAATTTCAGTCATGGACCTAGTTACTGCTGCTACTGAACATGTGGCTACTGCAGATTTGGCCGCCTCATCAGCCAAAGAATTACCAGCAGCATGTGCTCCGACACGCTGATGGCCAAGAGAATGGATAACATGTGTGCGTGGCAAACGTTCCTTAAGAGCGGCCACTCAAACCCAAAGCATTTTATGCTTTATTGCGCTACCTTTAGAGTCTCGATAATCATTTTGAGACCAAAAGAACAGATTGTCATTAAAGGATTGCACACAGTAAAAGGAATCGCACACTATAAGAGTGGGTACATCCGGATCAGCGAATTCTAGAGCCAACACTAAAGCAATTAGCTCAGCCAATTGAGCTGTACAGTCCCCAAGAGCCTGTGTCTGCACCAAGGAAGACTTAAAATCACTGTCAACCATAGCACCTGCTACTATAGCTCAGGCCGTCGAATAAGCATGTTTAGATCCAACAGCTGGTTGAGCAGAACCGTCGGTATAAATGATACATTTGTACCGATCAAGAAGAAGCAAAGATGACGGAGGAGGATGAACTTGTTCATATTGTAAAAACTCCTGTGTCTGTAACGATGGGTCGAAGATAAGTGACATCAGTCGATGTCCATGAACTGGCCTACTGAATCCAACGAGGATTTAAAACTTTAGAATTATGAACACTCGCCTTTGTGACCGCTTCTAGGGCTGGCACTGGCGAGACCATAAAAATGGGTTTACCTTGAGCAAGAGAGCGTTCTTTAAAAATCGCCATCTGGACTGCCTTAAGAATTTTTTCAATAAAGGAAAAACGCATCTCCGCCGATATGTACAAGTGCGATTTGTAAGCAATGGGGACAGTGTCTCCCTCATTGAACGTCAAGTAAGTGAAACCTACTGTACTTGGCACAATTCTTTTGACTAAATTTGTAGAATTGTCATGAGTTAACAAGAAGTTGGTCGCAAGCAGATCAGACTGCAAAGACCGAAGAATCGTGGTATGTTCCGGAAGCCAACTGGAAGAAGAAGAAAAAGAGGGTTGTATCAATGCGTAAAGCGGTTTGATATGCTGGGCATAGTCAGGAATATATGTCCTCTCGAAATTCAAAAAACCCAGCAAAGATTGTAACTTCTCTAGAGTGGAAGGAGGTTGCAACTGAGCACATTTCTCCAAAAAGTGGGGGGCCAACCCCCTACCTTCATTGTTGAGCTCTTAACCCAAAAACAGTACTGCCAAATAGGCGATGTGTGACTTAGCAAAATTACATTTGTACCCCAAGTCGGCAAAAGACAGAATGATGCGATCCACAAACACAAGATGCAGTATCAAATCTTTATCTGTCAAGTAAATGTCATCGACATATGATAAAGCATCAGGGTCTATGTCGTGCAAAAGAGACACAACACGCGCTGTAAAAGCCCCAGGGCTATTCTTATAGCCCATAGGCAAAAGTTTAAAACGTTTCTGATTGCCGACCGCGGTAAATGCGATTAGGTCACGGCTCTCAGGAGCCAAATTGTGACTATAAAAACCATTGGATAGATCCAGAGTGGTTTTATACTTCTTACGGACTATGGGCCATATGTAGGTAATTTCTATTTACCGATTCCTAAATACCGAATTTTACCGATTCGGTATTTAAGAATCGGTAAATAGAATGTAGGTAAACATTCGGTAAATTTTACCGATTCGGTAATATTCGTTATTACCCATTCGGTATTTACCGATCGGTAATAGTGAATGGCTTCCCATTCATTCCTATGGGCCTGGAGGCCCATGGGAATGAATGGGAAGCCATTCACTATTACCGATTCGGTAAATACCGAATCGGTAATAGGGGGAGCATATTCAAGGGTGGCAGGGTGTCAAATTGACACCCTGTTGCACCCCTGAATTGTGCATGTGTGCACATGTGGCGCACATACATGCCCTAAGGGCATGTATGTCTGCCACATGGCACTTTTAAAAAAGCACAAATTTGCTTTTTAAAAGGTATTCGGTATTTACCACCAACTTGTAGTTGGTGGTAAATAACGAATCCTTAAACCAAAAATGCACTCACTTGAGTGCTCCCTACATAGGATTTAAGGAATCGGTAATTTACCGATTCCTTAAAATAACGAATCGGTAAATTACCGACTCCTTAAATCCGGCCTCCTACATCGCAAAGGGCTAAATACCGGTCGGTAACGGGAAATTTACCGATTTTCGGCCGTTACCGACCGGTATTAGCCCACCTACATATGGCCCTTTGTTATTAATCAACGCAGAGCTGTGGGTGTTCTGTGCTGCAAACGTTCGAACATGACTGTTTACATTTCTGTAATCCAAAACTATGCGATATGAACCGTCCGGTTTCAATATCGGAAAAAGAGGATTATTCATTGATGAAACACAGGGTTCAATCACACCCTGATATTCCAATTGGGTCAAAATGTCACTTACGGATGCTTTTGCATCTTGCTTGATCAGATATTGTGGCTGTGGCATAGATCGTAAAGGAATTTCATGTGCCGGTGAATCTCTATCCCAGCCCACCTGATTACGATGCACAGCCGGCGCTAGGGCTAATGCCCATTCCAACCAACAAGCCTGTTTGGCCTCCTCAGAGACGTATCGGGAAAAACTCGGGAGTATTACGTCCTCCCCCTGGGAAGAAGCCAAAACGAATGGAGGAGGGCAATCCGCCTCCGCCAACAAAATGTCATAGGAGGAGGTAAGGTTGTCCCAAAAGGCTGCCTTAATTGTCCATTTTATATCACCTTCAATTTGGAGGACTATCTCATAAAGCCTATCAGGGGGTGCAACTCGTGTATCCTGCCTCCCGCACTATGGTAACTTCTGCTGCGCTGTCGAGTGTCACCGCCCATCTCCAATCGAGGAGTAGGGTTCTCACCGTCTGAGGCATACTTTGCTGTTAAAGCGGCAACTTTCTTCTTCTGAAACGGGGCACGATAAGGAGCTTGTCCCTCCGGTTTGGCTTTTACGTCAAACTGGCGTGGCGGATCACGTCGTTGTTGAGTGGTCTCGCCTTGTCTGCGATCCTGTCGCTCCCCTCCACCGAACTGTGGATCCGATGATTCCTGAAAGGAACGAGGAGAGCAAGGATCAGGAACTTGAAACCTCTCTGGTGTCTTAATTTTAGTGCGGTCACGCAAATCATATCTACGTTCAAAAGTATCGGGTGTCTGTGAACCCGCTCGTGAACCTTGCTTCTGATTTCTATTCCAAGCCTTTTTAGGAAAGACTGGACGCCCCTCAGGCGGGTGCTTATTCTGTGTCTGAGTAAAAGGTCTAACTCCCAGATTATTGCATCCCAAGGATTTATATACATACGCAGTAATTTTCGGCAATTCACGTTGTTGATCCACGTCTGGCACTGCCTCCAAGTGCTGACGCACTTGTAAGCTAACTGCTTCCCCTTTGATGTTAGCAAGTATCATGTCGGAGACAATAGGGAACATGCCAACTAATCTCATCCCCAATTCCAGGGCAGCCTCCGCCCCATGTTCATCTTGAAACTTTTTGAGTACCGTCGGAAGCATGGTCATGGAGAGGGTGCCAAAACATAGCGAATAAACCGCCGCAAACACCTTCCCCCAAGTGGTGCAATCAGCCAGATTAGGAATAAGGCCTTTTGGTAAACTCATTGTGAGGATCCTGTGTTTATCCACAGGAGAAGTATGTGGAAAAACTGCTTCGAGTTGCTCAAATTTTTCAGCCAACCAGAAAGGAAAATCATCCCTATTCTGAGGACGTTTCCCCATCACTGAATTAATCATGAGAGGGCTAATAACCACGCCACCACCATGAACAGGTGGCTGAGCGGCACCAGCCGGAGCCGCCGGTATATTACGAGACATATATTGAATGACACTTCTGTGAATATGAATTAAAGATGTGTGTAATATGCGTAGCTCTGCGTGCGTAACACCAAGATAATTTGGATGAGGTGTAAATCCTGCCAAAACGGGCCATGTGGGCCCGTCGATAAAGGGCCGAGACGGACCACTGAAACAGGGTGAGGAAAGGCGCCATGAAACCATATTGTATGCTCCCAAGCTGACAACGGAACTTCAAGTAAACGATACGGACGGTAAATTTGTGGACCGCACCACATTCCTATTCATGAAAGAAATTATCGTTTCCATCAACAGCTGGAAACTTAACCCAGGAATAAAAAACCTCGAAGCGGAAAGCAGCATCCGCCTCTATAACAAATATAAAATCCGCTCCCGCAACCGGCACTCCATGTTGAGCCAAATGCGCAATCACTGCAACGCAGTTCGGCGCAGCAATATTAATTGCCATTATAGACACTGTAATGTAGGAAAAGAAAATGGTAGCGCAATACCGGGTATGAACATAGAAAACCAAACCTTTTTTAAATAAAAGCTTGAAAAACCTATAAAATCTCAATTATAGGAGGTAAAACCCCTGCACCATGGACGTCTCAGAAACTGGTGAGAGGGTATTGTGGACAAGCACAAGCGCTACTCAGGGGTCTTGTGAATAAGTACCAGACCAAACGTTGGTGGCGCCATGTTGCAGAGCATTCTGCACATACACAGAACTATGCACAGGATTATGGGACCTCGGTGTATAGGGACTGTGCCTTCATACCACCTTAGTGCCCACGAGCCCAGGACCGACTAGCTATAGTGTCTCACTCGCTCTCCTACACACTCACAGAGAAGCAAATGATTAGACACCCCAGAACACAACACTCCCAGATCTCTCAGGAATCGCGGTAACAAGACACACCTTTTCGCTCACACTCTCGTACCTGTCCACAATAAGATCTGACGAGACACGAATATAGTTTAAAATGTTTATTTTAACTATTGTGCTCGAACATGCAGGATACGTGCCACAACAATCAGAAAGATGCAATACACAAATAAAGTTAGCATTGCAGCTAAGCCATCATAAAGGGAGATGTCATCATATAAGGACAATGGAGAAAGGACTATAGTGCCTAACCTCCCTCCCCTTGGTAAGAAGAAGTATTATTATATAATAGAAGATCTCTGGGCTTTGTCAGCAGACCCCATAACTTAGACTATAGATGGTATTTCTACATCATAGGTGTGTGTTGCTCTTCTCCCTGGAAAGGTCCCTCTCCAAGTGTGTGTTACCTATACATGTATCCCCGTAATATCATAGTACGAGCTTCCAGCAGCAGCCGCGTTAGTATGTTTTGTCTAGGTGCTAGGGCCTGACCAGAACAGAATAACAAGGGGCATTGTTTATCGACCTTGCTCACAATGTTCAGACTAAACTTCAGGAACAGGCAGAGAATGAACACAGCAGACAGTTCTCATGTGTAAGGCATAAACAGAGTCTTGCAAAAATAAATCCATGTAGTAACGTGCGCAAAAGCTGCATCATGGTTGCTGTGCTCATGCTAACTTAGTGATGTCGACAATGTCCCCATCGGCCACGTGACACTCCGAGTGGCCCCCGTCCCCCTCTGGGGACTCAGAGGAGTGGGATCCTGGGCGCCAAAGACGGTTCCGTTGGAGAAGGCTCCCTCTGATACATTCTCCCCTTCCATGGGAAAACCACCATCGGGGTCTGCATTTGGAAAGACAGTGTTGCAGTTTTCTCTGGGCTCATCTTCCTCCCGGCAGGGTACATGTTTCAGCGTTCGTGCACTTTTCTGAAAGGCTTCCCTGAGCTTATCAAATCCTTCCAAGTGCCCCGCGTCACGCTTTGAGGCCATTTTATTCCCCACCTGGCAACCACTAAGTCCTGCCTCCACCTGATTGGGGTAGTTGAACACCCCTGGGATGCTTTTGGGATGCTTTTGCCAACCTATCCACCTAATCCCCAAGGGGGGCCAGCGCCTTAGAAATAGCTTGCGACAGAGCCTGGTACCACAGGTGGGAGGCACTGGGGGACCGTTCATCCGCCACCTCCTGGAAAGAGGAGTAAACATGGTCCCCAGATGAGGACATATTAGTTTGAGGGTGTGAACACACAAAGAAAAAACACCCTTGAGAATTTAATGTGGGCAGCCCCCTCGCCGGTACTCCCACAGCAGAAGCTGTTCGTTATAAACTGTAAAAAATACTTGGAACCGCCACCAGGTGGCGGTGTGGTCAGCCGACCGTCAGGGAAAATTCACTGCGTTGCCGTGTCAGTGCGGCGAGAGTTGGATGGGGAAAGGACCTGCCCGCAGGCTCAGAAGTCCTGATCCCCACTCACGTGCAGAGCACCGGCGAGATCGCCGGAGGCAAGGATTATGCATTACTTTCTTCACTTTTATTAAACAGCAGGTTCAAAGTTCATAAGTAAAAAACATCACTATACAAGCACTACAACTTCTATGAACCACAGGGAGTAACCATGGTTACTATAAGCCAATCATGAAACAGTCCGTGAGTCCATATAACATAACCCCCGTTGTAGTCCTTCCTCTTCTTCAATGTAGGAAGTTAAGCGCACAGGATCTCAATCCGCCTTCAAATCCGAACCTAAAAGATTGTGAACATCTTTAAGACACTTCTAACTGAACATATCAATATCCCAGTTAAAGACATTTAAAGTCAAACCTTTATCAACCTTCAGCAAATCACATGAAAGACATTTCTATTCATTAACTGTAGTCTCTAACATTCGGAACAAGCTCTGCGTAATCCATAAGATACATACTTTACAATGTCAAGAAATAGCATCTAAACAAACAATATAGAATTACAGTTTGTCTCTGAGTAAAGTCAGCGGTACTTTCCTGTTAATCTCGGTATTCATCTCACCGTCTCAGATTAGTAATATATAACTATCCCTGTAGGTCCTCCAGGGCGAGATAGCAGAGAGATAACATACTAGGGGGGGATAATCCTCACTTCCGCATCCTTAATAGAATTGAAATTTTCCTTCATGTTAACTAGGACATTTTTTATTTTATGTCACGACCGGAGGGGAGGATTATGCATGTTTAAAGCTTACTTACCACCAATGAAGCAGCATCAGAGATCGGTTTAAAATAGAACCTTTCGGAGGGCCGAGGACCAATTGGCTGCATTCATGATATCCTCAAGCCTGCCATCTACCTGGACAGCCTTGAATGCCATAGCCCCCCCCCCCTTATTCAAGTGAGCCCTGAAAGCAGTGGTATCGATGCCGGCCTCCGCCATGACCCATCTTACCCACCTGGCAGTGGTCAGAGAGGACACCGCTTTGAATCGTTTCTTGATGGCAATCAACAGTTGCCGTTCCCCTGGAGGTCGAACCTCCATTGTCATATCCTCATAAGCCTTTAGACACCTGACCACACACAACTTGGGGGCCTCTGGAAAAGCTGGACAAGATACCGACCTGGTACTCGTCTTTGTCCTCCTGGAGATGGTGAAGGTAACCCCCTCCGGGGTAAAGATCCTAGCTGATAGATCTAAGGCTCGCACGTCCGAAACTCTCTTACAAGATATAAGACAGAGGAGCATAGCCAGCTTCGCTGCGATCTCCTTCCTAGAAAGGTACTGGTTGTCTTGCCTGGAGGTTAACAGGCTTAAGACCAAATTGACGTCCCAGAGGCCCGAGTACCGAGGCTCAGGGGGACGAGTAATCCTGATGCCTTTGAGAAGTTTACTCACCCAAGGATGTTCACCCACTGGAGTATTGTTCACCGGCACATTGCCCGCTGAAATAGCTGATCTGAATGAGTTAATGGTGCAGTATGCCGTTCCCTCCTGTAAGAGCTCCGCAAGGAAATTCAAAATACCAGTAACACTGGTGCCCACGGGATCCAGGTGTCTCTCCACACACAAACTAACCCATCTCCTCCATACCGATCTGTACCTCTTGGTAGTTCCTGGAGCCCACGCCTGCTGGATGAGGAACTCAGCTCCCTGCGAAAACCTGACGTCCTTCCAACATCACCTAAAATCCTCCACGCCATGAGAGGAAGATGGCCCTGAAGAACCCTAGGATGTGGATGGCTCAGGGGATCCGTCAGAATCTCGGGAAACGATGGCAGGAGCACCGGAGCAGCCCACGCCAGCTCCAGGAGAGAAGGGAACCATGCTTGTGATCTCCATACTGGTGTGATCAGTACCAGAGACGCTCGCTGACGCCTGACTTGAGCCGCCACTCTCTGAATTAGGAGAAAGGGTGGAAAGGCGTAAGCTAGATCTATCGACCAGTCCTGGAGGAAGGCATCCACTGCCCCTGCTCCCGGGTCTGGTCTCCAGCTGACATAACGGAAGCTGTGTGTTCCATCTGGAAGCAAAAAAGTCCACCTGGCAAGGCCCCTATCGCTCCATCAAAGCCTGAAAGACCCTCGGGTCGAGCCTCTAATCCAGTGGTTCCCAAACTTTTCTGACCCGCGGCTCCCTTGGCCTATTGACCATTGGCTACGGCTCCCCTTTATGTTTCTTTTTTTGGCGGGTAGGAGGAAGTAAGGGGGGATTTAAACCCTGCCTCGGGAGTACCTCCATTTTTCTCCCTGAAAATAATTGGGATGAAGCCGATGAAGGTATTATAATCATAGATGTAACAAAATAAAAATATAAGTTATTTAATAAAAAACTTTAATTGGTTAAGTCAGAAACCATACTCTTCAGCACTGGGGTCTGCAGATGGAATTTTTAAAACTATTTTTTGTTTTAAAAAACAATACAGTGAAAGTGGTGATGGCTTCGCTCTTGATCCTTAGTGAACAGTCCTCCAGTGGGAACTGTGAGGATTCAGATTCCAGCTATAATCTTTGTGCCAAAGCCAAGTTTCAGGCCAACAGGGGTAAATCATCGTGGCTGTGTCCAGGAGCTGAATGCCAATATTCGGACACATGCAGGGCAACTACATTCAGGAAGTGCTTCCTGTGTGGAGATGTAACCTTGCAGGTGGATTGGATGCTCGCTTTCCCTCTACAGCCCCCAGCCAGAAATTCCTCACAGCATTGACAAGGCAAAATTTATTTTGTCCAAGTTGTGTCGTATCTGTGAACAGGTGCTAGGGGCTTGCCATCAGTGTATGTATGTAAACAAATATACACAACCATTTATCTATCACATAATTAAAGGCATTGATTTTGGCACTCATTAATAATGGTTTACTTACTACTACACAGTGGAACCAATTTAATCAACCTTAGAATGGCAGTCAAAATTAAAAACGTGCATGGGTTGTAACTTTTTATTGGGCAGTTTTATATAGCGCAAAAATCGACCCAAAGGTATTGGAGCGCTTTACATGAGCTTCAGTTACATTGCACAAAGACACATTAATTTGTTTTTGTAGGCACATGGAGATTAAGTGATTTGCCAAGAATCATAGGATGTTGAGCCGAGTTGCAGCAGCCAGTGGGGAATGGATCCCAGCACTAACGGAGATCTTGAGTTTCCCAGATCCATGCACAAGTCATTTTTCCAGCACAGGCTTTTCTTTGCATTATGGTGCTTGTAGTTTTGTTTGAGACTATAAATTCAGGACTACGAGTACCAAAATGGAAAGAAACAAGCTGGATTGGACGAGCACTTATGCATGTATTTCACAGCTCTGCAGTAATTAATGTATGCGGCTCGTTATTTCTGCTGTTCCCTCAGTAGGCTTGGAGTATACAATAGTGTCTCTATTTAGTGAGCCGAAAAGATGAAACTCAGGAAAACAAAATGAAACATTCTCATGTCTGGGCTCAGCTAATTTTTGCCACTAGCTACCTTTTAGAAGGAACTTGTAGAGGTGTAAGTAGGTGGTTTGGCGTATCATGAAGCTGCATGGGAAACCAAAATGTCTGGAACTGGAAGTCGGCTAAGAGTGTTCACATTATCACTTCAGCATATTCCTCCATCATAATCACCTGTATACCATTTGCTCTCTACCCGCTTCGACTCCGCGTTATTTCCCCTCTTCTCTCCAGATAATCAAAGTTGACAAAAAGCGGAATTCTGGTGCTAGTACAAAATAAATATATTTGGCAAACAGAAGAAAGGGGGGGTCATGTTGCTCTACTATGTGTTTACTTTTCATGTTTTGATAACGAAGAAAGCCTTTTAGGAGGAAATGTGTGCACGTTTAGAGACAACACTTTGTCTCTGTCCATGAAACACAACATGAGAAATAAGGTTCGAAAATAACGACAGAGGGCACGCACGCAGTCTGTTTGGTCGCAGGTTAAGGTAGAACAGCTGAGGCGATTCCTTTGTTCAGCATATTAATCCTATAAAACCCGTTTCCAGCTGCTCAGTGCTCGCACTACCCGACCCATGCACTGCTCTCCTCGTGAACTAAGACAAGCTGTTGCGCTGCCTACAATCAGGGCTCGTGGGCAGTTAGGCTTTCACATGCAAGTGAGATGTATGTTCTGTAATTATCCAGCTAACATTTTCAAAGTGAATAAAAGAACATGCAGTGTAATATGCGAGCATGCCATAATGTAAATAAGACAAGTCGGGTGAAACAAAATTAAGAAGGACATTTTACCAGGCGATAATGTCACGCTCTCAGCTCGCTGTGCTTCCCAACTCTTGCTTCCTTCCTTCCTCCCTCCCTCGCAGAGTCAGCAAGTGCACCACCTAGTGGGCGCCAGGTGCAGTGCACCCGGCCTACATACCAGCAGCCGACGGAATTCCTAATGGATTCTTCTCAGCAAATGTGACCGTGGCACCCCTGGCTGGTTTTGGTGGCGCACCGGGGTGCCGCGGCGCACAGTTTGGGAACCACTGCTCTAATCGCTTGCATCCTTGAGGTACCTGTAGTTACAGGCTGCCACCGAGTTCAGAGCTCCCGGAAGTTTCTCTTCTGTCACTGAAATTTGCAGTTGCAGGCAGTAGTGCCAGAAATCCTTGGCTAGTTCCGCCAGAGCTTGTCCCGCCCAGCCAGTTGATATACTGGACTGCTGTGGTGTTGTCCATTCTCAAGAGTACACAGCACAATACCTTGTCCCTCTTGAGTGACCAAATAGCAAACGATCCCGCTAGAAGTTCTAGGCATTTAATGTGTAGGCTCAATTCTTCCACTGTCCATCTGCCTCCCATGAAGATCGAGCCGCATCTGGCGCCCCATCCGAGGTGACTGGCATCCGATTCTATTACTAGGTCCAGATGGGAGCTGAAAATCGCCCGCCCATTCCATGCCTCCATGTGGTCTATCCACCACTGAAGCTCCGTCTTGGCCTGCAGTGTCATTGACACCAATTCCGAATACGTAAAACCACTCCGATGATGAGCCGCCTTCAGCCTTTGCAGGGCACTGTAATGGAGTGGCCCTGGGAAAATGGCCTGTATCGCGGAAGATAACCCAACAATCCTGGCCAACTGCCGCAGGGAGATCCTGTCCCTCCTGAGAACTTTTTCAGCTGCTTGTTGATCTTGCTTATCTTCTGGTCTGGCAAGCTCAGGGTCGCCGCTCTGGAGTCCATGCGAAAGCCCAGAAATGTCATGCTCTGCTGGGGTATCAAATCCGACTTCTGTTGCTTGATGACAAAGCCCTTGCCCTGGAGCAAGGTAATGGTGGTGTCCAGGTGAGACATATCGTCAAGGTAGATTATCAACCGGATGCCCAATGTCCAGAGATGTTCCACCACATGTTTGAGAAGCTTCGTAAAGCACCATGGTGCTGATGACAGACCGAATGGGAGGGTCCAAAACTCGAAGATTTGCCCTTTCTATTCAAATTGGAGAAACCTGCAATGAGGAGGAAAAATGGGGACTGGTAGGTAGACGTCCTTGAGGTCTAGACGTGCTAACCAATCGCCCTGGAGCAGCAGCTCCCTGAGGAGATGTATCCCCTCCGTCTTGAAATGGCGGTAAACCAGCCATTCGTTGAAGGATCTGATGTTGATCACGGGACGGAAGCCCTTGTCTTTTTTGTCCACCAGAAACAGATTGCTGAGGAAGCTTAGGGGTGGAGAGCGGTTGCTCGTATCGCGCCCTTGATCAGTAGGTTCTGTACCTCTTGATCGATCAGAAGCGAATCCTGTGCGGAGAAAAACAGTGGGCGGGGCCTTAATGACTGGACAGGAGTTCCATAAAACTCTATGTTGTACCCCTGCACAGTCTCAAGCACCCATTGATCTGATGTAATTTCCGCCGACTTCTGCGTGAACAAACAAAGTTTTCCTCCCTCAGCCGGAGAGGTAAAGAAAGGATGGGGCTTACCATTGTAACTGCTGCTGTTGTTGGCCCCTCCGCGGGCCCGGTTGTTCTTTCCTCACCCACTGCCGTGGGTGGGTAGAATGTCCCCTGACGGCCATTGTGCCAGCCGTTGTTTTTCCTGGTCTGGGCTCTGTTAGGGCCTTGATAGGACTAGCGACCGGAGGAGCGACTCCTGCCTCTTCAGGCCCCTCCAAAAACCTTCCTCGGGAAGATCATCTCCATTAACGCTTGGGCTTTGTCAAGGGCCGAAAAGGTCAAGACGAACTTCTCTAACTCCTTGACGAAATGCTCGTCAAACAGGTTGCCCTGCGCTATGGGCCCTGCTTCAGACGATAATAGCTCTCCAAGCTTGGGGTCTATTTTTATCAGAAGGGAGCGGTGTCCTTCCGCGGAGAGGGCATAGTTGTCATTGCCGAGGAGGCAGACCGCCCTCTGCGCCCATCCCGCTGCATCATCTGTGGGGAGGGGTCTCCCTGTCTGCTTTGCCTGCTCTGCCAATTCAATAATCTTTGTTATGGTCCCCACCATGTCGAGAAGTTTTTTCCTGATGCCCTCCAGGAGCGGTCAGTCCGCTTCTTGGGATCCTCCATGTATTTGGCAAAAAAGGTACACAGCTTGGGCTCGATATCCGGGGCAGCTGTGACCCTATCCCCTAGGGATGGTCTGGGACACTCCGCCCAGAGCCGGGCTCGCACCTCCTTGTTAAGGGGCTGGTGGATCTCACTTGCCTCGTATTCCGCCACCTTTCTGTCAGGGACCCAATCAGCGGAGCGCGGTCGATATATGCCCTCAAGGTCAAACATGTCACTTGGGGCAGCGTTCCGCTCATATGGCTCTGAGCCGGCTGAATTTGGGCACCAGAACCTACCAGCATCCTGGGCCTCATTGGATGAAACGTCGTCATCCTCCAGATCACCCTCCCCCTGATCGGGGAACCCCTCCTCCGGGTCAAAGTCCATCGCAACGTCGTCGCACATTATCCCGAGTGTTTCTTTCTCCCGGTAGGGTGCATCCTTCTGTGTGCGTGCACTCTTAAGGAAGACCTCAGCCAAATGGTTGACGCCCTCCAGGTGCCCCGTGTCACGCTTGCCGGCCTTGCGCGTGGGGACCGAGGTCACCCCCTAGGTCCAGCCCCCAGGGTTCCTGTGCCACTGGAAACCTGGGCCGATAGCTTAGTGACACTCTCCTGCAGAGTGGCAAGCTCCTAGGAAATGACCTGGGTGAGGAACTTGTCCACCTCTGCAGGAAGGCGCTGCCAGGGGGCGTGGGGGGGACATTCCTCCTCTGAGGTAAATGAGGGTGAGTAGTCGTGGTCCCGTTGGGACTGCATGATAATAGGGTGAGAGCACCAATCCTATGCCCTGCAATACTGTTAACAAGGGCAGCCCCCTTGCTGGTGCTCTGAACTGATGACAATGCTTCAAACGTTCTTAGACTAAGTGGGCCAGGCCCCTGAAAACCTACTGCAAAGCGGTGTCAAGCGAGGGTTGGAAGGGAAGAAAGGCACTGAGCGTAGAGGACCGCTCAACTCCCTCCAGTGCAATGCAGTCGCAAGAGTGCTGGCAGAGCTGCTCTGCGGTGCGTTAAGATGCCAATCAGGAGCGCAAAAGAGCGCCACCTAGCACACGCACGCAGGTCCAAGAAGACGCGCTCTGGGGGTAGTCTACCCCGCTTGGAGTAATCTTGATGCTCAAAACGCAGCGTCAATAAGCCCAAATCTCCCCCGAACAACTTTAGTCAGGATAAAGAGAAAGACGTGACTTAAATAACGCAAAGAAGTGAAGAAAGCGGAAGGACTATGATCGGGGTTATGTTATATGGACTCACGGACTGTTACTCCACCCTCCTTGTAAGTTTGATTCAGTTCATCAAGCAGTGTGGAGCCTCGAGAAATCTACTCGCCCACTCGCTATGGAGAGTCAGATTTTATCAGGTCGATATTAGGACCTACTGGCCCCGTCTGGCGAGCTGGTAAAGAACAGGTGTTCTGTTCATTCGGAAAGTGAATTAGCAATAAAGATGCCTTTAAATCTTGTTTTCATCTTGTCACATTTTCTGTGGGTCTAATGACTGAGGTCAAATGCCCGATTTTTTTTTTGGACACATTGATGGCAAGAAACATGTTGACCTACACGTGTATCTAGAGCCAACTTGGATCATTATATCCACTCTGGCCTATACTTGTTTTTAGCGTAACCAAGGGTTCCAATCATTACATTTCTGCTTTGTCAACAGCTCGAGTTATTTTTAATCCACCACCCTATTCACTTACAACACTTCCACAAAGCCCCTCACACTTAACTACGGCAGCTCAAAAGAACTCCGGCAAAAAGCCCCCCATGCCCTTTGCGCATTGCAGCGCCGGCCCAACGAGGAGCTGCCCTATCATGAAGCATGACACCCCTTGGGGTGTGTGAGGGCCCTTGCACCTGAAGGATCAGATCCCCCTACTTGCTTCTTCAGGCACCTCCGACCTTTTTCCACAATAGGAACAGCATACTTCTGTGTAGACATACTTTCCTGGGGGCGTGTGTGCTGGACCTTAAACTGCCCTCTGTCCTTCTTTTTGTAGATTGACTCTATCATGTATTCCTGCCAGCATTTCCCAATCAATCATGGCGGTCTTGCGTCTTCCTCTGTCACTTCCTGTTTTTTTGTTTTTTTTACTTTTTATTATTAAGAGAACAGCAGCAATAGAACAGCAGATAAGGCCACAGTATACATATGCACGTTTCAAAGCGGGTGACACCCGGGAATCATCGTATACACCCCCACCTCCAATCATATTTGTACTAACAGACATGACCATTGATTAACGTACAACGCTTTTTCAAAGTTGCGAGGTAGATATTTGCGGCACATAATACACAGTACACAGGGGGTCACGTTAGTCATCTCCATGTAGGGTCACATTAGTGATATCAGATATGTCTCTTAGTTTGAGTCGATCACGGCACAATTCAATTGTAGGGGATAGGCAGATGTTGCCTCTGTATCTATTCCATCCTCCCCATTTACGGTCCCATTTTTTGGGGCATCCCCTGTTTTTAAAGACAACTTTTTCGGCTATCATTGCCCTGTCCATGTCAATTGCCCAGTCACGTATCGTCGGGACCACCCCCACCCCCCATTTTTGTGCTATATTGCGTTTTGCGATGGCCCATCCCAATGATGCCCACGTTTTCTCAGTTTGCGTTAGATCAGTGGCTTCCCAAATATTTAGTAAGCATAGTTGGGGGAGGCATACAGAGTCTTACCACCTGCTCTTTCCATCTGCTTCGTGACGTCACCCCAGTATATCTGCACTATCGAGCAATCCCAGATGATATGAAAAAAGGTTCCCATTTGGTGGCATTGTCTAAGGCACAGGGGGTCCGACCTCCTACCCATTTTGACCAAGATTCCTGCGGTGAAGGATCTTCAATTGGACCAGGCGTAATCTCATGGGGATAGCTACTTCCCTGGGGGAGGCCAGCGCATCCCGCCAATCTTCATCGTCGATTTCCCCCAGGTCCGTCTCCCAGTATTGCCGCAGGCGTAACAAGGGGTCTGGGCGATTATTTAGTAGCTTTTTATATGTGAGAGATATGGCCTTTTTAGGTCTCGCCTGAGCCAGCGCATGCGCTGCTCTGCGAGACATTTAGAAAGCGGGTTTTTAAAGTGCTACCACAGGCATTTTGGTTGCCTCAAGCTTGCGTACACGCAAGCGTGCACGCGCGCAGCCGCCATCTGTCTTTCCTCCTGTCACGGGTAAATAAGTGGATCGCGATGCACTTTCACTTTCGCGGCGCGCGCATACAACGCCTGGTTTCTGAAGGCGATGTGGAACAGGTCTCAGATGGGCTTGCATAAGTAAAACATTATATAGCGTTGTGATGTCAATTAGCGTGCTCGCAGCGCTTTACAATAAATAAATACACAGAAATAAAGAGCAGGGCTTATTTGGTGTTAAGCGGCTTTATGAAGTCAATGATTGCCAACGTTCTCTCTTCACTCCACCTTCACTCCTTTTATTCTTTTTCTTCCTCTATGTTTTACTTTCTCCATCTTCTCCTTCTGCTTTTTCGCCCTGTGTTTCCTCTCCTTTTCTTAAATTCTCTCCTTTGCTTAAATTCCTCTCCTTTGCTTCAATATTCCTTCTTCCTTTCCACTCTATTTTATTCTACTTTTAATTTTACTTATTGTTACACCACTTACTATCTCTCGCTAATATTTTATCTTATTTCAATTATATTTCTCTTTCAGTCCTTCCATTGCCCGTCTCTATTGTTAATTGTTTTCTTCCTTAATTTTCTCGTTTTACGTTTCCTCATTCAAATTTAATTTATCGTGTGCATCTTTCTTTCTGTTTCCTTTTCTTCCGTCTTACATGTCTCTCTTCTAGATTATCCAGAAAGGGAACGCACAAACACATCTGCGGAGAGTTCCTAAGGGGCTTCTTTCGCCGAGTAATAACCCCCACCCCCTGGTTGGTGCTGCTGCAGGTCTCAGTATTTGTCGGGCTTTTTTCTATACTATTTCTATGCTTGTGTGGAGATGTCTTATAATGGCACTTATGCTGCCGGAGTCAGTTCGATAACAGCACTTACTGGGCAGTGGTTCTGGGGGAGAAGGCCACAGAAATGCTTAGAGACTTCTCTCCTTCTCATTTTATTTGCCATATTTTTATCTTGGCATATGGTTTACTTACTGTTTGCGTATCTTTCTATGCAGCACAGGTTGATAAGGTTATTTAAATTTATTAAACTATATATATAAAAAAAAAGTTCAGAGTGTGCAAGGGATGAGGTGCGCGCTGTACTGAGTTGATAAAAGAACCTGTAGCTGAGGTGTGCACTCTGCTGGCCCTGACACTCTATGGCTCAAGGGTTATAACTGCTGTTCCTAGCGCTCGATACAGGGCCACTGGTATTGTATGATTGTGCAGCAGTGGCGTTTTTCACATAATTATAGATTTGCCACATTTGCCACATAATTCATCATCTGCTGCATAATCTGCTGATTTTGACACAAAGAAAATGGTACTAAAAATGCAGCGACACAATGCTGCTCGTTGGAAGGTGCTTTGCAAAGGTTTACTGGTCACCTTTCTGTTGCTTATTGCTATATTTGTGTGTTAAACTGGTACTAAATTTAATGAAGTGCAACCAATGCCCAGATAGTGTTAACAAGTGTAACCAGCATTTGCAATGCAGTAGGTCTCGCATTTACGCGAGTTTGAGCTATTGACATTGCAAATGACAATGCCTTTTATTTTTGTTTTCGTTTTAAAAACATAAATAAAAGGCATTGTCATAGCTTAAACTCGCGTAAATGCGAGACATATTGCATTGCAAATGCTTGTTATTCATAGGGTCAAGTATCAGTCTGTCCTCCAGTGGAGAGGCCTCGAGTAGTGGAACATCCCTGGGTAATACCGCTTTAATTGCGTGGCTAATTTGGAGGTACCAAAATGTTTCAGTCTGTGTGAGTGTTGTATTCCTCTTAGGATGTCCGTATATAGGTTTTCCTGTATCATGTCCTTATATAGGCACAATTCGCCCTGCCCTTATATAGGCATAAAATCCCAGTCCTTATTTAGGCATTAAACCGTGCACTCCAAATACAGGCATGGTCCCCGACATCCGTCCACCCTAAACGTCACAACGAGTTCTTGAAGAACAGACCCTTAGGCTTCGGGAGTTTCCCTAGCACAGGACTATTGATTTCTTCAAGAACTCATCTATTATGCATGAACCGTTATACCTTAGGGGTTCATTCATGACCTCTTCCGCTGTCCGACTCACGTCAATGCTAACATTGTGAGGTACCTCTCAGGTATAAATATACCTTCCCTAGCCCTTGTAAATTAGAGGAGACCTCTAGTTCAGAGGAGCCCGTATCCCGGCCTGACGCACTGAGAAGACGCTGTCATCCCTGCACGCAGAGAGTCCAGCTTCCAGTGATCTGACTTCCCTTGCGGGGTGTTGGAGTTCGAGTCTGGAAAGAGATTCCCACCTCTCTCATTCTTAAGGTATGGAGCTGACTAGAACCTAGAGGGACTCTTGGCATACTAGACTTAACATACTCTTAGTATACCATAGTAAGGAATACTTCACCTTCTTCATACCTCTCCCTTCACCTAGGTTAGGTACATTGGGGTAGAACTAGTTTAGAAACGCATCGTATGAGTACTCGCATTTTTAGTCTCTGTTATTTATGTAAATGAATATCTACTAAAGATCATGCTAGCGCAGTATTATTTATTTCTACTGCTTACGCTGTGCATTATTTATCTTGCATACTGTCTTGTGATCGTAACAGCACATATTACTTACACGAGAAACAAGACTGTTCAATAAATCTTTTATTGAAACGCCCGTCTATTCTTTCCGTGTAACTTTGAGGAAAACTAAGTATGCACGATTGAGCTGAGTGAAATAGTTATCTATTGTTTCCACGACTCTGGGACACGTTCTGATTCTAAAGAGAAACAAAGTGGTCATGTCTTGCGGCTGCCAGAAACTACTCCCTTCTTGTTGTCAAGGAGTTTCTAGTGGCCTCTGAGCTAGCTGGCACAAGTAATTAAGTTTAATATACTCGATAGGGACATACTGACTTCATTCCTATGTCAAACCTATAGGATATATTATTCCAATGCGCAGAGCCTATTAGGGAAATAGAGCTACACTACATGGCGCCCAACGCTTGGTAAGGCGGTAATTCAACGCTAGATACTGAGTAACTCAGCCGTGCTCTTTCTTCAGAGACCCCTACCCATATACTCCAAAAGACGTCTGGGAGTGGGCAGGGTTAGGTATCCACCACGGCTACATAGGGAAACACCCTATATATTAGCTGTTTGGTTTGTTCAACGTTGAAGGATACAGTGTTCCAAAATATTGTGCACCTTATCTTTGTTTCATTGAAACTAGATCTACATTTTTTTTTCTTTTCTTTTCAAAATGCCTGGCTCCGACACTGAGACCGGAAACGGTGAAGTTCCGGGTCAACCAACTTTAAGAGCTTTAAACATTACCGGTTTAGATGGAACCCAGGAGGGTGTTATAGACATCCATCCAAACTTAAGAAGAGCCATCACTCTAAAACTCATAAAACACGGCCTACCACCAAGAGGCGGTAGAGCAGTTTTCGTGATAGAGGCACACGAATCCTTTCAGACAGAGGTATTCTATTCATGGGTAATATTTCCTGAATCCAATCCAGTTACACACGTTTCACTTCTGTGGAAATAAAATCTATAATTATGCCCCTTCGCTGCCCTCTGCGCGATCTAATTATGCCCCTTTGCGCGATCCCCTTTGCGCGATTAATAATTGCCCACATTAAAAGCCGACACCATTTTGTTTTTAATTCACCCTTTGGTGTCCCAAGACCCCGAGCACGACACCCCTGCACCTGGTTTTCCTCATTTTCACCATCTGTCTCTGTGGTTTCTGCCAAGTCCGGGAAACCAGTACATGAGTTCCTGCTCCCCGCAGAGATGGTTCATGTTTCTGACATGAAGCACGAGCATAAACCCCCAAATGAGGAAGCCTTCCCCTTCCAACTGTCAGACTATTTCACATCGCAAGTCCCCTCACGAAGCCTAAGACACGCCCCATTTCTTCACACTCTGCTCCTCTTGCTGAATCTTTGTTCCTCTATCTGCCACGACCTGTTTGTTCCTCTATTTTGCCTCGTGACCAAGACTGTATAAATATTCTGCTGTTGAAAATAAAGACGCCCACTTAAAGAGAGGGACTTGAGAGATTGCTCCTGTGCCCGCTTGGTGCTGGAAGCGCTCCCTTTAACTCGAGTT